>OU343049.1:30866933-31358427 GCA_910593695.2 Ocypus olens
GAATAAATAAATAAAACTAAATTATTTCTAATGGCTCCCTTGTCACATACTAAAATGTTATATAATATTCTTAGAAATGTTCTTTTGTGAAAATATCGTTAATTAACACTCCGTCGACAAGACATACCTATAATCCAGATGCTGTGACATTTTTTGTCCGAACTGATTGCCCGGTTGGCTATTCCAAGCTACGCGCGGTCAGGTCGGCTGATCGTCAATCTGACTTCATATTTTCCAGATTTCCGTAGCCTATTTTTTTTAAATCATACAAGTCAAGGAATCGATAGAATCTCCGAAGCTCTAGACAATTTTAGAATTAGAATAATTGTTTTTTTTTGCAGCAATATAAGTAACACTTTCCGCAACATTTTTTTTTTTTTTTTGGGATAGAAGGGCGCCAATTTTACTTTCGCCCCGGGCGCAGTTTTCTCTTCGCACGGCCCTGGTCATTACTCTTTGGGTCAATTCATTAGTGCAGTTTACATACTTAATCATCAGTAGTAATACAACAAGTGTATTAACAATTGGTGGCGAAATACAAATTCATTCGATTTTGAGAAATAAATGATGTTTGGAAACTACACGATTACAACGGCACGAGTGTAGTTTCCAAACATCACTTATTTCGAAAAAGAGAAAGAATTTGCGACAATATTATTTTTTTGTATTTTAAGACAGTTACAACTTTAAGTTTCGGTTGAAACAACCTGTACGTAAATGCGAACGCGTTTAGAAAACAGAAATAATCAAAAATTAAGAAAGCAACTTTTATGAAGGGTGTCGTCTAGAAATATCTACGAATTAAATCTCGGTCAATAAAGCCGTGATTTGGAAAAACCATAATTTTTGGATTCCATTTGATGTAATCAAATTTCCTTTTAAGTGAATTTTAACTGTATCTATTTTAAGTTTCATATTATGAGTTACCTAATTATTGCAGGTAGTTGTGTATGTTTCCGAATGAGTTATATTAGCATAACTTTAGATATTATCTGCTACTGTTTAATTGTAATAAAGGATCATGAAAGAATTGATATGTTGAAATTATTTAATTGTATGCGCAAAAGATTATAACCGTGTTTTCTGTTTTTTGCTTTATTTTTCAGACTTCACCTCTCATAATCCTTTATTACGGTTAGATTTATTATTATTTATTATTTATTGTCATGTGAATATAAATGTATGCTAGAAATTGTATAAAATATTCAGGTAATAAGCATGAAAAAACTGGGGTTTTTCAAATGTGTTTACTCAAGGAACCAGATGTATCTCCACGTGCGGAACGCCCGGCAGAAAGATTAATTACTGTTTACCACAAAACTAGTGTTCGACCCTTGAGCCGCCAAGTGCGGTCTGTTTCTTCCCCTTACCCTCCCAAATCTTAAGAATGAGATAAATACCCGAAAATTTTGGAGGAGACGGGGTGATCGCGTTTTTATGCGGGTCGTCACATTACGAAGTAAGAACGCGTTCAAACATTCTCACGACGGCACTCTACGGGTCGGATTAAACCTCCGCGGGCCGTAGTTTCCCCATCACTGGTCTAGATAAATAAAGAGAGTGTTATGTTACGTTATGTGTTATCAATAAAAACATTTTTCTTCAGAAATTTAAGTGTTAAGTTGATTTCTGGTAATAATTCTGAGGAATTCGTTGTTATTGCAAACAATTTCTTACTGTAATTACGTCAAGAACTCATAAATATGGTTTGTCCATGACTATCATATACTCATTGTATTTGTGTTTCTTCAATTATAAGTATCATTATTCACTACAGTCGGCGATTAATTATTATTCACTGTTTACTATCATTTTCAAAATTTTATCTAGTAGTCCGCAAAGTGTCATATAATTAAATTGAAACGTTAATAGTACATTATTATACAAGTTTAATAAAAAGGTATATTGTGGCACGAGTGGGATTGAAGCACGACTCGCGTAGCGAGGAGTGCTCCAATGTAACGAGTGCCCCACAATGACTCTTATTAAACAAGTATAATATACTATTTTTTCTACTTTGGTTTTAGTTAAGGATTTATTTCTAAAATAAAATATATACTTAAACATAGTCAGTTTTATCTTTTAACATGTGGAAGCACTGACAGCAGTGTTTCGTTTCGAACGAATTTAATATTTGATCGTACTCCTAAGAATTGAATAATTGGTCCATAATGTTGAGGGCTTAAATTTAATGGATAGTTCTGTAAAATACACCAATAAAACAGCTTCCGAGAAGGAATTAGTTTTCTTTTCCCTTCTCCATTCCAAAAATGATACATACGCCGCTAAATATATTTTAAATATATCTTTCGGGCAATAAGTTTAATGATGCAATTTCTGCAGCTTCTTTTATATTTGGCAGTGTTAAAGAAATCTCGTTATCACTGTCGTTCTCCATTTATCTTCTAATTTTTGATATTAAACCACTTCAAAACCCGCTTATAATGTAAATGATTTTTTCTACTTTGGTTTAACAATTGACCTTTTGTTATATCAAAAATAGTTTAATAATGAGATTTTTTATTTTACAGTTTTGCTCATTATTAAACTATTTGTGGAAACATTTTAGTTGTCGCGATTGCCAGTACTTAAACGTGACATGTGTCGACATCAAAATGTAAAATTGCCGTTAATTCATAGGACAATTGCCATCATTTACTTACTAACCAATGAAATCGAATAATGTTGATGATATGATCCAATGAAATTCTAATTACGATGCGTAACAGACCACGCTCTATGTTATGCATGGCAATTAACCCTGGGTGGTATCTAATCAGATAATCTCTCATGTTGGTATTGCCTAGCAACGCGTTAGTACATTTTCTATAACATATAAAACTTCAGTTATTGCCGGACTTTTAAGCAGTTTGCTCCTGAATTCGATCTGTTTGTATTTTCGGGTGAAGTGTTAGTGCTTTCATCAGTAACAGTATTCATAGGCATTTTTAAAAATCTTGGTAAGTTCATTTTTACTACAATTATTGTGGCACAGATTAATACACGTCTGACACAGGGTGTCACTAAATTTAACTTTTCAAATTATGAAGTGTGAACTTTCTGTTCGGCCAATTGTCTTCTCGAATCTAACTCTTGACTGATTTTTCCTAGGCAATTATTAGCGTCTGGATCACTCTTGCTTGTTGCTTCTAGAAAATCGTGATCCTGCAGCTAATAATTGCCGGAAAAATCATAGGCACTCGTTATATTACTGTTGATAATACACACCAAACCTATTAATGCAATCAAAATATTTCAACAAATAATCAAAATCTTAGTTTTGATATCAATTCTATTAAAGTTGATGTAACGGCCAGAGGCTGTTGGTTTCTGGTACCAGTCAAAGATGACAACACAATTTTCTTTGACTGGTACCAAAAACCAACAGCCTCTGGCCGTTACATCAACTTTAATTCCAATCACCCAACATCTCAAAAGGTGAATACACTTATTGGAATAAAAAACAGAGTACAGAAAATTTGTCATCCCTCCCTATTACTTACTAACCTCGGGAAACTAGAAATTACATTCAGAAATAATGGTTACCCTCAAAATTTAGTTAAGAAAATCATTTACAATTCCCCAGGTCAAACCGCCGACGTACCAATTATAAACCCACAACCCCCCCGATCCTCCTGTTCCATTTGAATACAGAAAAATCCCATACATCCCAGGTCTCACAAATGAAATCGTAAATGTCCTCAGAGCAGACAACATTAGAATTGCTAAATACAACCTGAAACAGATCAGATTATTATTTTCAGTTACCAAAAGCAAAATTCCTCCCTCACAGATTAGTGGTGTCATCTACCTTATTCCATGTAAGGACTGTAATAAGAAGTATGTCGGACAGACGGGGCAGTGGCTGAAGTCAAGGGTTGCGCAGCATAGGAGTGATATAAAACATAATAAAAATTCATATGCGCTTGCTACCCACGCAAATACCACTCTGCATAACGTGGATCTTGAGAACACGGAGGTGTTGGACCGGGAGTTTCAATATAGGGCCAGACTGTTGTTGGAGATGGTTCACATCTCCAAGCAGCCTGACACTATGAACTTCCGGTCTGACACTGAAGGGCTCAGTTCCAGCTATGCGTTTTTATTATGTAAATCACTTCATGCTCCGTCCCCTTGACCTCAGCTACAAGCCCCCTTGCCTTGATACTTCACACATCACATGATTTTTCAACTCTTCCCTCTGTGATATCCACATCACTACATTAATTACTACTGCCACCTTCTCCTGTTAGTAAATATACCTTCAGTATCCTTGTTTTTTCTTTGAATTTTGTCTCAACATAATACCTTCAGTAATTTTACCTTTGGAGCTTCACTCAACCAGGCGATAAAAGGTGCAGTAGTAAATAGTATTTAGTTTTTACATAAGTTAATTGTCAATCTTGTGACCTTAACTTTAAAATAGTTCAAAATTTCAAATTCATATTTCCCGCCGCCGCGCCGCGTTGCCGACAGCCTGTCTGGTTCTACGGTTTCCCAACCTGCAAATCAGAGTGGTTTCCGCACGGGGATGAAGCCGAGATACGAATATCGGCAACACGAAAGTATGTGGGCCACCCCAGGACAGTGGGGCGAGGGGGAATTTCAAATTTGCCGCTTTTCCAAAGATGGTTCCCTCGATGTTGCCAGATTTATCAAAGATCTTATTATGGGGATTACCGTTTTTAATAACCTTAAAATTTCACTACAAAGTAATAATTTTAACAATTAAAATTATGTTTTAAAGATAATTAGACTCATTATCGCTTATATTTGTCATAATAACTCATGAAAGTATAATATTACTGTTTATTGAATATAATCATGTGCATTGTATATTTTATACTTCTATGTATATGCGGCAACGCTTAATGAGTCTCACCATTTTTATTAATTAACCTCAATAGTGCTGTGGGTGCTAATAATTCATGTTTGAAGGTAAGTTATTATATATTCTGTCTTATAAACTCGTCAATTGTATTTATTAGTAATGTAAACATCAAATGGCCGTATTAAATATTCTTGTAAATTTCCAGAATGTCAAAATTCTTTCTTTTCCGATACCTATAATTAATGTCGACTACAAAAATAAACATTTCTATAAATTTCCCAAAAATGAAGAATATCTTAAAACATGGAAAACCATTTGTGATATTGAACAGTCTTCATTGTTTAAATTTTCATTCATGTGAAGATCATTTTATTCATAAACATTTTGTTAATCATTTCCGCAAAAAATTGAATTGCAATGCTGTTCCGACACCAAGAAGTAAGACAATATAACTACACTAATTTACTTTTTAACTATTTTAATGTCATGAATCCTGGATACGAGCAAACCACTGACCTGTTACGACGCCTGAAAGAAATATCCTAAGAAGAACGAAGAGACCTGATGGAACATTGCACCTGGACTAGACCCTAATACCCGATTGTTGTGATATTTTTATATTTGATAATTTTGTTAATAATAATGTATATAATTATTCTGTTAAATATATTTTTTCCATGTAGGCCTATTTTTATTTTTATTTTGTGAAATCCAATCTTTTTTCTTTTACCAAAACCAGTAACTTCTTCATTTATGTACTATCTAAAAGTATAATCAATTATGTGCTCAAAAAACATAATTGATTATATTTTTAGTGTTATTACATTGAAATATATCGTGAGACGAGTATAACATTTTTAAATTTTGGCGCGGAAATCGTAGTAATTTGCCACCCCGACACCAGGCGGCGCCAAAAATCGTGTTTCCGAAATTTAACATGCAGGTTTCACTTCTAAAGGTATGTGTTCTGTGGGTTTCCGGCAACGAGGACGCACACGTACAGCACTCAGCTCACACCGATGTCCGCCATTATCATTTACACGCGTCCTCGTTGATCGAGGATTTTATTTTTAATCTCATGACTTTTATATATCGTTTTAAAATGTAATTTTTATACCACGCAGATGTTGTTACTGTGCAGTGTGCAATGTTTTAACAATTAGACGCCGTTTGCTATGTTTATTATTAAGTTTGGAACACATATCGTAAGTTCATTTTATACATAACCTCATTCAAGCACATTTCACAAAAATTGTATTCATTTTTAGTCATCCCTGATGAAGCCATAAAAATAAATGGCGAAATATTGGAACTAGATAAAAACCGTTTCATTTACTAGCCCAGGCCGTGACCACACCCGATATCTTCTCCCTACAATTACATTTAATATTACTAAATAATATTGTATTGTATTAAGTTAATGTTAACAATAAATACTATTTCTATTTATATAACTTCTTAATAAAAAAAAAAACAAAAGTATTATATTGTCGTGGACAAAGTATAGTGTACAACTCGCATATAATCACTCGAACGACTTGCTCCACTCGCCTCTCGGCTCGTTCCGCAAACATCGTTCTCGTGGTTAATAGCCATCATTATATGCTCGTTGTACAATAAACTATTATTGCATTGGCGAAGTTGATCGAAACATTCTAATAGCTAGAAGAATTTATCGCCAAACATTTCCAGAAGCAAGAACACCCCAAACTGTCAGTTTTCGAAAGGTAAGAGGTAGATTTGAAGCATCTGGAAGCATACCCGATATTCTCAAAAAAAAAAAAACACAAGGCGGAGCAGAAAGATGTGTTAACAGTAAATATTTCTGTCGCATTCGATTGTTTACGCAGCTCGTACCCAATTTTTCATTTGCGCGTAATTTTCTATTTACAACTTTTGTTATGTATTATACTATTACCTATTCTCACTTTGTAATTGAAGATATACACACTGTTTCCATCTATCGTAAGCGACTCTTTACACATTTCAATATGTAATAATTGTACGTCAAGTAAAAATTGTGCGATTATATAACGTGCAATTTCCATGGAAACGCTGTCAACACCGTTCAAACTAGCCAATCATTCACGAATTTACTAGTAACCAAATAGAGCCTTGAAAATTTAAACTTTACCCTGACTGTTTCAATTTCAAGTTGTCTTTACTTTAAGCTAATAAAGGTGTGGTCCTAGGTAAAATATAGTACTTAAGGGCGAACCACTTCATTTCATTCGAGCGGATTTTTTGATTTCAAGTGTATTTTAGTACACGTCTTCATACGTATGGCAAAAATTATTTGAGGCACATAATGTCTTTATCTACTCCATTCGAAAATAAATATGTCTATCCTTCAAATGCACCCATATAAAACTGTATAGGCCCCAACCTGTGTATCACATCCACTCTTCATCTGAGTCAATCGAGGAACCGACCGAATGCTTATCACCAGCTTGTTTACATTATTAAAATTTATTACCCTCAATACAGAGCCGCTTTTCACGCTGAATATTATAATTACAAAATCCCGAATACCAACTAGATTTCAATTCTTCCGATATTTATAAAAATCGGAAATTGAGATACCGCCGGCCATCCCTTATTAAATAGTCAACTTAAAAAAAATGTAGCCAATCTCTTTTAAAATCCACTTCATATTATGTATAATGAATAATATTGTTAAAGGCAAATTTATTATTTATTGTAGCTATTGACGGCCGGTTCCCAGCAGGAATTAAAAAATGCATCGTGATAAAGATGTTAATAAAACCACTAGAAAACGGCAATATTATTCAAGTGGATTTTGCGAAAAATATTTTGGAAAACTATACCGGTTACTACACAGATTACCATTACATCACTAACCCTTTCTCATAATTCAAGTACTATAAAATTAATATAGTTTCTTACTGAATTCTCTAACAAACAAATTTAAAATTTTATTCATGAATAAATAAATCAATTTCATACTTCAAGTCCGAAATGTTCAATGACCCTAAAAATCTAAAATATAAATTATATTATTTGTGAAATGATAGACACATTACACGTTACTTTCAGTACAATACAATTATTTCGCTCAAAATTGTTTCAAATGATATCAATTTGATACATTTTATTATTAAAAATATTCATTGTGATTAAAATAGCTTGCAACCCTCCGTGGGAATTTATTTGCATCTCAAGATATAGCCAGTGGCGTAGCGTAGGGGCCGCAGCCAAAAAAGGCTTTGAACACGCACGTTTTGGGAGCGTTATCCGTAGGAAGTACTAAATAAGATAACAGAGCAACACGCTACAAGGATATTCCGTCAATATCGTACAATTTGTATAAAACCATTCATACTTCCTTGTTAGATGTCATCTATAAATCTGCATGGAGAGTAATGAAAGAAGCCGGAATATAGGAAGCAAATAGGAGGACGGGGAAATTGTTATTTTTAAGACTTCGAAATAAATACTGCACCATTTATGCAAGGGCGGAAAATACATTAGAAAAACCCGCTGATCACAAATGTATCGAGTATTGGTCTGGAACATCAACGTCGATAGAATGCAGTACAATTGTTGAAGGTTTTAGAAGAAGTATGGAGTTCACGGGTTAAAATATAATCGGCTTATCGGTGACGGAGACAGCAATGTCTATAGAAAACTGCTGAAAATTAGACCTCATGGACCTTCATTTTCAATTAAAAAAATGGAATGTAAGAATCGGAAAGAATCATTGGGACAATACAATTTGCCCAATCCATGTCATCTCATATCCACCATATTGCCTAAACGCGTCACCTCTCTCAGCATTGCAGAAAGGCGTGTTCCGCAGAGGAACATTGGGAATGTAATCTAGTGACCACAGTTTCTAAATCTGACATAATCTGTAAAACATGACAATGTACTATCAATGTATTTCTTAATTTGTTCTTTGGAAAGCATTCGAATGTTAACAGAAGAAGCTTTTTTTTATTAATTTTGGTCCTTTAACAATTATTTAGTGAGCATCTGTGAAGCGTATACACTTTGCATTGCTGTTTTCGAGGTTTGAAAAATTGACGATTCAAAAATTTGATTTTCATCGTTTTAAAAAGGTATTGCCGGAGTTGGGGGGCGAGATTGAGGGATGGATGCCACCCGAGTTTAAAATTGCAGGATTCTCCGAAGATCATATTAAAGTCAAAAGTTTGTTGATGCTATGAAAATTATGGGAGCCGCAGATAGGGGTTGTTTTGGTCTTTGGCACCTCGTTGCGGCTGACGGGGCGACCAAAAGTTAACAAACTTTGATAATCTGCTTCAAATGGATGCTTATGCTTAATGATTTCTCAAAGTTTCATTGTTCTAACCGTCACGAAAGGATCTTTGTTCGATATTGATTTTTAGGGGAAAGATTTTCAACATTCCCTAACAACAATAATTCATATCTCGGTTAATATCTGCGCGATTTCAAAACTTCAAAATGTTTTCTCTCAACATACAATAGCGTAATGATAATCCGTCGTTAGATACGTGATTTAAAAAGAAAAAAAAATGTTTTAAAGCTTCTTTTCGACTTTGCATTTTAGGATTTTGGACAGTTTTGAAATGTAGCTGGATGTGCAGTGGTGCAATCTCAGATCGGACAAAAAAAATGTTGTTCCCCGCTGCTTAATTTCGCTTCCCCCTTACGTTTACATCGTCATATCTCGAAAACTAAATAGTGGATCGAAAAACTTTATAGGGATACGAATTAATTCGGCGACTGATATGACGCCATCAGATTTTTAATTTTCGGAAAAAAAAAATTGAAAAAATCTTCAAAACATCCTCAGAAAACAATTGAAAATCTACTGTACATCCTAAACGGTGCCCCCTACGAAAAAATAGCTCTTACCTTTCGACGCAGGATGTAGTTCTAAATCACCTGCTTTATTTTTTTTTCGTGGAGTTAAACATTGCCGCTCTAGAATATTTTTATTGAAATCGGGGGTGGTTTTCTTTGAATAACTCCTCGAGCTCGAAAATTGATTGCTTCTGGAAGCGTCCAAAATGTCACTTTTTAGAAAAACGCCTGAGGGGTTGCAACCGAAATGTTAAAGTTTTGTGCCCCCCAAAACGCATTGGGAATTTTTTGAGCCGTATCCGAAAATCCAGGGAGGAGATAGATTTGGCACAATCCTATGCATCATCAAAAATCGATTTTCAAAAATTCGCCCTGGGGTCCAGGGGTGACTTGGAGCTGTGGTTCCTGGACGGGCTCCGGCGCCCATCCAAACAAAAAAAAATAAAAAAATGATAGGGCGGCAGCCCCTAATGTGAAGAGTTGAATGTAGGGGTTGAAATTTTGGGCATCGTATTTTTAATTTTTTTCCGATTTTTCGTTAAAATTTCAACATCCTATATACACCCGTTCTCGAGATATAGTATTTCGAGGCTTACGCTTACTTGGTAGTCAAATTATCAAACAATAAGACCATGTTTTGGCTTCATTCAATAATTTACGAATTACGTTTTGTAAATAATCATTTTTATCCGTTTGCTGTAGAATACACTAATATTCCAATGAAAATCAATGAAAATAATACTTGATTGATGGTTGAGGCGTTAACTTCGTGATACATTTTGGAACTTTAAATAAAACAGTTTCTTTGTTAATATCACACTTTATTGTTTAGTGACTCGAGTTTCGATCATAAGCTGATCATTTTCAAACTTAAAGTAAATTAAATTACAATAAACACACGTATTTATGCGGAATGGAATAAGGAGGAGAATACTAGGTCGACCTGGTCGTTAATTATGGGGAAGTCCGGATTACGCTTCGCTTTGTGGATTTCTAGGGATTCGAGTAGGTCCATTTTCGGGCCTTTTTCTGCGAAGTGGATTATTTCAAGTACATCATCTTCAAAAGTATGTCGGTTCTCAATTAGGTGGTTCGCGAATGTTGAATTATTTTGGTGTAATCGGAAGGATCTTAAATGTTCTTTTAATCTGATTTTAAAGTTACGACCAGATTGCCCTATGTACACTCCTTTACAATCTTTGCATGTTAGTTTATAAATGCCTGATCTTTCTAATTTATCTATCGGAGTTTTGGAATTAAAAATAGAGTTACAAATTTGGTTCGTTGTTTTAAATGCTACATTGATATCATGTTTTTTTAGAATATTGCGTATTTTTTGGCTAACTTCACCAAAAAATGTTAATGACCTGTAAGTTTTATTATCTATTTTTGGCCCTGCGTATAAAGTTTTACTGAGGTTATTGTTACGTTGTCTTTTAATTAAGTTATCTATTGTTTTGTTTGTATAGCCATTATTATGTGCTAAGCTGTAAATCGTTTGTATTTCGTTCTTATAGCTGGTTGCTGATAAGGGTAACGTAAGTGCTCTATGGATCATTGAGTTAAATGCAGCTAGTTTGTGATTGAGGGGGTGTCTTGAGTTGGATGGTATTAGTGAGTCGGTGAAAGTTGGTTTTCTATATATTTCAAAATTAAATTGTTTGTCAATATTTGTAATTGAAAGGTCAAGAAATTTAATATTTTTGTTTTGTTCCGTTTCTACTGTGAATTTAATCTTTGGGTGTATTGTGTTTATGAAATTTAAGAAGTTATTTAATTGTCTGTCTGTTCCGGTGAAGCCGGCTAGAATGTCGTCTACGTATCTGTACCAGAACTGTATGTGTTTTTTTCCCATTTCGGAATTTAGAATGATGTTGGTTAAGTTTGCCATGAATATTTCTGCTAGCAATGGGCTTAAAGGTGAACCCATTGCCAGGCCTTCTTTTTGTTCGTAGTATTTATTATTGAATGTAAAATAATTGTGTTTTAAAACGACTTCTAATATATTTATAAATTCTGTTTGAACGATTGGGTTAACGTTATTTTTGTCAAATATATCTTTTATTAATTCAATGCATTCATTTTTTGGGATTTTTGAGAACATACTCGACACGTCGAATGAAACCATTTTTATATTATTTTCTAGTTTGAATTGAGTTAATTTGTGTGTAAGGTCTAGGGAATTCTTTATTGAGTGAGGGTCGCAAAATTTGTTTGTGATTTCTTTAAACAATGAATTTAGTTTGGCTGAAATTCTCCTCCTTATTCCATTCCGCATAAATACGTGTGTTTATTGTAATTTAATTTACTTTAAGTTTGAAAATGATCAGCTTATGATCGAAACTCGAGTCACTAAACAATAAAGTGTGATATTAACAAAGAAACTGTTTTATTTAAAGAAAATAATACTGTTACACATTAATCTCAAAAACCCATAAAAGATATTTCTTATGTTATTATACTCCCATAAATCAACTAACACTTGCGTAAATGGTGAGCGTAATCGGAGATGCGGCCGAGAAGAGAGATGTACCCGTAGCGGAAGAGTGATAGAAAAATAAGTGTTCGGCTCGTTACAGCAAGAAAATGTAAAATAGTACGGAACTATTTACCAAATTGTGGGTAAACTACCGGATATGTTTTTATGATTTAAACACTATATTATTAACGAAAGTCCATGCCACTTGTTTCATTTTTTTAAATTAAATAAAATCATGTGTAAAATGGCTAAATCGAAGATCGAATTAGCACAAATATTGTACATATTTAACGTGTAATATATCAACAATTTACAGTTTTTTCAGAAAAATAAATAAAAATCCACCAAGTGTCATCTTTTAACTTTCTATTCGTGAAATTTCAATATTTCAGTATGATTATTGTAATGCCCACGGATAAAATGCGAAGGTACGATTTGGTCTTCTTTTTCAAGCGAGTGGTACCCCTTAAAGGGCATTGAATACCGACGAAGAAATAGAAATGTAAACAAACCAACCCCTTGCTCTTGCATCTAACCCGCGAAACCCCTAGAAGAGCACCATATGTGATATTAATGTAGCGAGACAAGGATGTGGTCGTCAAGAGTGGACCAACCACTTGAATGAAATTTTGGCTCTCAGCACTATTATACTTATTTGACTTGACTGACTATTAGAATCTTGTGTATGTTTGTAAAAGGGAGGGACCGTCTTATCTGAAGTGACGAGAGATTTGTGTAAATTCATTATCGAAAAATCTCAGCTCCAAGCGCGCTTGTTCTGAGTATTTCCGTAGGTTGGCTTCTATGATGAATTCACTATTCTTGTTATTTTTTTGCAAAATTGACGTATAATTTTTTTAAGGAAGTTTTTTGTTATTTCCAATATTTTTCTAAATGAAAAATATTACAAAAATATTTGAACAAAAGTTGAACACAAAGTAAAAATGAACGAATTAATAAATATTTTAATTAACTCCTTAATTTCCGAATAAACAAAAAATTATAACATTTTGCTTTGGTACAATTATGAAATTGTAATAGTTGCATGAAATTTTAATAAACAATTGTAGAAAACGCCAAAATTAACGATTTATAAGTAATTAGTATTTTACGAAATCTCAGCAGTTTTTACATAAAATCGATAAATATGAAAAATATCTCGAAAAAACAATACTATAGATAAATCGGAGAAAGTAATGATGGTGGCCTCATATTTTTTTCAATATCTAAATACTATATTAAAAAACGAGTTAGATAAGTGCAAAAAAAAGGCCGTATGAACGAGTTTTTTACAGTATTTTTCTATTTTGCCCCTTTTGTTCCATTTCTAAATTAAAAAATCGACCATAAATATTTAGAAAATTGTATGGTGGTTGGTAGCACTAATAATTGACATTTCAATTTGAAATTAGTTTACGATACTATTATTACCTTAAAAACTATCTCGCCGAAAATTTAGCACAGGTTGACGGCTCTGAATTTGAACGGTGCCAACCTTAAGAAAATAAATTATTAAAGCACTCGGCGAGCCATTAACGAACCCATATCAGTGCGTTAATGACTCCGTTTTAGACGCAAATTAGAAGAAACATATTTATATAATGACGGTATACCTTACTCTTTTTTACTTAAAAAATAACCATATTTAGTTTTAAACTTGATTCTCATTGATCACTTGACAAAACATGATTCAATATTTAAAAAAAGTATTAAATGTAAGAAAAATAATTTGATATGTACTTTCCTTGAAAATGGCTTGCATCCGAAAGTGGTCGGAATTAATAATTTAATAAGTGAAACATATCAAGTGACTTTTCTTAAATTTAATCGTTTTTTAAATAAAAAAAGAACATATTTAATTTGTATTTCAGAAGAGAAGTTAGGGAAATTGATTTATCTAATACGTGATTTCTAGCTTTTCTAGAGTCTATTCATTCTAGTGACATGTGACTAAGGAAAAGGTATTTTAAAAGTTTTACCATTTTGTTACTTCATATCTCTGTATCTCTGGCATTCTATAATAAAAAAAAAATACGCAAAAAATTTTAATTTGAAATTAATTTTCTACGAAAATTCCTTGATGAGTATGAATAATAATATATAATATTGTATCATCATTTGTTCTGAAAACGAAGCATTGTTGCTGCTTTACATCGTGTTTCGTATTGCCTACGTTTTGAAAAAATTACTCTTTTCCCACCAATAAATTTGAAAACAATTGAAGTATTCTACATTATTGGCGTCTACATGTGATACCATCATGGCCTACTTTTCAAAGTGAACAATAATAGTAGATTGTATATCAAGGTGTCTACGCTAAACCGTTTGTTAAAAGTTTACGGGATTGTCGCTCAACACAAGATTAAATCAGTTCTCCTCATGTGAAATATTTTCAACTCTCTAGCACCAAATTTGTTATTTTAAATGGAACACTCTTTATATTATTATAATTTTGGATTCCTCGTTTAAATAGCAACATATTTTGTGAGAACTTTTGTACACTTATCTCTCTTAGTTTTTTTTTTTAATTTTAACCTCAAAAATGCATCTTGAAATCTGCCTGAAACTTCTCGTAAGAATAAGATAGAAATTTGATGTATATCTCTGATTGTACCTAGAGGATGCCTCTATGAGCAATATAATTGGAAACTGTCAAAGAAGTTACGGGCAGATTTAAAGTTGCCCTTTTGAGGACAGAATTTCAGAAATAATTAATTTTCTTGAAAACTAAAATAGATGTGCACAAACGTTCCTACAAAATATATTGAAATTTTTAATTTTTAATTTTTAATTTTTAATTTTTAATTTTTAATTTTTAATTTTTAATTTTTAATTTTTAATTTTTAATTTTTAATTTTTAATTTTTAATTTTTAATTTTTAATTTTTAATTTTTAATTTTTAATTTTTAATTTTTAATTTTTAATTTTTAATTTTTAATTTTTAATTTTTAATTTTTAATTTTTAATTTTTAATTTTTAATTTTTAATTTTGAATTTTGAATTTTGAATTTTGAATTTTGAATTTTGAATTTTGAATTTTGAATTTTGAATTTTGAATTTTGAATTTTGAATTTTGAATTTTGAATTTTGAATTTTGAATTTTGAATTTTGAATTTTGAATTTTGAATTTTGAATTTTGAATTTTGAATTTTGAATTTTGAATTTTGAATTTTTAATTTTTAATTTTTAATTTTTAATTTTGAATTTTGAATTTTGAATTTTGAATTTTGAATTTTGAATTTTGAATTTTGAATTTTGAATTTTGAATTTTGAATTTTGAATTTTGAATTTTGAATTTTGAATTTTGAATTTTGAATTTTGAATTTTGAATTTTGAATTTTTAATTTTTAATTTTAAATTTTTAATTTTTAATTTTTAATTTTGAATTTTGAATTTTTAATTTTGAATTTTTAATTTTGAATTTTGAATTTTGAATTTTGAATTTTGAATTTTGAATTTTGAATTTTGAATTTTTAATTTTTAATTTTTAATTTTTAATTTCATTTCTTAATTTTGTACTACATTACAGGCTCATCTAAAATATTTCAATGAAATACGCAGAAATCGACGAAAAGCCCTCGGGTAGATAGCCGGTTGTCAGGACTAAAGAGAAGAAATTTGAATCATAAATACATTTTATGTAATAATTCCACACAATTGTTTTTGTATGAGTCGTTAATCCCTCTAAAGCGGCTAAAGTTACAGCGAGAAACCGCCTTGGGAACGCCTCCTCTCATATGCACAGCCTGTTAAACAAGAAAGCCGCAGAGGGCGCACCACGACAGAGTATTAAAATGAATAACTTATTATTCAAATTTCGGATACAGTTTCGAAAATATGAAAAAATATTATTTAAATAATAAATTTTAAATAAAATACCCCAGGGTACGACGGATTTTTTTTTCTAAATTACAGCAATATTAGTATTAAAATTGTTTATAAACATTATTATAAAAAAATAAATCCGTGCTACTCTTTAGAATATATTTATAGAGGTGAATTTAAAATTTCACTTTTAAATCTTTATCCGTTTGTGAATAATGTTTTAAATGAATTTAGAGGTACGCTCCAAGAGCCTTAACGGTAGGATACCCCTCTGAAGTACGTTAAACTGTCGTCCAGAGGGGAATTAAATCAAATTAGTGTGATTATAGGCAACACACACACCTTACTTTCTCGGGTAATATTTCGGGTCTATTCGGTTTTGAAGGTTTTCGCTTCTAGAGGATGAACTTCTGATGATAAAAAAAATCGCACGTGCTATTTCTTTTATCTTTATTTGATTTATTAAACCCCACAGCGTCAAACAATATTCATTACGATGCCGATTAAAAAAATCTTCGATAGTTTTGTTGGGCTATTTAGATAATGTTTGCTGATAGGTTGTTCCCCTTACGCGCCTCCCGTACGCAGTGTCTAACATAAAAGATTGCCATGTTTATGCCTCTCAAATGACGTCAAAATGGTAATGAGTCGAATTTGCGAATCCGCGCCGAAATGCGATTCGTGGCAATCGTGCGGGAAAGTGCTGCTTTTAATGAAATAAATATTAATAAATAAAACCACAGTTACAGTACGCCAGTAACATTGCATGAAATATTACCGATCATTTTTGCGAGTGGGCACGTGTCGAAGACGAGGGCCGATTGCAATTGCACCAATCGTACGCGTCGAATGGCTTGGCTTTGATAGAAGTGAAAATTTGCACTAGTGCGTATATTCGTCAATTTTAACGTTGCATAATTATCACTAAATCGTACGCTGATTCGTTCAAACAAAAATTCGACAACCCTATTGGCTTATAAATGTCATGATTAGAGTGAATTTTAAAATAAATTTATTGACTTGAAAATATATAGCAACAATTCGACATATAGATTGATAAAATTGTGGAATAAGAGAAAAATGATTTAAGTTCCTATACTTGCCTAATAATATTAGGGAAAAACACATAAAAACCACTTTTGGAACGTCAATCATATCATTACGTATGATCGGAAAAAGAAAATGAAATATCAAATATTAACGAAAACAATAAACAAAAACAAATAAAAGTGATTAATGAATGACAACATTTATAAATACAAACTAAATTAAATTAATCATTATTAATATTTTTTGTTAATTTAGTTTTTATAAATGCTTTTCTTGTTTATTAATCTATTTTATATATTTGTTTTCATTTTAGTTTCAATTCAAATGATATTTTAAATATACATTGAGCGTTTTTCTTTATTCCATTCACCATTGATATCTTGTAAAGTAGTAAAGATATAAAGTCAATTAAATTCGAAGAAAAGTTCAATTTTTAATGCTAAATAATAATCTGTAAAGAAATTTCTAAGAAAACCATTGATTTTTGAAATATGGTCAAAACCTGAAAATCACATTCACACTCCGTTTTTGACAGATTAAATGAAATTTTGTAAACAACCTAAATGGCATTCAAAGAATATAATGGCATTATCGCATTTTTTATAGAGTGTACAGCTTTTCAGATACAGCACCCAAGTTTTATTTTTCTTGAGGCAATCATGTTGGATTTTTACACCATTCGCATGTTGCATTTGTTTGATGCAATACGATTTTGCCTTTTTTCAAAAACGATTGGAATTTCAAAAACATTTTATTCTTTACAAATTGTTCATTCATAATTATTGTTAATGTAAAGTTGATTTAGTTAATATAATTTCATAATTTCAGACAAAATAATTACTAAATTTTTAATATATATTTTGTTTTAACTCGTGCACTTCATGATGAAGTCTTGAAATGTGTTCAGTTTTTCATTATCTTAAATATTTATTTCAAAGAATTTTAATTTTTTTCATATTTTTCAAATTATCAGGGGAAATACAATAAACGCTAAGAGTGCAGTGACACATACAGACTTTTTTTTTAATGATAGCCTCAGAATAAATATTTCCAGCTGTAATTCACCAAGGGCACTGATAACTACGCGATCATTTTGACAAAAGTGGCCGAAAATATGTTATATGAAGCAGTACATTTGAGGGTATTTCTGTCAAAATTACAAGGATTTTTGCTTTCTCCGTTATGAAGTATGAGAAAGTATTGTGATCGTGATTTTTTTTCAACAATTTTTTTTACGGAAATATCCGTTTTTGGTCCCTAGATACCATTTCAACAATTTCTGGAAAAAAAATGTGTCTGTGTGTGTGTGTGTGTCTGTCTGTGCGCGCTGTATCTCAAAAACTAACAGAGCAAAACATAAGTTTTATTTGATAATCCGAAGAACTGAAAAGCTTTTGGTAAAATTTCGTACACCAGAAGTGGGTGTTTACCTTAACTGTTTTTTGTTTTTTGCCAATATTTTCTTAAATATTAAAAATATCACAAAAACATTTAAACAAATATTGAAGACAACAAACAAATGAGCTTATTTTGTTTAAAAACATTTTTCATAAAATCATTGTTATTCGAGAAATTTTATTTTTTTTTATTTTTGGTTTATAATTATGAAACGATAATAGTTACAGCAAATTTATGTTAATAATAACTATAGAGAATGGCAAAATGAACAACTTATAAAGAATAAGTTTCTTTCGAAATCTCTTTAGTTTTTGAGTAAACTGAGTTTTTGAATTTGAAGTATAATTTTTCCATCTTATAATGTTGACGTAGAACGTCAACATTATAAGTCAATTTCATGCGAGTCTATAAAAAGTCTAAAACAATGTACATTTAAAATATGATTTAAATAAAAAATAAACCCTGAAAGCGTAAATATAAATGATACCGTCAGGTCGGAGAAAGTAACATGATGGCCACATCACCATTTTTTCATTATACGAGGTTATTATTATAGTTTAAATATTTAAAATTAGGAAATATCCATGAAACCATTTTCCCTTATTTCATAAGCAAAAATAAAACAAATGTGCAAAACTCCTTAGCCGTTCGATCTGTGCCGAATGTATCCGACGACGCGTTCACATGAACGGTCACGCAAACTTGCGCCGAGCGCCCAAATAAATTTTTGTAACTTCGGCACCAATTCCCTCAAAAATTTGCCAAGAGACTTTTTTTTAAATTTTATACAGATATCTATTGTGTTCGTGTCTATCGATTGAATAAATGTTATCATTTTCCGAGCATAAATAACGACAACAGACACACAAAACGCATTTTTTTAATTCAATGATCACTTTATTTAACCGCAGTTTCTTAATGCGTCAAAGTATTACCTTCAAACTGTTTCAATAGAAGGATACATGGATTGGTCGGTTATACAGGGTGTTGACTTGGCGGACGTAACATAGGAAATCGCATGTTAATTTTGAAGTGTTCAAATATTGGCTCCTCTATTTATTTTAAAGACAAAATGTATTGAACTTTTTGTAGAGGGAAAAATTCTGAATTTATTAATGTTCACATTTAACACGTTATGTTGAAATAATTGAGAAAAAGTAATGTGATTTTATAAAAATAATGACATGACTTGGAATTGAAACAGCAATTACGGATATCAAAATGGCACAATATATCGCTGTCATTTGATTAAAGTAAACGTTTTCGAAATTATTTACACCTCTCTCTTAATTCTTGATGGCACTCATAGTTAAAAGACATACATTTGTGTTTCTTTAAAACCTTAAAAGTATTTGTATGGTTTATATTCAACTAGACTCATATTTTTCTCGTATTCATATTCGCATTTTCTTCTGCGGACAGCAAAATATATAATTCCTTTCGATTTTGTCTTGCTGGATTCTTATTTTCTTGTATGTCCTTATTTTTACACTTGCAGTTATTCAAAACTGTTCCCAAAGCTTCAAACTTGCTTACCAATCGTTGAACAGTGGATTCATCAGGTATCGGTCTGTCTGAAAACTGGATATCGCAAATCGCAATCGCAAAGATCCTTAAAACTATGGCCTGCATAATGCCATTAAATTCAGAATTTTTCCCTCTACAAAAAAGTTAAATACATTTTGTCTCTAAAATAAATAGGGGAGCCAATATTTGACCACTTCAAAATTAACATGCGATTTCCTATGTTGCGTGCACCAAGTCAACACCTGGTATACCAAATTTCAAGTTCCTGACTAAATGCATTCTTCAATCTATTGGTCTCTAGTGAAATGTTGCAAACTTTGTTAATAATAACAAATTAACAAAAATCAAAAGATTTAAATATTCACTTACTTTTAAAAAATACATAATATTAATATTTAATATAATTTATAATAATAAAAATAAAAAACTATGAAAAATATTTTGTATTTACATAAATATATTCAATTTATTTGCATGCCAATTTTATGGGTACCCTCCCCTTAAAGCAAGTTGTAAAGAAAACCCAGAGGGTTGAATCCTCGAATTATCTTTATATTTCGTCGAACAAAGGGATTCTTTTCTATATTCGAGTATTCGAATACTTGCAAAATGAATATCAGAATACCAAAGAAATAATAACTTGAATACAGAATACCACCGAAAAAAGAAGTTGGCTGACGAATTTATTATATCTTCACCGCAAATCAATTGAAACAAAAGTTGAAAACAACATCGAAAAATGTGCGTCAGCACGTCTGACTTGAAAAATCTGAAGTTTACTTGCATGTGAAATAGTTAAAAATAACGGTGACTAATGGAGTTAATTGTTATTGTATATTAAAATTACTGTGATTAAACAGGATTTAAAACGATAAAAATACGGACGAGCACAACACATTACAAATGGCTCCTTATATTGATTGGTGTCGACGTAACCTAACGATAACCTTGCTTACTGTGTGTAAGGTTAATTATATTTAAAAACAAGCGTTAAATAATTTGACTGGTTGGATTATGAAAGATATGCCACCATATTTGATAGTCGGTTCTAGTTTTTTGTTAAGCGTAATAAGATGTTATTTATCAATTAGATAATTTAAAAATAGTAATTTACGTAACGTTAAGTTTCGAAAGTGATATTTTACGGGATGAGTAGGAATCCTGCGAGTCCCGTAAAATCAATTTTGGATCGTGTTACGTATAATTTTTTTTCTGCAGCTGTTTTGTATGTTAAAAAGAATATGGGTGAATACACAGGGCCGCGCCAAGCGGGGGTGTTAGGGGTGCCCAGCACCCGGGACGGCAGGTCTTGGGGGCGGCAGGCCTTAAGAAACGCCGGTCATTAGCCCGAATCATCGATATTAAGAGCCCTCTTAGCTTGGCGCCCACCAAATCTTATTGGTTTTTACAATTTGCAAACAATTTATTTAAAATCAGCGCTCATAATTTTTTTTTTTAAATCCACTTAAAATACTTTTTTTCGTAACACGTACGTGTTTATATTGAAATTCTTTCTTTCTAAATAATTTAGAGACGCGCCGATCAACGGTGGTATTCATTTTCTCTACCCCCCTTTTCACATTGAAAGGGGGCGGCAATTTTTGCCTCGCACCCCGGCGGCAACATACCTTGGCGCGGCCCTGTGAATACATTACGTTTGAATTTTGTGTAATAAGGGCTGTCATAATTATATACCTCCTTGACGTTATTGTCAAGGTCGCCTACAGAGATAACCAAAATCATCCCGAAAGTAACAAAAATCGTAAAGAATCTTTCCGAAAGTGAAAAGAAATTGCCAAGAGGGTGAATTGCAACACGAGCCGTAGGCAAGAGGGTGAATTGCAACACGAGCCGTAGGCGAGTGTTGCAATTCACCCAAGTGGCAATGGCCAACTTGCTCACGACTTTAATACTATACTTTTTCGCATCATATTAAACGATTACCTAAAAATGTTTCTGTTTATATTAAATTGTATCGTCGTCTTGTTTTCATTTCGTTAAATTGCGTCTGCGGCACTCTGCTCGAGATAGTATGACGTTTATGAATACGTGTTTTTCGTATCTTATTAAATAATATAAACGTTGTTAAATCGTTTTTGATTGAGAAAGTTGTCCATTATTCGGCGGAATCATTTTCTCCACAGGTGACGTCCAATCAAATGATAGCGGTTCCATTGCCCAACAGGTGACGTCCAATAAAATGATAGCGGTTTCATTGCCCAACAGTTTAGTTACTATGGTTACGATTCGTTTTTTGTCAGCGAACTGCCGCATTTTCCAAATAGAAAAATTATTCGTTATAATTTAATACAAACAGAAAAACTTTAGGTAATTATTTAATATGATGCGAAAAAGTATAGTATTAAACTCGTGAACAAGTTGGCCATTGCCACTCGGGTGAATTGCAACACTCGCCTACGGCTCGTGTCACGCTCGTGGCAATGGCCAACTTTCTCACTCGTTTAATTATATACTAGTACACAAACAAATGGTAACCGTAGTAACAACTAAACTGTTGAGAAAGTAAAATCGTCGATTCAACAACGTTTACCTATATTATTTAATAACATGCGAAACACAATTTTATCATATCATCTATTTTGTTCATTTTATGATAAACATTTGAGGAGTTGAACTGCAAAACTCAACAAATCCACTTTTATAATTTGTTCAGAAACCGCGAAAAACGTTCAGGAAGTTTATTTGTTGCTTAGAAAAAATGAATGTTTAGCCGCATTTTTAAATATGATTTGTTGCGTTTTGAAAGGTAATTCACACATATTCGGATTTTTCTATGTTTGGACAGTAAGAATCGATACCAAGCTCATTTTGGTCCAAAATTGGTTTAGTTGAGTTTTGCAGTTCAACTCCTCATTTATTGATTATTATTAGGATCATAATAGTACTATTGTTTCATAATGTGTTAGTTACTAATCAACAAACTATTGCTTCGTAGCATTGGCACCATCGATGATATGAAAAAGCTTTGAATATAACTGAAATATTTGTGATTTGTAACAATCTCGAATTATTAACGAATTTTTCAATTCAGGTCAGGTACATTTCTTTATTTTATTCATTTTTGCCACTTGGTCTGTTGCAGTTGGAAATGTATAAAACTGGAGGAGGACCACGAGTTCCACTAAAAGTTAGAGAAACTGAGGCCCATTTAATAAGGCTACTTAAACCTCAGTTGGAGCCAGTCCGATGTAGGCATGATTCGGCTGCAGATTACATAATTGATAGTGAGTTATGATAATTTAAAAAATTTAACAATAAAAAGACACACAGTTTATTGGAAAGCAGTTAACACAGATATCTTACAGATTTTTCTATTGCGGACAACATAAACACTGTCGATCTGGGCGGTCCAACAGAGGTGGAGGTAACAGTTGATGCCGACTCACCATGTTTCACTGGGCCGCAGTCATGTGATCCTGGTCCTTCCACGTCTACTGGCTTTGGAAAACGAAAACGTACAATAAGCAATATTTATGAAGATGTCCACAAATACACGAAAGAAAAAATGAAGAAAAATAATAGTATAAAAAATAAGACAGATGTGGAAGTAGAAATTCTACAAATGAGCAAGGCATGTAGCTCAAACAATTGAGAACGATATTTTATGGGAAAAATTAAGCCAGGAGAAATTACGTACGAAACAAGAAGAAATAAATCTTACAATTAAAGAGTTAGAGTTGGATGCAATGTTAAACCAAAAAAAAACATATAATTTATAAATAAATGTTTACTTACTTATTAAAAAATGTATTAATTAATGATGTTCTGGCTGAAGCATTTATGTCTTCATTTATTTCTATGTTAAGTATGGCTTCATCTGGAAGATCTTCATTAAAGGTAGGTTGTATTTCTTTATAATCAATTGCTAAATTGTGTAGAACAGCTGTTGCTACAATAATGTCTACAATTTTCTCTGGCTTCAAGCGTAGTCCCATTGACAAACAGGGAAATCTTCTCTTCCACACACCAAATGCCCTTTCAACTGTATTTCGTGTATGGATATGAGCGGAATTGTATCGCTCTTCTGCTGCTGAAGTTGGGTTCAAAAGTGGTGTTAATAAATAATTTCTGCAGCCATAATTTTATGTGGGTGCAATCTATTGCACCAATTACTCTGGGAAATCGGTGTATTTCAAAAAATTTGGACATTACAGCTCTCCTAGCTTCCACAGAATCTGGTATACATATGAATTCATTTGCCTTAGATGCAATTAACTCTGTTATTCGTGGAATGATTCTGTACCGTGTGGTAATTGTTCTCGAGGGAAAAGATTCTAATTGAGTAATTTAGTACCGTTGTCGTTCTCTATGGGAGGCTTAGATAGTTGCTATAGAAAAAAAGATAACATTATTTTTTTTTTGACGGAGTTGGAGAGTCGGAAATTTTTTCCTTATTTTGATTTTACTTTTGAATAAGTAATTTTGTGTCGGAGGATAAAGTATTTTGACCCGTTGGTGCTCTGCTATTCACGTCTCTGTTATCGTGATTTTGATTCCCAGTATCGGGATTGTTGGAGTTTGAAGAGGTTTTCAATCGTGGAAGTGGAGAGCGGAACTGTGTGGTTACATCTCTTAATTTTCATCTGGCTGTTTCATCTGGATAGGAAGGAACAGAACACGGCTGCCCGTGGGAGTTATCATCAAAGCTTACACAAGTTTCATCTGGATAGGGAGTAACAGTACACAGCTGCCTGTGGGAGCTATCATCATTGTTGAAGATTACACCTAGTCCCAGTCAATCATTCCATCTTATGGGAGGAAGAACAAGAACCCTTTTGTATATATATTGGATCTGACATTTAATTTAATTTTTAATAATTTAACTAAGTTGCGATTATCAACTTATGCAGGCCGATAGTAATTACAGTATATCTTATTCTGTTTATTTTGTGGAGCTAGTTAGATAAGTTACCCTTTTTTTTTATTTCGTAGATTGGGAGCTCTCAGTTTGTGAAATCCATGGGTGATTGCTATGCTAGTACACTTGTTTGAAGCGGTTGTATTAATGTTTTAAATACTTTATCTGTGTAAATTGTTATTGTTTAACCTGCATGTGTTGATTGGAAAGATTGTTTGCTTTTTTTTATTTACCCATAAATGAGCTAGTTGCAAAAAAAATTATACTTAAGAAACCTTAGTTAACTTGATTGTGGTTTATCGAAAAGCACTTACATAGGAAAACTTTGTAAGTCTGGCGCCCATACGTGTATGTTTTGTATATAATTTAATTATATAATATACTAACAAATATTGTGGTTTCTTTGTGGGTATAAATTTTTGGCGCCCAACGTGGGGCCAACCTGACTAACCATCAGGAAAATTTTGTGCATGTGAGTGACGTGAGCCTCTTCCGCTCAGTCGCTGCGGGCTGCGTTTTCCTCACGGGATTTGATTGATTGACTGAAGACGGTTGTTGACCAAGTGGTTCGCTTTGAATAATTGCATATAGTATTAATATGAGTCTGAGCGAGGAACAGGAGCATGATCTGCTACAAGCAGAGAGGGAGGATATTCATGCCGTTGTTCAGGATATTTATAATAAATCTATCAAATTAGAAGCTAGTAAGGTTGGTTCTTTCAGAAGTCAGTTTGAGAGATTACACTGTTTGGAAACTGAATTTAAAGCGGTGAATGATAAGATCCGCAGGTTTAACGTGTTAGTAACCAAAGCTAAGTTTAAACTGAGTACAGCTAAGGTTAATGCTAATTTTCTCGAATTAGTCGATGCGGCTAAGAACAATTATGTGGAGGTTTTGAAAACCGTTCCGTGTGTTACGAATCCAACTCCTAGTCCAGTTTCATCTCAAGGTCAACTCCCAAAGATTGATTTACCTATCTTTACCGGGAAAATAGAAGACTGGACGGAATATTTTTCATTGTTTGAATCGTTGGTGGATAGTGATTGTTCCATGTCATTGACTAAGAAGTTTCAGTATTTGAAAACATCATTGAAAGGGGATGCTAAAGCTGTTATTTCAGGGTTACCTTTAGACCCTCAGTATTATTCAGCTGCTATTGCTGCTCTAAAGGCCCGATATCAAAATAATCGGAGATTAGCTAGTTTATATTTAAATCGGATTACTGGTTTTGTTCCATTACAAAATTCTTATCACACTAACTTGCAGAATTTCTTAAACGTTCATGAAAATAATGTTAATGCACTACAGTCTTTGGGCTTAGTGGATGTAGGGGATTTTGTTTTCCTGCAGTTAGCTTTGAATAATTTAGATCCTAGCACGTGTAGAGCGTTTGAAGAAAGTCATGTTTCAACCGACATTCCAACTTATAAGCAGCTGGTTAAGTTTGTCACGGAGCGTTGTCGTATAGCGGAACTAGGGCTTAAAGAAGGCAAACGCCAGGTTAACGTAAACCCACAAGGGAGTAGTAGGCATATGACTTTTCATAACAAGGTTAATGCCGTAAAGTCTCAGGACGGTTTAGTTGAACGTGTTGACACTACTTCTACAAAGGGGGCTAAAAATAGTAAAGGAAAGGATACCGAGAGTAGGTATTTTCCTAGATCGTCTGATTCAATAGATTCCCCTAGATCGAAGAAGGGAATGGCGGAAGGAGAACGTATTGTTCGGGGAACACAGTTGCGAGGGTTAAGCTGTTGGAACTGTGCAGGTCCTCATGTCTTTACCCATTGTAAAGAGCCAAGACAAAAGTTTTGTTATGGTTGTGGCAAACCGGGAGTTGTTAAAGCGGCTTGTCCAAACTGCAGTCCTTTAAACTTACAGGGGAGTCAGAACTGAGGGTCGACTCTTCTCCCAAATTGTCTAAAGACCCAAATAAAACTGATCTTCATGCTCTTCCTATTGCTACCGTTTCGAAGTCTTTGTTATCTAATACCGTTAAGTCTTTGTCTTCTAGTAACATTAATTTACCGTCTCTTACCGTTGATCCTTTGGGATCTCTTACTGATAATATTATATTATCGTGTAGTAAAGATACTTCACTGTTTCCGAAGCAATGTAAGAAAGACAGTCTATTTGTAGAGAATTTTTGTGTTGCTAATATGTGTAATGCTTCAGCAGAATTCCAGAGCACTTCAAGGAAACAGTGGTTTTTGTTACTCAGTTATCGAATACCAGGAACACGGGAGGTTAAGCAAATACCTGCTCTATATGATCCTGGAGCTAGTGTGTCTCTTATCGGGGATAAGGCAGCAGATCTGATAAATGAAAGTAAAACTTTACCATCTCAGGTAAAGCCTTTCTCTGCAGAGATTGCTGACAGTAGTGTCACTACTATTTCAATTTGTTATTCTATCCCTATCTTAATCTCATATCGTAGTTTTGTTGTACCTTTCTACTACATGGCTTCATTGTCATGTTCTCTAGTACTGGGCCTGGATTTCATCATCTCAGCTGGAATTTGCACCAATGCTAGATCTCAAACTTGGTGGTTTGAGAATGATTCCAGTCAAATTTTCCATTTCGTTCTTGAACCCGAAATATCTTCTTATTTACCAGAAGCAAATCAGATTACACCTGGTATATGTGGCATTCAGGAGCTAACTCAACCAGAGAAGAATACCTTGGGTCAAATAATAGAAGAAGGCATTAATGATATTCAACTTTGCTCAGGTTTAACCACCAAGATATCACATCATATCGAGGTAGGTGAAGGCGAACCTATCAAACAACGGTCCTATATATATTTTCCTAAAGTTCTGGAAGCCATGTACTCGGAACTGGACAGGATGTTAGAGAAAGAACTGGTGGAACCTAGCCATGCAGCATGGTGTTCGCCAGTAGTAATGGTGAGAAAAGGTGATTCCTATAGATTTTGTATAGATTTTCGTAAAGTCAACCAAGTAACTAAGAAGGACTCATATCCTTTGCCTCATTTGGCATCCTTGTTGGATGGATTGCGTCAAGCGAAATACCTGTCTAAAATAGATTTGAAGCAGGCCTTTTTGCAGATGCCTTTAGCGGACGAGCAAAGTAAGGATATCACTTCATTTGTAGTACCTGGTAGAGGATTGTTTAGATTTAAGGTAATGCCTTTTGGGTTGACCAATGCGCCAGCTACTTTTCAACGTTTGGCTGATGGGGTGTTCAGCCCTGAATTATCTCCATATGTAGTCGTGTTTTTAGATGATATTCTCATTTGTACACCTGACTTTGGATTGCATTGCCGTTTGTTGCGGGAAGTTTTCCGTCGTTTAAAAGATTCCGGTTTAAGAATTAATCGAGAAAAGTGTGACTTTGGATGCAGTGAGGTACGTTACCTCGGCTATCTAGTAAATTGCGAAGGACTTTCTGTGGACCCGGAAAAAGTTAGTCCAGTAATTTCGTTCCCATCACCCAAGAATGTCAAACAATTAAGAAGGTTTCTTGGAATGGCTGGTTGGTACAGACGATTTATACCAGATTTTTCGACTATTGTTAGTCCTCTAACTTTCTTATTAAGGAAGAAGGCAGGCTGGAATTGGTCTACAGAGCAGATTAAGGCGTTCGAGTCCATCAAGAAGACCTTGACCACAGCCCCTATTCTTGCTAGGCCCGACTTCAATGTACCGTTTTCCTTGCAAACGGACGCTAGTCAAACGGGATTAGGTGCTGTGTTAACGCAAGTTCAGAACGGTAACGAGAGGGTAGTGGCCTATTGCTCCCGAACCTTGAACTCGGCCGAACGTAACTATTCCGTTACGGAAAAGGAATGCCTAGCCGTTCTCTTTGGTATCGAAAAAAATCGTCATTATTTAGAAGGATATCAATTTACTGTAATAACGGATCATGCTAGCCTAAAGTGGTTATTGAATCTTAAAGACCCTACAGGTCGTTTAGCTCGTTGGGCTTTGCGATTACAGCCATACAATTTCTCTATTGAATATCGCAAGGGCAAATTAAATAGCGTGGCGGACGCTTTATCTAGGATTGAGGCTGTTTCTGTTTTGGCAGTCCACTCTCAGATTAATCCGGTTGACGAATGGTATGATCGAAAATTCTATCGGGTGAAGAATGAGCCTGACAAGCATCCTGATTGGCAAGTCAAAGGTGATCGTTTGTTATTTTTACGTAAAAATTTCCTAAAAGGAGAACTGGAGGATCCCACAGAGGACTGGAAGTTGGTGGTTCCTTGTTCTCTTAGGAAATTAATTCTTCAAGAATGTCATGATAAGGTTCAAGCTGGTCATTTAGGCATTGAGAAGACACAGTGGAAGGTGAGCAGGCAGTATTACTGGCCTGGGATGTACCAGGATATAGTCAGGTATGTTCGGCATTGCCCTATTTGTCAGAGGGTTAAAGCATCAAATTCTACTCCTCGAGGCAAAATGCATCCTAGATATATTAAATCTCCGTGGGAAGTAGTTTCTACCGATATTATGGGTCCATACCCAAGAAGTTCTCAAGGAAATGTGTATTTGTTAGTTTTCCAAGACTTATTCACTAAGTGGATTGAATTAATTCCCATTCGAAAAGCCACTTCAGAAGTTATTACATCAAAGTTTCGTTCAATTATTCTTAATCGGTTTGGTACCCCTCTGACATTAATTACAGATAATGCTAAGAATTTCGTAAGTAAGTTGGTAAAAAAGTTAGCGGAAACGTGTGTAATAGATCTTCAGACTATACCATTTTATCACTCGCAGGCCAATCCTACAGAACGTTCGAACCGTAATATCAAACAACTCATTACGGCATATTTAGACAGCAATCACCAAAAGTGGGATCTTTATTTGGGGGAGATTCAGTTCGCTCTGAACACAGCTGTTCAGGAGTCAACAAAGTATTCTCCTGCATTTCTTAATTTCGGCAGAGAACCGAGATCTGCTGTTTCTGTAAAGGATAGGGTTAGTGATGAGAAGTTAAATTTACAAGTGTTGGATAAGGAAGAGAAGAAGTGGGTTACAAGAATGTTGAAATTACAGGAGTTACACCATTTGGTTGAACAGAATCTTCTCAAAGCTGGCTTAAATCAGAGCCATAGATATAATCTGAGACGTTGCCCTAACAATTTTAAAGTTGGAGACAAAGTTCTTAAACGAACCTTTTTCCTATCTTCTGCGGCTGATAAAATAGCTGGTAAACTTTATCCGAAATATGAGGGTCCTTTTGTGGTAAATTCGGTGAGCAGAGGAGGAACATGTAAGCTTCTAACCTTGCAAGGTGAGTTTGCCGGTTTGTGGCATCCATCAAAGTTGAAATATTATCACGAACCAATTGAGGGTAATGAAAATCCTCAACTATCTAGTTCTAAGATTTAGAATTCATGATCTAAAATCTTTTCCCTCTGGGGGAAGGTTTGTACCGTGTGGTAATTGTTCTCGAGGGAAAAGATTCTAATTGAGTAATTTAGTACCGTTGTCGTTCTCTATGGGAGGCTTAGATAGTTGCTATAGAAAAAAAGATAACATTATTTTTTTTTGACGGAGTTGGAGAGTCGGAAATTTTTTCCTTATTTTGATTTTACTTTTGAATTTTGTGTCGGAGGATAAAGTATTTTGACCCGTTGGTGCTCTGCTATTCACGTCTCTGTTATCGTGATTTTGATTCCCAGTATCGGGATTGTTGGAGTTTGAAGAGGTTTTCAATCGTGGAAGTGGAGAGCGGAACTGTGTGGTTACATCTCTTAATTTTCATCTGGCTGTTTCATCTGGATAGGAAGGAACAGAACACGGCTGCCCGTGGGAGTTATCATCAAAGCTTACACAAGTTTCATCTGGATAGGGAGTAACAGTACACAGCTGCCTGTGGGAGCTATCATCATTGTTGAAGCTTACACCTAGTCCCAGTCAATCATTCCATCTTATGGGAGGAAGAACAAGAACCCTTTTGTATACAGGGTGTGGCACTTAAGACGCCTCGGATCATAGCTCCTTTACGATAAAAGCTATCGAAAAAAATCTAAGAACAAAGTGGTGCATAGTTACCGTCGCTATGTTTCAAAAATATTTCTAATCATCAGTGGCGTGCCGTACTCCAGTGGCGTACCAAACTTATGTTTTTTTAAATGGAATGCCCTATTTTTTATTGCAGATATGGAAAGTGCTCGACGAGTACTTATTTTTTTATCTAACATGTTATACCCTTCACTTTAGGGGTTTCGCTGTTATAACCCTTTCTTTCAAAATTGCGCCCCATTTTTGAGATTTTTTTGTAGAGAAACTAATTGACGCCGGCGCCTAAATTTTGAATTGAGGTACAGGTTAAGACCTCGTGTACCGTCACATAATTTTTTTTCGGGTAATTTATGGAAAAAAAAATTTTTTTTATTGATCTTCGCATGTTGTCATTTTTTCCGAAAATTTCAAATGGCACCCCCCTAAAAAAATTACGGCGTTGTACAGCCAAAAGTCTAAATTTTTCATTGGTGTAAAAAAAATTACACATTGCATAACAAAATTTCGGAGAAAAAAGGAATTTCATCGCAAATGTCGGGAAACGTTTTCCGTTCCCAAGTGTGCCATGAGAAAACAAATACACAAATACGGTCATCATAATAGTATGTACCTATTTATTCAACATGATATGAAAAATGCAGATAAAGAAAATTTAACAACTTAAACTAAATGTTCGAAATGACGACCTTCCTGCTGGAGGCATAACCGCAACTTCGACTCACAGGCTCTAGACACTGCCCTAAGGACTTCTGGTGATACACCGCGGAAAGCCGCGCGGATTCTCTCCCTCATATCCTCGACAGTAGTTGGTACCGTCCTGTAAACCTCGTCTTTGATATGGCCCCAAAGGAAGAAGTCAAGAGGAGTGAGGTCTGGTGATCTTGGCGGCCACCTCACAGGACCCCCACGACCAATCCAGGAGTCCGGAAACGTTTAATCGAGAAATTCCCGAACGACACAGCTATTATGTGCAGGAGCTCCATCGTGCTGGAAAACTATCTGTCGAAGAGCGGCTAGAGGGACATTTTCCAAGAGATCATCCAAGTCGTCGCGAAGGAACCTCAAATAACTGTTGCCGTCCAGGTGCCCCTCGATGGAATAAGGACCCAAAAGGTGTTCTCCAAGTATGCCTCCCCAAACATTCAGCGACCATCTTTGCTGGTGGTTTATCATTTGCATGGCTTGTGGGTTTTCATCGGCGTAATAATGGTAGTTGTAGCGATTGACATGCCCATTTCTATGGAACGTTGCTTCATCAGAAAATAATACGCGCATAAGAAATGATTCCTCCTGCTCAATTTTTTGTTGATAGCCCACATGCAGAAATCTTGCCTCGCATGAAAATCTTGAGGTTGCAATTCTTGGTGCAGTTGGATCTTAAATGGACGGAATTTGTACTTTTTAAGAACACGATGTACGGATCGCGTTGAAATATCGTGATTCCTACTAATATCACGGATACTGGTATGAGGATCTTCAATAACTGCCTCCAGAAACTGCAGTTCATTATTTTCGGTAATAACTGCCTTCTTTCTAACTCTCCTTGGCCGTTTCACACTTCCCGTAGTAGTAAATCTCTCCAACACTTTTTGAAACGCACGTTCATTTGGATGTGCCCTGTGCGGATATCTCGCAGCGTACACTCGTGATGCCAAGAAACAATTCTTGTTACATTCTCCAAGAATAAATATCATGTCAACCATTTCCTCTTGAATTCGGAACATTTTTAGAACGTTTATCAAAAATGACTTATGGCTGCTACTGACGTCTAATAATTTACTTTGACAATAGGTACATACTATTATGATGACCGTATTTGTGTATTTGTTTTCTCATGGCACACTTGGGAACGGAAAACGTTTCCCGACATTTGCGATGAAATTCCTTTTTTCTCCGAAATTTTGTTATGCAATGTGTAATTTTTTTTACACCAATGAAAAATTTAGAGTTTTGGCTGTACAACGCCGTAATTTTTTTAGGGGGGTGCCATTTGAAATTTCCGGGAAAAATTACAACATGCGAAGATCAATCAAAAATTATTTTTTTTCCATAAATTACCCGAAAAAAAATTATGTGAAGGTACACGAGGTCTTAACCTGTACCTCAATTCAAAATTTAGGCGCCGGCGTCAATTAGTTTCTCTACAAAAAAATCTCAAAAATGGGGCGCAATTTTGAAAGAAAGGGTTATAACAGCGAAACCGCTAAAGTGAAGGGTATAACATGTTAGATAAAAAAATAAGTACTCGTCGAGCACTTTCCAAATCTGCAATAAAAAATAGGGCATTCCATTTAAAAAAACATAAGTTTGGTACGCCACTGGAGTACGGCACGCCACTGATGATTATAAATATTTTTGAAACATAGCGAAGGTAACTATGCACCACTTTGTTCTTAGATTTTTTTCGATAGCTTTTATCGTAAAGGAGCTATGGTCCGAGGCGTCTTAAGTGCCACACCCGGTATATATTGGATCTGACATTTAATTTAATTTTTAATAATTTAACTAAGTTGCGATTATCAACGTATGCAGGCCGATAGTAATTACAGTATATCTTATTCTGTTTATTTTGTGGAGCTAGTTAGGTAAGTTATCCTTTTTTTTTATTTCGTAGATTGGGAGCTCTCAGTTTGTGAAATCCATGGGTGATTGCTATGCTAGTACACTTGTTTGAAGCGGTTGTATTAATGTTTTAAATACTTTATCTGTCTAAATTGTTATTGTTTAACCTGCATGTGTTGATTGGAAAGATTGTTTGCTTTTTTTTTATTTACCCATAAATGAGCTAGTTGCAAAAAAATTTATACTTAAGAAACCTTAGTTAACTTGATTGTGGTTTATCGAAAAGCACTTACATAGGAAAACTTTGTAAGTCTGACGCCCATACGTGTATGTTTTGTATATAATTTAATTATATAATATACTAACAAATATTGTGGTTTCTTTGTGGGTATAATTCTACATACGGTTGATTTGTTAATATTTATATGGCCAGCCAAAACTTGCTGAAAGCTGCCGGTGGCATAAAACCGTAATGATATTAAAAGTTGATTTAATGGTGATACCGGTATATTTCGATTAGTGCTGTTCTGTAAATAACTGATTTCAAAAATATTTAGAATGTCTTGCAGCTTTACTAAAACGATATCTCATTTTAAAATAAACATCGTCAAACATATCCATAGGATTATTTCTGTTACGATACATCTTAGGTCTTGGTATTAAATTAATTAATTCCAAGAATTCATCTGCAGTATTACTCGAGTCACTACTATCTGCATCTATTTCAAAATCCGAAACCATTTCAATTGGCTGAAATATTTATTTAAGAAACAAACAACTTTAATTCAATACGTGAAGAAATATAAATACATACCTGTACTTTGCAATACTATTGATAATAAAAGTAATTCATGCAATTTATTTACTAACAATCGTATATTTTTAATATAAGCGTCGGAACTTAACCTGCAATTAAATTTCAACTAGCGGGATTTCGGTAGTTAGATAATTCAAGTTTGCTAACTCGAATTAAGGCTAATATAGGTTGGTGCAACTGAAAACGCGCTAACAACAGAATATTCAATATGAGTTACCTAACTCGTCAATAACAAAGGTCGGTGCAACCGGGCATTAGTGGGACAGTCCTCCGGGATATGCTGGGGATGCTGGATCCGAAGGGCTACTTCGCACACTGGCTGCTCTGCTGTCGACTGGATTACTGGGTTTAGGCATATGTACTCGTTGTCTGCTAATTTCTTGTAGTTGGACAGTGATTTCAACCGACAATAGTGTGTTCTAGTTGTACTTAGGAGAAGATAGGGATGCGGGCATCTATATATGAATAGATGTTTGAATAATTTAAATTATTTGCAGAAAGAGGAATCAGATTATATAAATTAAATACTCGATGTTGAACTAATGGAATTTTGATAGCATAAATTAGGATTTCATTGTTATAAATTACAGATAAATCGCAAATAGTGTAGCATTTATGAATATCATTATAATTATTTAAACTAATAAGAAATTTGATGTTTGAATTAAGTTTAATTTTAAATAATTCGTTTCTTAAATTCTTAGGACTTATTACTAATGGGTGTATAATATTTTGCCTTGCAAATAATATGGTATTTATAATTCCTTCTAATTGCTCTGTTAACTGACGAATCATTTGATATAGGACACTGATGTGACCTGATATTAATTGATCTCTATTGATAACATTAATTGCATCCGTGGTAGCGTTACTGAATTTATTAAATTTCAGACTGTTAGAATTTAATTTGTCTTCGTTTTTTCGCAAAATTTGAGCGGATTAATTATAATTTTTTATGGCGTCTGAGATGACATGTACCTGTTGCTTCATCAACATTTAAACATCATGATTTTTTTCAAGAAGAGCGTTGATTGAGCCAGTGTAAAATTCAGCGTCTGCTGCATCCGGCGTACCGAAGACGTAGGAGCCACCATTGAATATACCACGACGCTTACGGTTATATTCATGGGGGTGACCTACCAGATGTTTAATTGTTTCGAATTGAGGTAGTTCAATTTCTAATAAACTCAATGATTCCTTACAGGATACTGACTCTAAATTGGTGCATAAGTCTACTGTTCTTTTGTGAACATCTAGCACTGATTTCAATTGGATCTGAATAAAAGAAATATTGGTGTATGAAATCAAAGTATGAAAGTTATTTGACGTTTTTACAATACCTAGATTATGAGAATAAATTCCTGCTTGAATATTAATTAGCGATACTTCAAAGGGATTTGCGGTTATGAATTGAATTAATGACAGGAATATCGGTATAGCCTGGAACTAAAGGTTTCAGTAAAATGTAATGGTATGTTACATGTTTGTTCCTTTTAATTTCTAAAACTACTGTTTTATTATCGTTTACTTTTATAATTTTATATGGACCTTTGTAATTAGGACTAAGTTTCTTAGTTAATCCAGGCTTAACGTGTTTGTTTAATACGTAGACTAAGTTATCGACTTCAAATTCGCTGGGTCTTGAATTTTTATCGTAATATAGCTTGGATTTCTCTTTGCATTTAATTAAATTATCACGAGCTATCTGATGAGACTGATTCAATTTTAGCTTTAGGTTGGAATAATAATCTTCGTAGGAATACTTGAACTCTGGAGTGGTTGATATAGAGCGTGGAATATTAGCTTTATGACCAAATATGAGTTCATATGGGGTAATATGAGTGGAACTATGGATATGCGCATTGTATGTGAACATTGCTAAACCTACATATTCATACCAATTGTTCTGACCTTGATTAATATAATGCTTTAAGTATTCTTTTAGTGTTTGATGGCTTCTTTCCAGCGCACCGTTTGTTTGAAGATGATATGGGCTACTGAATACATGTTTGATCTTAAAAAATCAGTTCCTTGATCTGACAAAATAGGATCCGGAATTCCAAACAAAGTAATAAACTATTAGCGATGGTAAGAGCTTCGTAATTTGCCAATGGCTTTGCATACGAATACTTTGTAAGATCATCTTGCATAGTAAAAATGAATCTATTTCCGTTTTCGGTAATAGGCAATGGACCAACGACATCTAGAGCAAGCCTTTGGAATGGGCGTTCACTCGTGGTGGTTGTTTCCATCGGTGCTTTAGCTTTTTTATTAGTTGTCTTGTTGATTTGACAAGATTTGCAACTTTTGATGTAGTTTTTGATGTCTTTCTTCATATTGTGCCAATTGTAGTGTTCTGAAATCCGCTTATAAAGTATGTTCATATAAAAAAAAATCTCAAGTGTGCCATGATTTTTTAATTTTAAAAATTTAAGTTGGTTACACATATTGAGGTTATGTTACTTCTTAAAATTAAACAAACTGTATTCAATTTATAGATACTTACGTTAAAATTTTCACTATAAAATTATGTTAAATGTTGTTTGTGCCTTTCTTCTTCTCGAACACAAGCCTGAACTCTTCGTCGCACACCCTCCATTACGCTCCGCAACAACACTGGATTATTGTTAATTTCTATAAATTGATATCGAATTCGTTGCCGCATGTCTTCTAGATTGTGTACTGGTTATGCATAAATACAATTTTTCAGGTATGGCCACAAGAAAAAATCGCATGGTGTTAAATCGCATGAACGGGGCGGCCAGGGAATCCGTGCATTTCGACTTATTATTCGGTCCTCAAAAAATTCCTCCAAAGTGGCCAAATTATCCACTGTGCAATGAGTAGTTGCTCCGTCTTGATGAAAATATCCACTTTGCAGTTCGTCATCATGTAATTCATTTATAAAAGGAAATACAATTTCTGTACGATAACGGTTTGCAGTTATCGTACCTAAAATGAATGGACGGTTATTGAATTTTTATTAATAATAATAAAAATAGGATTTTACCTTCAAAGAATATCGGTCCAACTAATCTTCTTCCACTAATTGCTGCCCAAACGCCAACTTTCTCTGGATGTAGTGGTTTCTCTCGATATATACGAGGATTTTCATCCGACCAAATTCTTATAGTTTGGGAATTAATGTACCCATCCTTGTAAAACCAAGCTTTATCGGTAAAAAAATTAATTTGTAAAACATCCTCGTTTACATTTTGTAAAAACCACTGACAAAATTCCAGCCGTCTGGGGTAATCAATAGGTAATAACTCTTGCACCGATGTTATGCGATAATGGTATACTTGCAAATTTTTTCGTAGAAGCTTGTGGCATGTTCCTACCGATAAATTCATTTGCTGTGACAAATGACGCAGAGAAGTCTTAGGTTCATCTTCCAAAATTTCTTGGGCTGTGTTAATAGCATCTTGAGTTCGTTTAACTGGTCTGCCACTTCCTGGTTTATGGATAATACTACCCGTTTCACGAAATAATACAACAGATCGTGATAAGGTATTTTTAAATTCATCATAAATAATGGGCACGTTAGGAAATTCTTCCTGAAACTCTGCTAAAGGTGCGTCGAATGAATACACCCAATTTCCGTCCACTTTAATCCCATTTCGGAAATAACTTTCAATTAGAAACGTTTTTTGCTGGTTGCTGTAAACCATTGTGAGCACGAAATAATTGTGACTTCTAAAAAGATCTGACGTTTATATGTCAAATCCCAACAAGTGTGCCAACTGAAAGTTTGAAAACAAAAAAGTCATGGCACACTTGAGGTTTTTTTTTAAATGAACATACGATATTGTCGTATATAGCCTGAGTGACCGCATATAGGGGAATCATGGTACTGTCTTAGTATTTCGTCTTTATCTAGTGGTTGGATTTTTGGTTTGTTAACTAATTTTATGCTGAAGGCTTCTTTGGAAAATAAAAATCTAATCATTTCGTTGATCATTTCCTGCTTGAGGTTAGGGTGTCCTTCTAATGGATTTTGAATATAGCAATTATTCATTGTTGAGCTTAATAATTTTTCCTTCAAGTTTTGAAGAGAGTAAAATAGATCTATATAGGTTAATTTATCAAAATGGTTTAACTTGGATATTAATAAGAATGACTTTTGTTTGTTGCATTTTCTAATGCAAATTGTATCTTGTATCGAAATATTGTCTCTAATAGATTTTAAATCATATAGTTCGTTTAGGCTCTCAAAATAAAAATTCCTTTCATCCAAGTCTTTAGAATATATTACTGCATTTGGAAATTTAGTAAATATATTTTCTTTAATAATTTCGATGTCGGGAAGTTCGTTATTCTGGTAATGATACTTAAGGAAATCATCGTATGATTGGTTTTCAGCTTGTACTGTTAAGATTGGGATTCTGGATAGCGCGTCTGCGTTAGAATTGATCCTACCGGGTTAGTAACGAATTTCGTAATCGAATTCCTCTAATTTCAATCTCCACCGAACTAGTCGGCTACTGGGCTCTTTGCAATTGAATAACCACATTAATGGGCGATGGTCTGTATAAATAACAAACTTTCTACCATAGAGATATGGTCTAAAATGACGTGTAGCCCAAACTATAGCTAACAGCTCTTTTTCAGTAGTGGAATCATTTATCTCCGCACTATTGAGTGTACGTGATGCATATAAAACAGGCAGGTCTTGACCTGCACTTCTTTGTGAGAGTATATATAGCGCCTATTGCGTGACCGGAAGCACCGGTGGTCAAAAGAAATTGTTCTTTGAAATCAGGAAATTTTAATAAGAGATCGGATGTCAAAATTGATTTAAAAGAATCGAAGGCTTCTTGATGTTCATTTAACCATATAAATGGTTTATCTTTCTTTAATAAGGACGTTAATGGTTTTGCAATTTTGGAGAAATCCTTTATAAATCGACTATAATATCCACATAGACCTAAAAATTATTTAATTTCCTATGGAGATTTAAGTACTGGGTAATTCGTTATGGCAGTTATCCTTTCAGGATTAGGAGAAACTCCTTTATCACTAATAGCGTGCCCAAGATAGGTAACTTCCTTCCTCATGAACTGCATTTATATGGTTGTAAGACAAGATTGTTCGTTCTAAGACGATCAAAAATAGACCTAAGTTTTTGAGAATTTTCGTGAATTGAACTAGCATAGATGACAATATCATCCAAATAAACGAAACATTGCAATCTCTGAAGACCTGATAGTACTGTGTTCATTAATCGTTGAAACGTTGATGGTGAATTAAGAAGTCCCATCGGCATTCTGGTGAATTCATACAATCCCATCGGGGTGGAAAATGCAGTTTTAGGAGAGTCTTCCGGTTTAATCTCTATTTGATGAAACCCACTAGCTAGTTCAAGAGTAGTAAAATATTTGGAGTGACCTAACTGGTCTAGAATATCCTCGATGTTTGGTAATGGATACGCGTCACCTACTGTAACGTTGTTTAATTTGCGGTAAACAATGACGATTCGCCATTTCTTTTGACCCGAACTATCCGTTTTCTTGGGGACAATCCACAGAGGACTGGAGTATAGGGATACGGATGGTCTAATAATATGTTGTTTTATCATATCTTTTATTTGCTTATTAATTTCATCTTTATTAATTTCAGGATATCGATACGTTTTAGAATGTATTGGAGATGGAACCGTTACTTTAATTGCATGCTGCATCGTTTTCGTGAACGGTAGATTATCATTAGGAAGATGAAAACGATCGTTATATTTTTTGCAAAGATCGAGCACAGATGATTTTTCTTCGTCGTTTAAATGTCATAATCTTAGGTTTTGTATTAGAAGATTATTGCGAGATTTATTATCTATTGGAGGAATACTATTCTGTGAAATATTAAGAACGGTACTTTCGTTTTCCCAAAAAGGTTCAATATACAATTCGATAGTATTAATTTTTACTTGCTGGTTATTTGTGTTCAGAATCGTCGTATAAGCCTTGTTGTTATCAACTTTAACCAAAGATTTTGCCAAATACACTCCATCGCAAACTGCAATTTCAGGACAAATTCCCTGTATTATTTTGGTATTCAAAACGTTAATTTCAATTAAAGTTTCTGAACGAGGACTTAAAAGGTATGACTTATTTATTTTTGGATTTGAATTTAAATGTAGCGTTATTAGAAACGGTAAGGATTTAATTCTTAAATGGCATTTCTGAAAATTTATCTCCACGTTTTCATTGCTTGACAATGTGAAATTTAATTTTGAATGATTTATTATGTATTTTAAGATCTAGAACTGCACTGCCTATGGTTTATACAGGTGAGTTAGGGCTAAGACCATTTAATATTAATTTATCTGTAGAATTAAGTGTACACTGTGTTTGTTTTAATTTCTCCATTTTAATTAGTGAGCCGTTTGCACCAACATCAATTAAAAGTTTTAGGTTAACATTTTGAACTGTTGTTAATATGTAAGAGGTGTTTGAATTATGTCGATCATAGGAGTTTGATTTGAGTTTTTATGAGATTCGATAATTTCGCCTTTTGAGTATTTTATTCTACGAGTGTGGCGTCCACTGTAGAACGACAGTAGTTTAAATTAATTGAATTAGAGTTATGTGCCAGTTTTTGTTTATTATTGTATTCTCTTTTCCTACATTCTTCTAATAAATGCCCATTTTTCTTACAATAGCGACAAAATTTTTGATATGTATTTGAATTCGGCTTGGACTTTTGGTTGTAATTAACATTTAGGGAAGGAACGTGAGAATTAGGTTTTTTAAAACATTTTTTTAAAGAATTATTATTTGTTTTGCAAAAATTGCAATATTGTGATTTAGGTTTATATTCATGGTTTGAAATTCTTAGTGCACGTTCTTCTTCAATTGCTTTAGTTAACGCATTATAAATATTATTTAAATTTTGAGAACGAAGGAATCTGGATATATTTGGTAATGAGTGATAAATAAATCGGCTTAAAGCTAGTTCTTTAGTTGTTTCTATTTTTTCTAATTATTCATTTGCATTTTTATACGACATGGTATTTAATAATCGCACTGTAAGTTTGTCAATACGATCGTGAAAATAGCTTCATGATTCATTTGATGCTTGTCGAAGTGTATTTAATTCCTCCATTAACTGAATATAATGTTTCCCATCCTGATATAATGAGACCAATATTTGTTTTAATTCCGTCCAATTTGTATACGTTTTGCCTTGAAGTTGTGTTCTTACGCTACCAGTTAATTTTGATATAATGAAAACCAATATCGAATGTTTTTGTGATTCTGATGTGAGTAAATCTGCATTTTCGCAATTAGCTAGAAATTCATTAAATTTATTACGTTTACCATCGAATGATCTTGGGAAGATTTAGCTTAAAAAGTTGAAACCTATCCAGGTTCTCGAGCACCATGTAGTATCTTGTTTTCTCGGAACTTGTAGCTGATAATCCCACTTCTGACACCAATTTCTGTTGTGACACCAGGGAGTATAGTATACGTGCTTCCCGGCACGAGATGTTTTCGTCAGGGATGGCAGGTCGTCTTCCCAAGAATTTGCGCAGTAGAATTTAACTTTATACTTTATTCGGGGTTTTTACATTTGACTATGATGAGCGTGTGTAACGACTGGCTTTTACTGTTGTAATTATTCTAATCTAATGTTCACTTTTCCGTGGTCCTCTCCTTATACAGGTGTCTAAAAAAGACACCACCAAAATGATATGGTGTATTCCTGAGACAAAAAAAGAGCAAATTAACTAAATTTATCTATATGAAAAATTACATACTTTCCAAGATACAGCAAGTCAAAGTTTAAGATTTTTAAAATATTTTAATCTATATCTCGAAAATGGCAAATGAGAATGATTTGTTTATTTTTTTCTGACAACTGCATTAGGTGTACTACATTGTTTAAATATTTCAAGAAATTTCTTCAAGTACAAAGGTGCTCCAGAGGACATGCTGTTTACATTATTACATAGAACTTTTTTGTTCTTCATATTTTTTACGATTTAATATTTTTTTCAATGCAACTCATCACTTTTAAAGAATTTATAACTCTTAAAGTTTTTTGTTTACGCCTTATTTTTAACAAAAAATAAATAAAAAAGAACTTATTGTTTATTATTTAATTGCGCTCATCCTGAAAGAATAGTCTTAAAAACAACTATAATCCAAAAACTGCTTTTATTTTAACATATCAAATTATTTAACAAATTACAAAAATTGTTCAAAATGACCCCCATAAAAAAAGAGAATTTCTTATGGATCGAAATATTGGCAAGTGTTTCCTTCGCAGAAACCGTAAACTGCATGCATGTCAGCATACTTTTCATGAGTGTAAACGTTCATCTTAACACGTTAAGTGCTGGTGTAAAATAAGCAGTTGTCCGCCGCGGTTGCCGACGTGCTCGAGCTTTGATGGCACACACGGTATACACATTGTATGCGCCGGCGCGCGTCGCGACTGGCGATACATCGGTCACCACCACTTAACGTGTTTACCAGTTTTACTTAAGGTGGCAAAAATATGAAAAGTTTTAATTCACGGTCAATAGATGTCAGGTCGTGCGTTTTATGTCCATCAAAAGGAGTCGGCACGTTTGCCGCTTATATAATGCGTACAGGTAACGAACTATTTGAATGTAGTTTTGAGCAAATATGCTCAGGCTCCAAGCCTTTTTTAGCAGCTCTTGCACACACACAGCAATATTTATTTCTTATACCCAGAAACAAAATTTGTTTGGTATAAAGACCAATAATAACTGCCTATTAAAAAGATAATATATAAAAGGAGGATAAAACTAAAAGAATTGTAAGTTATATAGTGTTTCACACTTACTACGCCAGATTTTGCAGAATAATTATGGCCGTAGGTTCTTTTACTCCAACCTCCATCAACAAACACTGTTATCCAAGGGACATTATCGTCATCAATATGGTTCCGCTTGATAGCTTCATTTTTCTCTTCTAATCCAGCTTGTTCCATGCTGAGCCAAAGATATTTTCGCCAATCCTAAATTCCACAATTATGTTACTGTATGTAATATATACCTGGCAGTAACTCAGTAACTCATCTCTCGAGAGAAGGTACAAGATGACAAGAGAGCTCATCAAAACGGTGTGCGAACAACACAGAAATCATACAAATGATTACCCAAAAACCTACCATGTACCATGTTGAGATCAAAAAGTCGAAAATACTTGTCAGCACATTTTCTAAAAATCCCTATAATCATTCAAGTAACATTATATTGGCTGTCGGGAATTCTCAAATGCAGTGCAGTGTATATTTTGTTAATTGTTTTAAAAATACTCTTGAGTGTTTTATCTGGAGATTTTGTCTATTTGTCATCACTATTAATAATACATTTACAATTCATAATCCAGCTCTTTTATTTAAATTTCAGGATTTTCCATGTCAAACTTCCCATTCTTGTTTTTGACTTTTTGATCTCACGGTATATGCCGGCTGTAACTGAATTCTGGTAGACCACAAATATCATTTGCATTTTTACATATATCTTTATGAAATGTAATATGGTGTTTATAGGGAATAAACGACATGTGGATTTATAATAAAAATTCCACTTCCGGTTTAACTGGAAATTACCCAATTCTATTTCAAATGGAACACTATGTATATTTTTACATAATTTAAATTTTGAGCTTTTTGATTTATTTTAAGTGACCTTTAAACCGGAAATGAAATTTCTATTAAAAATCCACTTATTGACACACTTTATTCTCCCCATACTAAATATTGGATTGATGAGGCTGTTACTTGGTGAAATTCCATAATATATGTGGTAAGTAAAACACGTGTGTTGAGAATTTTCACAAATTTTTAATGTCGAAACACTGCGACATATGTTTAATCATCTGCCTGATGAAGCCACTGTGTGGCGAAACATATGTCGCAGTGTTTCAACATTAAAAATTTGTGAAAACTCTCAACACACGTGTTTTACTTACCACCATACTAAGTTTCACAGATATATGTAAAAATGAAAATGATATTTGGGTCTACCAGAATTCAGTTACACCTGGTACATATATACACATTGGACATTTGCTTTTATCTTTGATTTATGAAATATTGTGATTTTAAAAACAACCTGTTTCATGACGTTTCGACCAAGTTGCATTAGTCTTTGTCAAATTTATTCCTCTTTGTTGTTGGTGGAAAACTGTGGTTTGGATGTTTGCATATTGGGTGTTGGGTGTTGATGAGAATTTGGAGGGGGTTCATAATTCAAAGATAAAAGCCATTTATTTAACAAGTAAATTATATAATAACATACATCGGCAAGTTTAGATTCAATTTTTTGAAATTTGGATTTAGCCATAAATTTTATATCAGCCAGGTTAAACAGCTCCTCTGAATGGCCATAAGTGCTTCCAGTCGCCAAAGTTCCCCAAGTTACAGCCTCATTTATATTGGGGTTTTCATTAATGTCTGTAGTTTGTTTTTTGTAGGTCCGATGACAAACATCACATTCAAAAATTAAAGTTGACAAAAGGCCACTACACTGCTCTTTTAATAAATGTAGTTTACCACCAGTGCATATTCTTGAATGTTCAAGTCCGAAATCAACAGCCCAATTTAAGACATGGCTTAAATCTACTACACGTTTTCCCTCTATTGGAAACCTATTTGCTGCAGGTAGTGTGTCTTTCAATTGTCAATTCTTCTGCCATTATACTAAAATATTTAAATAAGAGACTAAATTATTAGAATTCATTCTCAATACTTTTCCTTTACCTTTCATAATGGCCAGGTGATAAAACTTGAAAATTTTCAGTGATGAAATTTTCATTATAAAACTCCTCACTTACATGAGCAGAGCTGAAAAAGAATAAAATATGTAAAAATAGGGGTCGTACTTTTAGGGCCCATTTCCTAAGAGCTCTGAAATAGAAAATTTAATCGAGATCAAAATATAATAAAAGTTAGTAGATTTTACTTGCAATGATTTGATATTATGTACTTTTTAAAATTTCAGAAACACCTACCAAAATGACTTGGAAACTGTTCGGAGAAAGCAATAAATGAAGATGTATAATTTTTGAGTGTTATTAAATTCATAACATATTTATTTGGTGGTATAAAATATCTAAATTAAACGCTTGAACTTTGTTATATCGCTATATGTGTAAGCATCGAAGGTTGCGACTATGGTTTAAACTACTAGTCATTATCAAACATAAAACTGCAGATTACAAACATTTTATATTTATATGGCCACTTCAACTTTCAATATTTATTTTATGAATGCTAACATAAAAATAAATGTACCCATTAGGGAGCCAAGTATTATTTTTTAAGCGCAGATCTTAAACTAATGTACATGTATATGGTTGAAATGAAATATATTAAATAAAATTATTATATTTTCAATTATTATTTCAGATACCTACAATCAAGTAAGGAAATCAAATGTGTTTATACAGATACTTCCTTAGTATTTTATTTTTTATAATAAAAAACTAAGGAAGTTCCTGTATAAATACATTTCATTTTATATAAATCTTAGTACGGCATACATGATAAGGGAATATTAAAGGAAAAACATTTATTATATTAAATTTTGTTATTTATATTCCTTAACTTACAAATAACTACCAATAATGTACTGGAAGTGCATTGCTGAATGTTATATTTAAAGCAGTGGCAAAGTAATGTAAGATGATAGTGTACGTACACTATATTTACAATATAAGTATAACCCGAGAATAAATTAACTTCCAGTTTTACTTGTAAATTAGCCTTTAAATGAAAACATAACAAATAAAGTAAAAAAATACCTGGTACTTGCAGACACATCATTATATGTAGATTCATTTATGTGGGTGTCCAAATCGGATACATTTTCAATGGATCTATAATAAATACCATTCAGTCATTTCTAAATATTTATTTTATCAGTTAACTAACCTTAAAATACGTTTTCGGGCAATCACAGATCTTCGTGAACGTTTTCTTTTGTTATCCCATGATTTGTCAACTACCCCACCAGTGACTAATTGCACTTTAACCATTTTGAAATAAAAATCACAAAACATAAAAACACCTGATTATGCTCTCTCAGACAATTCCGTCAAATGTCAAGATTGCAATTTATTTTAAATTGGCTGAAATTTAACACGGTCAAAACTTTCTTCCAGGCACATTTCAGGAAGTACAGTGCTTTCTAATGTTTTTCAGCGTTTGTGCGGCAAGACAAAGTATCGCCATCTATTTTCGCCAATCATAACTAAAATTAACATTGGGTTTTATGGAGATTACTTCGCAACGATTAATATCATTTATTGGTACATTACAAAAGGTGATTTCGGGGACTCAGGTTCTAAATTAGTATCTTAATAGATCCAAGTCATTTCAGCTACACACGTGATATATTTTCCCTATAATCGACAGATTTAATGTAAAGAATGTGCGCCTTCGCTTTATTTATTGTATAATTAATTTAATAATTGTTTTTTATACCCAAGATTACTTTATTTTACTCACAAAGGTTCAAGTAAAAATATGGGTAATTTTCATAGCTGTGGATTACGTATTAATTAAATCTAATGGCCAAATAACATGTAAATTTCTCACCTTAAATTGAAAGTTATGAATGTACTGACACTTACACGTTTTCAACACCCGCCTACTTAGATTATTTCATTTTTTAACACGAAATTTTCCAAAAACAATAAGTTCTTTTTATTTATTTTTTGTTAAAAATAAGGCGTAAACAAAAAAACTTTAAGAGTTATAAATTCTTTAAAAGTGACGAGTTAAATTGAAAAAAATATTAAATCGTAAGAAATGTGAAGAACAAAAAAGTTCTATGTAATAATGTAAACAGCATGTCCTCTGGAGCACCTTTGTACTTGAAGAAATTTCTTGAAATTTTTAAACAATGTAGTACACCTAATGTAGTTGTCAGAAAAAAATAAACAAATCATTCTCATTTGCCATTTTCGAGATATAGATTAAAATATTTAAAAAATCTTAAACTTTGACTTGCTGTATCTTGGAAAGTATGTAATTTTGCATATAGATAAATTTAGTTAATTTGCTCTTTTTTTGTCGCAGGAAGACACCATATCATTTTGGTGGTGTCTTTTTTAGACACCTTGTATAATAAAACAGCTCAATGTTAAAGGAAAGTCCCTTCTAAGTGAATGTAAAAATATTTAGTGTGGAAGATTTTGTACTAATAAACATACATTAAAAATAGCGCGCTTAATACCTAATTAGTCGTACTTTCTAAAATAGTTATGCACCATTACGGGTACATAACAAGCCATAGAAAAAGGGAACGGAGTATAACTTGGCATGGTACATATTTCAATAAACAAGAAATCGCCACACACCAAAGCAATCATAGAAAACAGACAGCATCTTCATCCAACTGCGCTGAGCGTCATAATGATAGGGCGTCTTAACGAATTACCGTCTCGAGCCCCACCACGCAACTTCAGGAGGTACGAGTAGATGTCGTTGAGGTGGTCAGTATCTAATTTAAAGTTCATGGCCGTGGCGCGGTTCTTCTGTATATATATAATCGATCAAAACATCAATTTATAATCATTGTACGAGTATTTTCAAACTCACACCATGAAACTACCGATCTTCATTTTTCTTCTTGTTGGTGCCGCTTCTGCTTGTGAAATATGCAGTAAGTACTAAATTATAATAATAATTTAATTTAATTGATCAAATACGGATTTCAAATAAATTGGATGTAAGCGAAACAAAGATATTAATTCTTGTCAATCTACATGGTGTCTACGCTAAGTTTATGGGATTGTCATTGTCTTAAAAAATTTAAAAAAATCCCTTGTCACACGGTTGAATCAGTTCTCCTCATGTGAAATATTTTCAACTTTCTATAACTTCCGGTTCCACCGGAAGTAGCACCAAATTTGTTATTTTAAATAGAACACCATATATATTATTAGGGTTTTGGATTCCATATTTTGTAGGAATGTGTGTACACTTATCTCTTTCAGTTTTTAAGAAAATTAATTATTTCTAAAATTTTGACCTCATAAAGGCAACTTGAAATCTGCCTGTAACTTCTTTTAAGAATAAGATAAAAATATGATTTATACCTCTAATTGTACCTAGAGGATGCCTCTATGAGTAAAATAATTCGAAACTGTCAATTTTGACAATAAGTGTTCTTAAAATGCCTCTTATATTAATTAAATATCTCGTAATTAATTTTTTTTTTCATGGAATGACCCTTTTTGATAAATCTACAGTATATAAAATTTTGAAAAACATGCCATTCGCAAATTATACTGTGCAGAAATGCAACGAAAACTGAATCTTCGAATTAATTCTGAAACTACTTGCTTATGGTTGCTTAATACTTTTGTGTAGTAAATTTTCCTCCCAGTCGTTTTATGTAATAAAAAATAGATATTGACATTTTAAGAACACGTATTGTCAAGATTGACAGTTTCCAATTATTTTACTCATAGAAGCATCCTCTAGGTACAATTAGAGATATAAATCATATTTCTATTTAGTTCTTAAGAGAAGTTACAGGCAAATTTTAAGTTGCCTTTTTGAGGTGAAAATTTAAGAAATAATTAATTTTCTTGAAAACTTAAAGAGATAAGTGTACAGTCAGAGTAAACACAAATGCGAAACCCTCTCGGCGAGGGAATGCTGCCGCATGTCGGTACTTAGTTCGGTCGAAATCAGTTCCTGCTTAAAATCCATTTATGAGGCAATAATAATAATAATAATAATAATAATTTTCGTTTATTTCGGGGGTCATACAATAAATTATACAATACAGAGCATGTACAAAATATTACAATCACATGAAAAAGTGTCAATAACAAATAAACAATAATAAAGTAATATTAAATATTAAATGAATAGTACTCTTGCATATTATATGGTTCTAATTGAACCAAAAACTCCCTTAATGACTGCTTTAGAGCATTCAATGTTACAGATTCTTTTATATGTTTCGGAAGACGATTATAAATTTTAAGACATGAATAGTGTGGGCCCTTTTCAAATAAACTTAATTTATGGTGTGGATAAACGTACTCGATACCGTGTCTAGTATTGTGGGTATTATTAAACACATGTTGATGAAATAGATCCCTATGTTGCCACAAGAATTTTATACATTCATATATATAAACTCCGACACAAGTTAGAATATTCTCACGTCTAAATGATCCTCTGCAACTTTCTCTGTATTTCATTTGAAGCATTATTTTAAGTGCACGTTTCTGCAGTAAGAATATTGTTTCAGCATTTACCGCATTACCCCAAAACATTATTCCGTATTTTAGGTATGAGTAAAAGTTTGCATAGTAGAATATTCTTACAATATTTCTGTTGGTAGTTCTTGAAAGGACTCGCAATCCATAACACGTTTTACTGAGTTTATTTGAGAGTAATTCAATATGTTTCCCATAGCTTAAAGTTTCGTCAAGGTGTACACCAAGAAACTTTGCAGAGCTGGTAAAATTGTATATTGTGTTATTTAATGTAATTTTGGGTGGAGTTTCAAGGGACTGATTGGCTTTAAATAGGATACATTTAGTTTTTTTGTGTTTAATAATAGCTGATTTTTATAAAACCAGTTCTCTAGATCACGAAGTACAGTATTTCCCATACTAATTACGTCCATGAAGGTTGTCCCCATTAGTATTAGATTAGTATCATCAGCATAGCTTATAAGGCGACAGCCTTGTGAGATACAGTTGTTTATATCATTGATAAAAATATTGAAGAGGAGCGGCCCCAAAATGCTTCCCTGCGGTACCCCCATATTTATGTCCAAAACATCTGATACCGTAACACCACTGTTACTCATTATTTTGACTGATTGTCTTCTTGAATTTAAATACGATTCAATCCATTTGTTGGCTGTTCCGCGTATTCCATAATGAGCAAGTTTAATCAATAATAGGTCATAATTAATAGTATCAAATGCTCTGGACAAATCTAAGAACACACCGCATGCCACTTTTCCTTTATCCAGTGCCTTATAAATAGGTTCTAAATAGTCAAATATAGCGGTTTCAATGCTCCTACCACTCATGAATCCGTGTTGTGTACTGGAAAATAATTTATTGGCTTTAAAGAACTTTATAAGTAGAGTTGCCATTAATGATTCTAGTATCATGGAGATAGTACATAATACGCTTATGGGTCTATAGTTATCAAAAATTTCAGAGTCTCCATTTTTAAAGATAGGGGAAACAATTGAGTACTTTAGATCATTTGGAAATATACCCGTTGCGAGAGAGGTGTTAAAAATATGTTTAAGGGGTTGAATTAGTTGATCTATAGATAGTTTTATTAGTTTTATAGGGACTTCGTCATAGCCACACGTGGTTTTATTCTCCATTTTATTAATAACATTGCGGATTTCTAGTTCAGTAACAGGTTCAATGGTAAATACTGTATTCTGATAGGGAACATAACATGTGAATATATTGCTACTGCTGGAGTGTTTGGAGCTTTGCAGGAGCAGCTTGGGTGCGCATTCTTTAAAAAACATGTTGAAATCATTAGCTTGTTTTATAGGATCGCTTGTGTTTGGTAATATACTTTTAGATTTATTTTTATTGCCAACAATATCTGATATGATATTCCAGGATGTTTTAGACTTATTGGTAGAGTTATTTAACGTACGTTCGTAATATTTCGTTTGTTCAGCCATCAATAGATTATTATATTTAATTTTAATATTTTTTAGTGCGAGTTTAAATTCAGGTATATAACAAGATATTGTTTGATAAATATGTATTTGGTTTTTGCATTCTTCAATTTCTGTCGTGTAAAACTTAACTTTCTTTTTGCTCTTGTGTGGTACTTGAGATTTAATAAATGTTTGTTAACATATAATAATAAAAGGGTATGCCGATATAAGATGGTCAAAATGCCACCCGACACGGATTTTTAAATAAATATGAAAATATCATTACTTGTGACGTTAACCAAAGTAGTCGTAAGCCGTATATTAAAAAAACCCCGACATGACCTGGGAAGCACCAAAATAAGATTTTTTCAAATATAATTTTTTACCCCCTAAAAAAATATTTCGAAAATCTGAAAAAAACACATATATTATTGACCCAAATACCAAATTAGGTGAATTTTTCAAGGTCATTGAACGTTATTTAGAGTATTAAAAAAAATGTTTGAAAATAAAAAAAAAATAAAATTTGCCCACTAGTTTAAAATTTTATTTGGTCATATGATTGCTATCAATAAATAAAATCTATGTGACTTTTTTCATCTTCCAACGTTTGGTGCGACATCTTCAAAAATTCGAATAACTAATATTTTTACGATATTTTGATATTTTTATAAATTTATTAGCAATTGAGCAATCATTTTATGTAAAATTATTAGTACTTTAGTATTAATCATTTTTTTCAGTTTTGTATAAACAACCCAATTGTTTTCTCAAGATATGACCATGAAACCCTCGAAAAATAGGTTTTTGTTTTTAACCACTATAAAAATCTGAAAAAATTAATATATATTTTTGTCCCATATACCAAATTAATTACATTTTCTCAAGGTCATTTAAGGTCATTTAGGGTGTTAAATTTGTTTTGAAAGTTCAACTTTTTTTCGCCCCTAAGCGATCGAGTGACAACCTAAAATTTAAAACAATTGTAATTCTTCCTTCTGCAATTTTTTCAATGTGTCCTTGTTTTTACCACAAATTTGCCTATAACTAACCAACTGTCCATTATAGAACCGTGGTATCTTATACGATTTTTATCAGCTTCTCAAGAGGGTTGAAAATGAAGTATAAAATATAGGGTGTTCCAATTAAAAAAACATAACTTTGGTCTGTTGTGTATATTGGGACACCCTGTACAAAAACATACATATTTTTAAAATATGTAGAATAAGTGTGGGTGCCAGTTCAAGAAAACTAGAATCGATATCTCAAATAGCAAATAAGTTATGGGGCTTTTACAGATCCCTGGGTAACCCGGTATATCATACAACTGAATATCTATAGAACTCAATGGAATTGAAATATATGATAATAAACTAATAATTAAAATGTAGTTCATTCCAATATCTCCACATTTTTTGAGCCAAAGCACGTGTTCAAAAATTTTAAAATTAATAGATGAATTTTTAGGGGTTTTTACTTATAATTTAAAAAATAATTTAAGTTATCCATAGATATTTCAAAAATGTGAATACCGCTAGGATTTTTTTCATAGTTTTTTTCACTTATAATCAGAAAAATAAAAACGACTTTTAAAAGCTAAAGAAAGTAGCGTTAAGTTCCATATTATAACATTACAATATTTTACTTAATTTCCAAATCATTATCAAGTATAAAATTATATATTATTATGTTATTTTATTTTACAATTTTATTTCAAATTATATTGTAATGTTTCATATATTATTAGTTAAAAATTAATAAATATGTATAATAATTATGTGTATGATATAAGGTATTTGAAATAAAAAAAGAATCTAAACTTAACATAAACGAACTGTTACTCTATTATTAATTTGATAAAATTTTGCTGCTCAATTGTTGATAAGTATATAAAAAATATCGTAAAAAGATTACGCAAGATGACGCACCAAACATTGAAAGAACATTGACGAAATAATATTTTCCGTCACCTAATCGCTTACGGGCGAAAAAAAATGGTTAAACTTAAAAAAAATGAATACCCCAAATAACCTTTTATACGGCTAAAAAATATATGTGAATTTTTCAGATTATTATAATAATTTTTACTGGTTAAAAAAATAAAAACTTATTTTTCGAGGCTTTCAAGGTCATATCTTGGCAAAAATGGGATTATTTATACGAAACTGAAATAAAATTATTAATACTAAAATATTACCAATACTTTTATATACAATTACTCTTCAATTGATAAATATATAAAAAAATATCAAAATAACGTAAAAATTTTAGTTATTCGAATTTTTGAAGATGCAAAATTGGAAGATGAAAAAAACCACAGGTATGGAATCCATCACTTGATCACTTAGGGGCGAGAAGGGAATTAGGCTTGTAAATTTTATTACCTCATAATTGTATTTTAAGCAGGGGGTTTCGACCGAACTAAGCACCGACATGCGGCAGCATTCCCTTGCCGAGCGAGTTTCGCATTTGTATTTTCTCTGACTGTACAAATGTTCCTAAAACAATTATTTAAAATTTAAACGAGGAATCCAAAAATATAATAATATACAGGGTGTTCCATTTAAGTGAAGACATTGGAATATCTCGAAAACTACACATCGAGTAAAAAAAAATATAATTAAAATTTGTTCGCCTCGGAGGGAGACATCTAATGATACGAAACTCGACCCACTACCCTCAACCCCCTAGGGGGTAGGGGATGAGAAATAGAAAAGTTAAATAGGAACCCCCCCCCCCCTTTTTTATACGGATTTGAATACTCTGGAAAAAAATCAGGAAGTTTTATCTGATTTTTTTTTGTATTCGTGACAGATGACGCTATAATCGACAAAATTCAAAATTGGCTAATATCGTTGAAAAAAGAGGATTTCCTGAGAAAGGGGGATTCGTAAAATAAGGTTCCCCATGTTGCTGAGAAATAATGCGATGTGCTGGGAGAAATGTAAAACACTGTCTTACACTGTCAAATCTCCCTCTCTCTATTCCCACCTCTTCCGCCTCGCTACATCGCTCCATGCCGGCCTAGCAGCCTTCAAAGATGGAGCTCCCTATCGCTGTTATCGCCAAATGCGAAATTCGCGCTATGATACGTTTTTTTAATGCAAAACGAATTTCACCTATTGACATTCATCGTCAGTTAATCGAAGTTTATGGGAAAAATTGCATATCTGTTCAACATGACTCAAGCGCTAAAACTCATCATAAAACGACAATGAGTCGACTCACATGCGCATCTCTGGCAAAAAAAGATTTGGATAGTATTTATTTTCTGCAGAATTCATTTAATTTCATTTCTAGAAAACAATTACAAGTGAACAATGCCTCGTGCAAGCGTAGAAGAAAAAAATGAAATGATTCTGATTTATGGCGAATGTAGGAGAAATATTGACGAGGCTGCTGTCTTATACGCTGAGCGTTTTCCGGATAATGTTCGATCGCGGTCTTTTTTTTACAATATTGTTAGAACATTTTTATCGGATGGTAGTGTACAACCCAAACAAAGAAAACGGGCAAACACTGTCACAGGAGTTTGCAATGAAATAGCTGTGCTAGCACCTGTTCAGCAAAATCCTCAAATAAGTACTCGACAATTACAACGCGATTCCGGAATTTTCCTAGGTAGCATTGTTAACATTTTGCACCGTAATAAGTAACATCCGTATCATATTTCATTGCACCAAGAACTTCATGGAGATGAGTTTCTTAATAGAGTAGTATTTTGTGAATGGGCACTTCAACAAATAGAAACTAACCCAAATTTCTTCGTCAATGTACTATTTTCAGATGAGTCTACATTTACAATATGGCATAACATGCATTACTGGAGTGTAGAAAATCAACACTGGTTATGACAAATTGAGCATCAACGTCCTTGGTCCGTAAATGTTTGGTGTGGAATCATCAAACTCATTGGTCCATATTTTATTGACGGTACTTTAAATGGAATTAAATATCGACATTTTTTGGAACAAGAACTACCAATACTACTTGAGGATGTTGCTTTAGATGTTCGCCAAAGTATGTGGTTTCAGCATGACGGTTTCCCAGCGCATTATTCAATTGTTGCACGGGAAGTATTAGACCGTAATTATAATGCTCGGTGGATCGGCAGAGGTGGTCCAATTAATTGGCCTACTAGGTCACCGGATTTTTTTCAGTGGGGTTATCTAAAAGATAAAATTTATTAACAAGTGCCAACAGACAGAACCATGACAGAACGCATAAGAAACGCTTGTGCTCAAATTCCCGCGGATATGCTTCTATATTGTGTACAATCAATCGAAAGAAGGTTCAATAGGTGTATTGAACTTGAAGGTCGAATTTTTGAACACTCGCTTTAATTAGAAAACTATTATGTGTGAGAGGCATGAAGACTCACACCTTCGTGTACTTTTAGTTCTTTGATTTCATATGTACGAGGGGGATTCGTAAAATAAGGTTCCCATGATTTTTAATAATAGACAGCTATATTTTTGTTCTTAGTGTTGTAGATCATTTTAACGCTAAAAACTTATGCTATTTTTCTGCATAATCGGCGTTTCTTTTCAAACACTTTTGCAGACGATGCTCCAGTTTTTCTATCCCCATGTTATAGAATTCTGCCGCCAATCCTTTGAAGAATCGAGTAACCTCTTCCTTCATCATCGGTATTGAAGCGTAAACCACCGAAGTGTTTCTTTAATTTTGGGAATAATTAGTGTTGGAAGTCTCAGAAATACGGAAAGCAAGTTCGTTAATGGTGATCCTCCGATCTTCAAGCAATATTCTCTCAGCTTTTTCGACAATTCCATCTGAAACTGAAGGCCTTCTGCTCCGGTCTTCATCGTGAATTTCTGTGCGGCCTTCACTGAATTCTCTGCACATGTTGAACAGATATGTAATTTTCCCCATAAACTTCGATTAACTGACAATGAATGTCGATAGGTGAAATCCGTTTTGCACTTAAAAAAGTAAGACAGTGTTTTACATTTCTCCCAGCACGTCGCATTATTTCTCAGCAGCATAGGGAACCTTATTTTATGAATCCACATTTCTCAGGAAATCCCCATTATTTAACGATTTTTGCCAATTTTGAATTTTGTCGATTATAGCGTCGTCTGTCACGAATACAAAAAAAATCAGATAAAAAAATTTCTTATTTTTTCTCGGAGTATTCAAATCAGTACAAAAAAAATGGGGGTTTCTATTTAACTTTTCTATTTCTCACCCCCCTACCTCCTAGGGGGTTGAGGGTAGTGGGTCGAGTTTCGTATCATTAGATGTCCCCCTGCGAGGCGAACAAATTTTAATTATATTTTTTTTATTCGATGTGTAGTTTTCGAGATATTTCAATTAAATTGAACACCCTATACAGGGTATTCCATTTAAAATAATAAATTTGGTGGTACTTCCGGTGGAACCGGAAGTGATAGAAAGTTGAAAATATTTCACATGAGGAGAACTGATTCAACCGTGTGATAAAAATAGTGATGTGGCCATCATGACACTTTTTCAGATGTTATGGTATAATAGTTATTTATATTAATACTTTTATGGTTTATTTGCAATTTAAATGATATTTTAAATATTCACCGCGCGGTTTGCAGAATCAGACTGTTGAAACCATGGTGCAAAGATTACATGGTGTGCCTAGACGGCCGCGTTCTCACTCTAAAATCTTCCCCTCTCTCATTTGGCCGATGCTCAGTGATGCAACCTTGTAAAACTACTTGCTAAGCTAAAAAAAAGTCGATATAACTAATTTAAATGTCTGTCGCACGTACTTTATTTACATTTTATCATATTTTTTTCGTATTGTTTAGTGTGCAAATAGCAAATTAAACATCTAAAACCACATTTATTAATTTTCTTACCAACCTAATTGCTTTAAATAAAAAAAACCTTTAAGTTCGTGATATTTTAATATATCATTGTGTAATAAACTAAATGTTTTATCGTGTTTTTATGTCGAAATCGAATTTTAACGACATTTGCAATTTATTTTCGTTAGTGTTGATTTTTATAGTTTCATTTGTCATGGTTGGTAATTGCAGCATCAAAAATATTTAAAAGGGGCGTGGTACGGAAGTTATAGGCACACCATGTAATCTTTGCACCATGGTTGAAACGCCAGAAAGATGAAGGGGAGTTTTCAAACCTTAGTTTCAATTTTTCAAGAGTACTTGTTGCCGGAAGTCGATCACCAGTTTACCTTTCATCGCAAATCCTTTTTGCCAATAAACACTTGCAACTGCATTCATTCTATATGTAAATCATATTACAAATTCGTTTTTTGAAAAGTTCATTCTGACGGGTACTAAGTGCAATACTAATACTCTAATAAAATTAGAGTGACAAATATTGTTAATTTGACACATGGCCACTTCTAAAATTTGATGTGTAATAATTTATAAACCTAACAAACTAGGTATTTTTAGAAAGGCAAGAACAAGGGCTTTAAATTTCTATTAATATATGCTGGGGGTTCCATTAAAAAAAGTGTCTTTACATTTAGCGAAGGTCTTCTTACTTCACAAAAATAGCATTTAGTTACTTAAAGAAACTAATCATCTGAAAATGAAACATTTCTGTTGTTAAAAACGCTTTGATAATTTTAAAATATGAACTTATTTTTCTGACACTGTTCAATTACTTGTTTTTGTCCTAAAAACCAGAATAACTCAGAAACGGTTAAATTTTGCCCAATAAAAGTTACTCCTATTAGTATAATAGGTATTAAAAAGTACGCATAAAAATGCAAAAATATACCTAGTGTTTCATTAAAAAAAAAACAAATTTGTGTTGGCTTTCTGCTGTGGGGAACCCTATTATACATAAACATATTTTCCGATTGTAGAGTCGATAATTATCTACAACTTTTATAAAAATTATATTTTTCTATCTTAAATATTTAAGGCCAAAAAGTAACTTTGACGCTTCAGTGAGACACCCGCTATAATCAACAGTAATCTAACGAGTGCCTATGATTTTACAGTTATTAGCGTCAGGATCACGATTTTCTAGAAGCAACAAGCAAAAGTGATCCAGATGCTAATAATTGCCTAGGCAAAATCAGAGATTTTAAGAAATGCCTATGAATAGTATTACTGATGAAAGCACTAACACATTACGCGAAAATACGAACAGATCGAATTCAGTGAGCAAACAATTTCAAATATAACGTTTTATACTTAATGGAAAATGTAACGCATTGCTAAGCAATACCAACATGATGAATGCCTAGGATTAACACCCACCCAGGGTGTATTGCCATGCATAACATGCACCCAGGTCTGTTTCGCATTGTAGGTACATAGAATTTTATTGGATCATGTCAACATTATTCGATTTCATTGGTTAAAAGGTAAGTGAGGGCAATTGTCAAAGACAGATATTTATACCCATAAAGATGAGGGGTTTATTGGATTCAGGTTAAATGTAGAATATTTCCGCCATTTTGATCTTGAACAACTTCTCTGTTGTGAACAGCATTTTCTAATAGATCTGATGAAATAATTTCAATTTGTTGCGAAATTGCATATTTTAGTTCGCCGGTAATCTTAGAATCAGTTAAAAAAACTCATTCTTTTGTTATTCAAAAATCACATTGTAACTACAGCCTAAAATTTACTCGATTGCTATTAGGGGAACGAGCTGGCCAGGTGTTAGGAAAATGTCTGCTTATTATGCAAACTCCGAACGAGTCACGTAATAATCGCTTAACTGGTATATAAATATGGTGAGGTATGTCATTCTGCATAAAAATTATGTTATCGATGTTATGATTTTTTTTAAATTTTGTAAAGTCATTTTAAAACACGCTTAATTATAGCGACTCAAAGATTCCGTAAGAAATAAATTTACTTTTCGTAGATTATTGACGAAACCTGTTACCATGGTAACAAAAACAAATAAATTCTGCAAATTATAGTTATCTTTCTTTTACAGAATTATTTTTGTTGAGTCCGTCGCGAGTAAAAAACTACAGCTTCTTCCCACTCACTTCCAACACGTTAGAATTCAACCTTCGATGCGCAGAAGATGCCCACATACTATTAAGTATTGGTGATAACTACGAGGAAGATCCTACGTATGAGTTTGTTCTGGGCACGCAGAAAAATACTTATTCTGTGTTGCGTAGAGACAAGAAGGATGTTGCTCGACATGATGGTCCTATTCTCGATGGAAAAACATTCAGAAGTTTCAAGATAGTGATTGATCCTGAATCGGCTTCGTTAACCTTAATTGCGAATGGAAATAAGACACTGATTCATTATGAAGATGCAAACTTTATCACAATGTCAAGATTTGCATTTGCTTCGTATAATGAAAATACTGCGGAGTTTCATTACCGCTGTGATCAAACGAAATGTGCGGGTAATCGATTTTGGACGATTTAAATATAATGTTAATTGAAATAAAATTGTTATTAAAATGGACAATAAACCAAAATGCTATTTGTAACCAATTTAGTTTTTAAAGTTTATGTAAAAACAAATAATCTCCATAGTTGTTGTATACGTATTTTAAACATGAAAAATTAATGTTATGCCTGCTGTACGTAAATAAAACTTGATTTTTTAAAAATAATAATTTCTTTATTTCTCTATAATCTTGTTTATTGGCCCTCAATAGCGGGCATAAGGTGGAGTTTATGAACCTTGGGCTTATGTAATGTTGCTCAGCAAAAATAACCAATAATCACCTTTGTTTTCTGGAGTAATATTTTTTATTGGGTTAGAGTAGCTGTGTCAATTTTGACAAGCTGTCAGTTTATTTTATATGATTACTCACAGTGTTACAATATCAAGTTTTCGTTGTATGACAAAAATAAACATAATGGCAAAAATAATTACTGGCTACAGTGCAAGCTTTCAAAAATCATAAACACAAATTGAAAACATAGTAACCCGAATATGTTACGTTTAATATTTATTTATCGTGTATACCAACCAATATTTCTCCGTTGCAATACAAATAGTGATCACACAACGATGACAGATGATAATTTTTTAACAAATTTTAAGGTTAAAATCGTAGCAGAATTTGATTAATTTTAGTACCAAAATGGAATTGTTCGGTATCTACACTGAATTTCTTTAAGGATGCAAGTGTCCCGCTCATTTCCTACTTTTGTCATCCCTGTAGGCATAGTGGAAGAAATAGAAAAAAGAGTTCGCGAAAGAGGGAGTTAATTAAAAAGAACGGCCCAGGACAACCCTGTTGTACACATCTCCAGACTACGCTGCCAGCAAGTCTACAGGTAAGTTCACAGGAATAAAACGCTACATGTACAAAGGGCATAATTACAGATTAATGTCGTCGGTCCATAATCCATTGAATATGGCCCGCGATACATTAAATGTTATCATATTACGTTCATATAAATGAATGTTTTCTTTGGTTAAATACCAGTCCGCCAGAAAAATATATACATATTTTATTAAGGAACGATAACTATTTATTATGTGTTTGTTTCACATTTAAATACTGATCACACATGTAGTAGTCTTCAGTTAAGCACATGGTGACTGTAGATGTTCAAAAAGTCCGCCGTTGGTGGCCAGACATCTAAAAGAATGACGAGCGGTCAATTTTTAAAAGGAGATCGCTGCAAACTTTCCACTTTACAACTTTCAGATTTTGGCGTACATATGTACTAGTGATGGGATCATTCGAATGATGATAATCAATTCATTCGATTATGAAAATAATCGATTATCTCATACTAACTTCAAACAGTGTAAATGTGGAAAACATCACAAACAACTGTTCTATAGAAAGTGAATTAGAACTATCATGTATTCAATTAACCGATTCAAATGTAATCATTATGAATGTCTACCGACCTCCGAATGGGAGTATAGACACTTTTCTAACTAATCTTAATAACTTACTCTCATCAATGGATTTGATGTCAAAATACATTATTATAGGGGGAGACTTGAACATTAATTTTAATCATAAGGAATTAAGGGATACTCTCGACGTCTGCAATTTGTTAAAAAGCTTTGGACTAAACTCATTTGTTGATTTTAATACACGGTTTAATAATAGAATTGATAATATTTTCAGCAATATTGATACGCTGAGAGTAACCCCATTATATACAGGCCTATCTGATCATGTGGGACTGGATATGCAACTACAAATTCCGAATATTGCAAACAATCCAACAACAAACATATTAAGACCTATTACACCTGATGGTAAATTTTATCTGTACCATCTCCTAGTAGATACTGACTGGTCTTTTATTCAAAACGGTACATTATCTGTAGATGATAAGTTCAATTTGTTCTGTAATATCTTACATATTTCGATTGTTAATACTTTTCCACTAAAAGCCTACCGGTCAAATATGCACCACCCTGTTAAACATAGCAAATATATTAAGAACCTGAAAAACGCCTTAGAACTAGCAGACGAAACATACCAACAAAATATAACACTACCCAAAACAAATCACTAAGGGATGAGATTAAAGAACGATACAACAGAGAAGTTGAAAATGAAGTACAAGCAAGTTGAACCACAGTAAGATAAGTTCATCGAAAAATAACCCTAAGGTAATATGGGATATAATAAATTCACATCGGACCAACAAATTTGTTCCCTCGACGACGACAAATGATTTTATTAATCACTTCTCGTCAGTATCTTCTAACGTACCCAATACGCAATGTAATACAAATAATGCGAATAAACTATTACTAAAAGGTGGGTTCAACTCTGCTCATACTTCATATTTCAAATTTAAGTCGGTATCTAGTGCTCAGGTAAGGGACTCCATTATGAAACTTAAGAATAGCCAAAGTAGGGACATCTATGAGTGTACAGCTGAGCTAATAAAAGCAGTGAAAGAACCAATACTAGATGCTCTAACAAACTTGTTCAATTTAGCAATAAAAGTAGGTAAATACCCATCTTGTCTGAAGAAAGCAATTATTATACCAGTGCACAAGAAAGGTCCACGAATTGATGCCAATAATTATAGACCAATCTCGATTTTGCCAGTTATTTCAAAAATTTTCGAAGATTTATTAAATTGTCAATTATTGGAATATATAAATAAAAAACAAATATTATCCGAAAGTCAGCATGGATTTAGAAACGGGAGATCCACAACAACGGCAACCTTAAATTTTACTGAACAATGCCTTACCGCGTTTAATGATAATGAATTGGTCCAAGCGACTTTCCTAGATTTACAAAAGGCGTTTGACAGTATGAGCCATGAAATACTCCTCCAAAAGCTATATTTCCACGACTTTCATCACACGAGCTGTAAGTTAATTATAACTTATCTATCAAACAGATCCCAAGTAGTTAAATTAAAAAATAAAATATCAGCAGAGTACTAACAGAGGGGTACCGCAAGGGTCAAAGCTCGGGCCGGTACTCTTTTTGTTATATATAAATGATATATGTCGTTATGTGGGAGAAAATAATATTCTTCTATTTGCGGATGATACAACGTTGATAAATCGTGGGAAATCGTTGGAAAATGTTAATAACATGAGTCAAAATATAAACACACAGGCTAAAGACTGGCTCATGGCTAATCAGTTATTAGTGAATAGTAATAAGACGGTGCATATGCTATTTAATTTAAAAAATATAAATGAAAGTTTCGCCAATGAGGTCAAATTTCTGGGGTTCCATCTAGATAATAAGCTTAACTGGAAAAAACATACTTGTGAAATAGGGAAAAAAGTTCATAAATACTTGTTTCTACTCAGGCAACTTTCCAAAGTGGTCGTGTACGAAGCTCTAAAATCAGCGTATCTATCACTCATCGAATCCTATATCCATTACGGTATTATACTATGGGGTCATTCGTCTGTAGTAACCCAAGTATTTGCTGCTCAAAGAAAAGCCATTAGAATTATTAATAACTTGACTTACTCGGAAGACTGTAGACAATATTTTGTAAAAATGAAAGTCCTTACATTGCCTTGCATATACATAATGGAGTGTCTTACCTATATACACTATAATGCAGATTCATATGAAAAGAATTATGACGTAAACAAATACAAGACTAGAAATGCCAGCCAAATTCGGCCTATTTACAACAGACTCAAACGCACACAAAACAGTACCCGATTTCACGCTATAAAGTTGTACAATGTTCTACCTGATAGTTATAAGAAACTATCTACTACCTCTTTCAAAACCAGTATAAAAAGTCTTCTAACTTCTAAGGCGTTCTACTCAATAAAGGAGTATTTAGATCACTTTAGCTAATTGTATTTGATGTTTTTCTGTTCCTTTCTTGACGTATGTACCTGTGGGCATTAATAAATATATTATTATTATTATTATAACTTATTTTTATCATTCGAATGATCAGTACTCGATTATTCATTCGAATGATCGGTACTCGATTATCATTCGAATGATCACTCGAATGAGCATTCGAGTAATCCGTACTCGATTATTCATTCGAATGATCATTACAAATACAAACTAGAAGTAAATAAGAAAAATGTGTATACACTAAGAAGATAATAGTTAAAAGTGTGAATAATATGTACAATATGTTGCGACATATTATATCGGTCGCATTCAAATCATAATCAAAAGTATTTGAGTCACAATAATTAGATCATTCGAACTATTATTCGAATAATCATTCGAATGAATAATCGAGTACAGATCACTCGAATGATCATTCGAACGAATATTCGATTTTTGGATCATTCGAATGATCACTCGAATAATCATTCGAATGATCATTCTAATGCATAATCGAGTAAGGATCACACGAATGATCACTCGAATGAATAATCGATTTTCAGATAATTCAAATGATCATTCGAATGATCACTCGAATAGTCATTCGAATGAATAATCGATTTTCAGATTAATTCGAATAGCAATCATTCGATTATCGAAATCATTCGATTATGCCTATCATTAATATGTACTGCTAATCTCTACGTACACAGTGAGTTACAGATTTCTGTGGGGAAGTAACAAACCTTTCCTACTAGAGAGTCGACGAAGCAGAACTTATAGCTGTCAACTCGTCAATAATACTTTTAATTATGAGGCGGGTTGGGGTGTCTGTTTCAAACTTCCGCTTGGCGGCTCCTCAGAGCTGTATGTTTCGTAAGAAGAATATCGGTATTTTTAATACGACTTTTAAAATTACAATTTTTTTTAAATGAAGCTAAACTATTTATTGGAACTTCTAAGTCAATCCAAAGTGTTTTAATTCAGAGCATGTGGATTTATTTTCCTGGCAAATTGATGAAACTACCGACATATCTTGCAAGAGTCAACTATCCGTAAATTTTAGATATACAATAAAACGTGAACCTACGGAAATATTCGCTGGTTTCTAAGATGTTAGTAGTGGAAGAGATGCTGAAAATTTGTTTCAATTGTTAGTAAAAGAGTTTGATCGATTTGACTTGAAAAATAAATTCATTGCTCAAACATACGATAGCGCTGCGGTAATGTCAGGAGATTTAAATAGTCTTCAACCTAAAATAAAAAAAAATACAGCACCACGAGCTGTGTTTATTCATTGTTATACCCATAAATTAAATTTAGTATTTAGCAAGGCTTTCAATGGAATCAAAGAAGTTAGGATATTTTTTTCAAACCTAACATGATTTTTATCCTTTTTTTTCCAAGTCGAGTAAACGATCTGAAGCTTTAAATGCAATTGTTCAACATAGAATACCTAGTAATGCCCCTACTCGTTGGAATTTTTCAAGTAGAGAAGAACCGTTTTTACCATCGATTTAAATAGAGAAAACTGATTGAGGTTTTCGATTATATTTCGGATAGTCAAGAATTTATAAATGATAATCAGACAATGAGGCAAGCTTATGGCTTAAATCTCTTGCAAGATAAAAAAATTATATTTTTCTTACTAACTTACTTTACTTTCTTTACTAAAAGATTTTTGAACAGACGATGATGTAGTTTTTCAAATTTTGCAAAATAAATCTACAGATATCACTTATTCTAAAAATAGAATCAAATCTCTAGTTAATAAATTAAAGGAATTTCGTAATAACGAATTCTATTTTAATTCATTATACGAAATATTTCTTGAAGATACGAAAAATATTCATTTAATAGACGAAGAATCACAACAGAAAAACCCTTTGAATTTCAATTTGAATTTTCAACTTGAAACCAGATTTGCCGACTTTGAAGTTTTGCAGTTTTTCGATTTTCGTGTGTGTATGTATGTGTGTGTCTGTCTGTGCGCGCCGTATCTCAAAAACTAATAGAGCAATTGACATGAAAATACGTCTTATTTGATAATCTGAAGAACTGAAAAGCTTTTGGTAAAATTTCCTACACCGGAAGTGGGTGTTTACCTCAACTGTGTTTTTGTTTTTTGCCAAAATTTTCTTAAATATGAAAAATATTACAAAAACATTTAAACAAACATTGAAGACAACAAAGAAATGAACATCTTTTGCTTAAAAACATATTTCATAAAATCATTTTTATCCGAGAATTTTTATTTTTATTTTTGTTTATAATTATGAAACGATAATAGTTACAGCAAATTTACGTTAATAATAATTGTAGAGAATGCCAAAATGAACAACTTATAAAGAATAAGTTTTTTTCTAAATCCCTTTAGTTTTTGAGTAAACTGAGTTTTTGAATTTGAAGTATAATTTTTCCATCTTTCATAATTTTGACGTTTTAACCGTCAGTTTCATCCGAGTTTACGCAACGCTCGATGTACTCTGCGTTCAACATTGTTTGATAGGCATTTGAATTTGGTGCGTTGTTTTTCATATTGCAATGTTGGTACCTTCGTGCGAGAGTGTCAAAACGCAGAAGGGAGTTGGAATTATTGCTATCAAAATTGCGAGGAACAATTTCATTAGCAGTTTCCTGATGTTGAGTTTGGTCACAATTACTTTGTGCAACATGTTCGCCGTATTGTTACCAGATTCCATGAAACCAGCAGCGTTTCCAAAGGAAAATCTACAGGTCGAGCTACTGTCCTTACGGAAGCAGTTGTTGCAGATATTCAACAAAGACTAGATGTGAGTCCGAAGAAATCGGTCCGATGTTTATCTGCTCAGACAAATTTATCGCTCGGTACATGTCAGAAGGCTTGCAAAAAAAAATTACATTTACATCCGTACAAGGTAACTGCAACTCAACAGTTGCTGCCGCCTGATTATCCTCGTCGAGTGCAGTATTGCAATTGGTTTAACGAGTTCCTGAATGATGACGATTTGTTAGATTTAACGTTCTACAGTGACGAAGCTTGGTTTCACCTTAGCGGCTATGTGAACTCGCAAAACCATTGAGTGTGGACTGCAGAAAACCCCCATATATTTGTTGAGGTTCCGTTACATCCTCAGAAGGTTGGTGTATGGCTGGCAATGTCCCGAAGGAGAATCTATGGCCCTATTTTTTTAAATGACAATATTAACGCAGCTCGCTTTCGGGAATTACTCTTGAATCCTTTTATCGAACAACTTCATGATGATGAATTGCAGCAAGGATACTTTCAGCAAGACGGAGCTACTGCGCATACTGCAAATACAACGTTAAATCACCTGGGACAGTTCTTCGGAGATAGGTTAATTAGCAAAGATCTATGGCCACCTCGCTCACCAGATTTGACACCGCTGGACTATTTTATGTTCGGATATTTAAGAAATAAAGTGTATACTGATCGACTCCACACTTTACAAGAACTGCGCAATACAATAACAGAAGCGGTGCACAATGTTACACCTGAAATTCTACAAAATGTCTTCAACAACATGAAACGCCGGGTAAATTTGTGTTTGGATCAAAATGGGCAACACTTTGAACATATGTTATAGTTTAGTTCATAATAAATTCCCTAATAGTCCTGCCACTGGTAAGTACCAACATTAAAAGTTTTTTTTAGGAGCGGGAAATTCAGCTATCAAACAATAACGAACACACGGTACATTTAAAATATGATTTAAATTGAAAATAAACGATGAAAACGTAAATATAGATGATACCATCAAGTCGGAGAAAGTAACATGATGGCCACATCACCATTTTAGATCGTGCTTTACTAAAGAACGAATTATGTGTACTCTATTCAAATAAAAATCTTTTAGGTGAATCTAGTTCTTCAAAAGAAATGTTATCGTTTATTTGACTTGATATATTGTCTGCCTCAATTATATAAACTGCTGTCTCTTGTATTATCAATACCTGTCATCACCTTATTAAAGATCAGTTTCGGCACTCAAACGTATAAAAACATACAATAGAAATACAATTAATGAAGAACGACTTTCAAATACTTCCTTAATTTCAATTGAAAAAAAATACTTTCGCAATTAAAAGAAAGTCATATTTGTACGAAAATGTAATTGATTATTTTGCAAATTTAAAAGACGACATCTATTGTTTGTGTAATTCAGTATTATGAACTGTGATTCATCTATACATTGTGAGTCAGTCAATACAGAGCTGTCTAACCGAACACACGTGCTTTTGCTTTGTTGTCGGTGGTTCATCTAAATACTGTAAATACTGAATCCAGCGTCCCTCTATTTCAACAATAACATATACTGGCCGCCATAAGTAAAAGACCACCAAGAATTCGTCGCTCTATTATTATGAAAATTTCAGATAATACGTAAATAATCCACACTAAGAAATGATTAAAATTTCAACAAAAAATCATGGTGACTTTTTGATAAATTTACCTTGGAGTATAAAAAATGAAAGAAATTTTATGTCATTTTGTTAAATTAACTGAGCAGTGACATTACAATTTTATCGTCCAAATCAGTTAATTGGTTCCCCATTTAAATCAAAATATTCCCCGAATTCGTCAGCGTGGCGTATTTCAACAATTAAGCGATTTTGAACGTAGAGTAATCGGGCTCAGAGAAGGAGGTTTGTCAATTCGTAATATTGCCCAACGAATTGGCAGAAGTGTCAGGACAATATCTCGAAGTTGGCGTAGATGGACCGAGGTACAGGAACAACGGCGGAGATTACGACCTGGGCGCCCTAGAAACACTACAGAACGTGAAGATCGAGCTCGTCGGCTCGTCGCTGTCCGGGATCGATTTTCAACAATAAGAGCCATTGGAGACTTCTGGAGAGGTTTAACTAACCAAGGTATCTCCGTTCGATCAGTTTACCGGAGAATTCGATCATTTGGTCTTAAGTCGTACCGTCCTTTTCTTTGTTTGCCCGTAACTCCTCGCCATAAGAGGTGCTGCTGGAATGGTGCAATGAGAGACTATAATGGGTCGATCAATGGAGGCAGGTTATCTGTAGCGATGAATTGAGATTTTGTTTGCGTACCCACGATGATCGTAAAATGGATAGACGTCGCCAAGGGGAACGAGGAAATTTACAGCTTGCAGTGGAACGCCATACAGCTCTTACACGCAGATTGATGGTACGGGGGCGATCCGTTATGGATGGTCTCCTAATGTGTTCATTCCAGGAACATTAAACGCAAATCGCTACATTAACACAGTTCTAGAACCAACATTAATGCCCTATCTGAAAAGGTTGGAAAACCCCATTTTCCAACAGGATAATACAAAGCCGCATACAGTTAGGGTTACTATGGAATTCCTGGTACTAGCTAATGTTGATTTACTTCCACGGACTTCTCGTTCTCCAGACCTATCACCTGAATATCATTGAACACGTGTGGGATACAATTGGCAGAAAGAAGACTGGGTCATCTTCCGCCACCCCCACTCACTTTACCTGATATTAGGATGCGAATTGAAGAAGCTTGGGGTGTAATCCCTCAGGCTGACATTGAAAATTTCATTTCTAGTATGCCTAGTGCTCCAGAAATCGTTAAGGAGCAACTTATTATTGAAATTAAAGAAAAAAGTTACCATGATTTTTTGTTGAAATTTTAATCATTTCTTAGTGTGGATTATTTACGTATTATCTGAAATTTTCATAAAAATTGAGCGACGAATTCTTGGTGTTTTTTTTTACTTATGGCGGCCAGTGGTGTGGAAATTTGCTACACACACACATTTAGCCTCCTCGGACCAAAACTTCACTATCCGCCACTGATCTATAGTACATAATTTTAAGAAAAGACTGCTTGAGTTTATTTTGACTATTAATGTTGGATTTTTATAACAGTAAACAATGAAAACAACAATGAAAATTAACTAAACTACCGTTCGTTTTTTATGGCGACCGAACTTAATTGCCATCCTGTGGAATCGCTCACCTATTTCACTCTTCTAACCTCTCTAACTCCCCCTTTTATAATAGGTTTGTAGTGCAATATAGGTTTTTTTCGCAAATGGGTGAGAAATGCGATTTCTAATCTGTCGATATCGTTAGAGAAATGACATTTCTTGCCCAAGGAAGAGAAATGATTACTTCCCTCTCTAGGAAGTTTTTTATATGTTTCTCGGGAGAGAATGCTATTTTCCTCTCGGTGCGTTGTATCCATCGGCTTTCGTCCTCAGGATACAAATTGATATATAATCTACTATTATATCCAAAATATTATTTTAAATATTTTATTATTAATGTGCCAATCCACAGGATGGAGAATTTATTGCACGGGCCTGAGCACGGAGAAATGTTACTCTGGCTCAAGGAACACTGTTGACAACCTTAAAGGGAGAGGTGTAAGGTTCAATAAATAATGACACAAAGACAAATATATTCAATCAAACTACAAAATAAATACAATAAAACGAAATGTAGCCTGAATATATGAATATTCAACCTGTTCGTTAATCTGCAAGCAAATTTCTTTTGTATCATTCAATATCCGGCGTGGCACTAGCCAGGGAAGTAGTTGTTTCAATAAGTTATTTGTTTATACTCTTAGTAAGACTTAATTTTTGCTTGCAGATTAACGAACAGGTTGAATATTCATATATTCAGGCTACATTTCTTTTTATTGTATTTATCTAATGCTTTCTGCAACAAATAAGGTTATTCCCAATTTGTCTAAACTACAAAATGTCTAATCTTATTTTACTGGTAGTCTGTGTACGTCTCATTGGTATCACTGAAGCTAGAACAAGGCGAAGCTAGCATATTTTCCCCTCTTCGTTAACATAGAAACAATCAAACTGAATTGAAATACCACGCTCAAGTGTGACTTCAATAAAGTGAATACACATGTATTTAAGTGTAATCTTCATACATAAACATACCGGAGGTCCTTTACCACATCTCTCCAAATGCGCTCTTCGGTGGTATATTTTTTTGTATCAATCCCTAGAGTGATGAATTCGAGTGCATTGAAAACAACTAGCCTTTTGTTATGAAATACACAGTGTCCATTTAATAGCAATTACAGTGATTCATTAATGCAATTAGAGTTGATAAATGGGCCTGGTTATATTATTCAAAACAATTTTACTTTTAAACTAGTAAACAAAGAACTAGCTACCGCCGATGAGTGGTAGTTCTGAAAATATTTTAGATGTAAATGTTATTTCTGATTTTAGATGGAAAATAATACTTACAATTAAAGCATGCTGTTTCTCCAAATTATAAATATACATTAGCATATCCACCTCTTCAAGTATGTTAATGGAGAATATTCGCACCACAGTAGAAATGCCTTTTATTTTCGAAAATTTTATATAATATCGGTGAATTATCATGCCAGTACGTGCAAACTAAAATTAAAAATAATTGTATTTGAAGAATTTTTGTAAATATGCATTTTATTTTCTCCGAAGGAAATAAAATAAATGTATAAATGTTTATTTCGAAATTAATTAACTTAATAAATATTTGACTTTCCTCATATTATTGGTTTGTAGGTTGGGCAGACGCATCCACATGATCAAGTAAAATCACAAATTACCAATTAATGATCCAAGAGTTTTTTTGATCAAATCAGTGCACCGTGGTCGTTAATGGTTCAAAGAAACAGCATCACAACATCATAAGGAAGCCGTGGATGCTATTTGGACAAAGTCAAAAGCTGCAGCGGGTGACCAGATGATTGTCAGATGATAGGGTGCTAGAAGTAGGTCAGCTTATTATCATACATGAGGATAACACACCTCCAAGTCGTTGGCGAGTAGGCCGGATAGAGATTGGCCATCCTTGAAATGATGAAGTAGCGGCAACAGTGAAAACAATAAGTGACAATATAGTGCGTCCCATGTTTCATCGCTTCAACATTCTGAGTCCAGCTATCGAGACGTCCGGACGTTCCAGCAGCTACCCAAATTCGATCCGCTTCGCGCGCTTTTCCAATTGAGGTCTCCGTTTGCCGAACGGACTCATAAACCGCCGTTTTCACGGCGCGAGTTTTCAGAAGCATCCGCGTTCAGAATCATCCGCGTTAGCTTCGAACGAGTTTTTCCTGGCCCACCCCGGCTTACTAGGTTTAATTCGCATCACCCTTACCTGCCGCACGTCTAGTCGTGTTCGGTGACAGGGGGAGTTATTGATTATCTCTCACTGCCTGCAACTCGTCGACCACCTGCCCAGTGTTAAGGTGTCTTCCTAACATATTTAATTTCTGTTTATATACTTTTGTATATTTTGCAGTGAGGCGAACGTCTACGTAGCTAGGGCGAGTTTTAACTGCTCTGGCCGCGGAGGGCGGAACGAGATACGTCTCTTGACTCGTGCAGGGATACCTGCACGTGACCTGAGGCGTTAGCACGATCGCTATAATAGCTTGACCTCTGCTTTGCCATCTGCCCGGACATCCCCTCTAACCAAAGGGCATTGCTGGGGAGATTAGGGGATACCAGCACCTCACTGTTGCGCTTAAAATTAATATCCTCCGTTTCACGGAATAACGGTGCAGGTCGCATCCCCGACCGACTTCCGAAATGTTACTCGCTATTTAGACGAGAGAGCTGTGCCGTATCACACATACCAACTAGACGAGGATAAAAGCCTCAAGGTGGTGCTCCGCACAGTCCCCATCGAGATCTCCACACAGGAGGTCGAAGACTCTCTCAAAGAGAAGGACATCCCGGTGCTTTCGGTCATCAGGATGACAAATCGTCAGGGCCCAATCCCCTTGGTGTACGTTCAGGTCACCAAAAACGACGATGGGAAGAAAATCTTCCAAATACGCAGTGTCGCTGGACTCTCTATCTAAGTAGAGTCCAAACACAAATCCGGGGGCAATCAATGTCACCGATGTCAACGAGTCGGCCATTCACAGGTCCTCTGCCGCGCGGCATTTGTTTGCGTCAAATGCACCGGAAACCATCCCTCCGCAGAGTGCTCTGCCGCGAGCGATTCAGAGCCTAGATGCTCCAACTGTGATGGCCCTCACGTGGCCAGCTTCCGAAGCTGCCTAGCCTTCACCAGGCTCCAGAGGCAAAGACCTCCCACTGGGCTTACTCTCACACCGCTGAGACAATTCACTAAAGTTTCATGCACCTCGTACGCGAGTGCCACCCAGAGCCCGACACCTCAAACTCATAGGGCGGCTACCGCCCCTCAGGCACCTGCGCCTCAGGCTCCCGCCCCTCAGCCACCCGCACAAAATACCACCGTGCCACCATACGACATGAGTCGTCTCCCCTGAAACAGGAATCCGAAGCTAGCCACCGCGCTACGCAAACTCCTGATAACTGCTGCCAACCAGGAAGAGCGCGATCTCTTCGTAGCATCCTTCGCTAGGTTATTCCACGTAGCATAAGTCGCATTCCCGAGAATCCCCAAAATCCCAAAATGTCGTACACCCAAAACTCTGACTCTCCCATAGATTTCGTTCGCATTACTTTTTGGAATGCGAACGGGTTACGTGGTAAGATAATCGAATTGGAGCACTTCGTTCACCAGCACAAGATTCATGTTGTGGTTGTGAGCGAGACTCTTCTCAGTGCAAGTCAAGTTCCAAAGATCAATGGGTATCAGATACCTCTCCTCACTAGAAATGCTACCGGGCATGGCGCCGCTATCTATATCAAAAGGGGACTTGACCACTCACATCTCCCCATAGATGGCCTGACCAACCTTGAGTCCACTGCCTTGGTCCTCAACACCAGACGGTCCGCTATCTCGACATCATCTTCAACGATGTCATGTCCACCATCTTGGCAAGAGATCTTAACAGCAAAAGCGCTGCTTAAAAGAGCAGAGTTACTAACAGACGCGGTAGAGTCCTCGAAGCCTACATGCGCTGCTTAGTAACGTCAACGCAGAGTATGATATTTGGGTCGAGAATGAATTAGATTCCGACCATAACCCAGTAATAATGCGTCGCGTTGGGTGTCAACAACTCACCCCATTATATCAGGAATCCGGACTGGAAGCTTTTCAGGCAAAAGGTTGACAAACTCCTCTCTCCTCTTCCAAGCATTGACAATAGCGGACTTAGATGCCGCAGTCGCCAGTCTCACTACCGCTATCCTCACAGCCGCTGAAGGATCCTCGACCACGAGAATTTTGACATGTCCCGAGTCTCTCAATATCTCACCGGAAGTTCTCGAAATGATCCGCAATAACAAGACGGCCCGACGGAGGTGGCACAATACGCACCTACCCGAGCACGGGATGGAGGCTTACTCCCTTGAAGGTCGGGTCAAAGAAAACCTCCGCGTCCTACGTAACCAAAGTTGGGAACGTAAAATCGATGAGGTCAATTCCTGCTCCAAAGTCTTCTGGGGCTTGACCAAAGCTCGAAGAAGCAAACCACCAGGTCAGGCCGCTATCCACGGTGAGAGAGGTCTTGCACACTCAGATGCTGAGAAGGCTGAAGCATTCGCCGACACCCTCGAACATCAATTCACCCTTAACCCTAGCGAGGATTTTGACTTCGAGGATAATAACATCCACAGTTAGTTCATATCTAACAGCAGACAATGGCCAGTGGACCATAGTCCCTGCCACCAAAACCGAAGTCGACGACCTCATAAAGAGTCTCCAGCTAAAGAAGGCCCCGGGCCCTGACGGTATCAGCACCGCCATGGTCCGTAAACTCGGCAGAAAAGGTAGAGTCGCTATCCTAAACATCGCGAACGCGTCTATGAGGTTAGGATACTTTCAGACCTCCTGGAGGCTGGCTAACATAACCAGCATCCTGAAGCAAGGGAAGTCTCCTACCTTTCCGGAGAACTACATACCCATCAGTCTTCTCAGCACACTGTGTAAACTCGTCGAGAAAATAATTCTCAAACGCCTCCGCGATTTCACGGAGGATAACAAGATCGGCCCGGACCATCAGTTCGGCTTCCGAAAAGGTATCTCCACCACTCATCAGCTGGTGAAAGTCACAGAGTTCATCACCAATGGTTTTGCCCATAACAAGGATACGGCTGCGGTCTTCTTTAACATCGCCAAGGCTTTTGATAAGGTCTGGCCAAAAGGTCTAGTCTACAAAATGATCCTCCTCGAGTACCCTGAGTATTTAGTACTACTAATCCACTCCTTTATGAGCCAGCGACGGTACAGCTGTAAAGTAAATACTGCTCTTACCACAGTGAGAAACGCTGAAGCCGGGGTTCCTCAGGGGTCATGCTTCTCCCCAATACTCTACAACATCTATGTGAGCGACATGCCGGATTTTTCCCACTACATGGTCGCCCAATACGCAGACGATACGGCTCTCCTGTACCAAGGTCGCATCCGAAAAGCCACAAAAACCAACCTTCGCGATTACATGGAGAACACGCTTCAATCAGCTATCGATTCCTTCGAAGAATGGGCCGACAAATGGCACATCGCGATCAACCTGAATAAGAGCGTGGCCGTGCACTTCACACGGCGTCAACGCCACAAATCCCCGATCCCTCCCTTGAAATTTACATTCGATGAGTCCCCAATAGCCCTCAAAGATCACGCCCGGTACCTGGGGTGCACTCTTGACCAGCAACTAAACTGGTCTAAGCACATTAAGACCGCCATCGACAAAGCCAAAGCTACACTACACGACCTGTTTCCAATAATAAGTCCAGGTTATCCACCAAGAACCGGGTTAACCTTTACAAACTGATCATGAGACCTCAGATGCTCTATGCATCACCAGCCTTCGGTTACTGTTCTCCAACTACGCTCAATAGGATCCAAACCCGGAAAAACGTTATGTTGAGGCAGGTGCTACGAGTACTCCAATACATGCGCAACTCACAGCTGCACAGAGACACAAAAACGCCCAGTGTCCTGCATCATATCAAAGAGCTCTCCAGTAAATTCTTCGAAAGGCTGGATAATGACCCTCAATCGGGAATTTCTTTCCCACAGGCCGTCCAGGTGTAGTGAAGCCGAACACCTCACCCCCAGAGACATCCTAAGGTAAAACTTAGAATTTCCCAAACTCTCATTAATTTAAATTAATTATTTCGCCACCATAGCGTTACACCTCCTGTCCCCCCATTGCCCTCACAGTCCACGAGGGTGGCTGGGTTCGGACCACCGGTAGCTACTCGCTTCTCAGAGATCAAACATCTCGACACGCTAGAACAGGCCTCCGGTCAGACTAGCGCTAGCACCGAGCATATGAGGAGAGGTTTTAGTTGGTAGGCGCGATCCTGGCGAATCCAATACTACCTCACTACAGGGGTGTCTATGAAGATCTCCTCTCCTCACATAAGAAAAAAGTGCGTCCCACGGTTAAATTTTACGCCTTTCCCAATATTGAACCACAGTTAGAGTAGTTAGAGCATGTTTTGTTACGTTAGGAAAATGTATGTTTAAGTATATGTAGTCTTCTTACCCATTTTTAGAATAATGGACTTATGCTAATTATTATTTTATTTTTGAAATCTTATTAATTTTGACGGGAGAAGGATGTTGCGACTTTACCTGGTTTGTCACAATCTTGACCCTTCTCATTTGCCTGGGTACGTTCCGAGTAACAGCCCTTAATGTATTTTTATTGCATGCACTATTTATTTCTTCGTATTTATGGGGTTTGCCCAAAAGTGCGCTAAGTGAACCAGGGGCTATAAACGGTTTACCGCGTAATTGTTCGAAAAGGTGCCCAAATTGGACCAGGGGCCATAAACAGCTTAGCGGGTAATATCTGCGTGACAGACCCGTGAAGCTCAATATGCGTTTGGAGAAAAATGACAACAAGGCAAGGTGGCGGTAATTTTCGGTTTATCAATAACCAATTTGACCGATTTACATTACCACCACTTAGCCTTAGACTCCACATCCAACTCCTTAGAGGAAAATCAAGAAACTTATCGAAGGCACTTCCACTCAAGTCTTTGAGCAGAGAAGATTAAGTACGGTCGCGAAAATTTGTAAGACCTTTTAAATGCATGTAAATATTGTTTGTTTAAAACATTTATTCCTTATAACAATATTTTTCATTACTTGAAACTTAACATCCAAGTTGCAAATTGGTCCTTCAAAATAAGTTGAACGAATCGGATACAAATCCGTAATACATGGCTTCCATAAATGAAGCCAGCCCCCTAGGCCACAAGCCTTTGAACTTTGACTATCACAATTATGTTAATCCCCCCTATGACATCATTTATGAAAGCTGCGTAAGGGATGACCTACTTGAGCTCTAAACGCATCAATAGGTTTTAAAGTGTAATGATAACTTACCTGACTATTAACACTGTCAATAGTAATATAGAAAATAAGTGTTGAAGATATTGTAAACACAAGGTACATAATAAGTACTGTCACCTTTACGGGCATATTATGTGTTCCCGATGTGTATATAGTAAGGAAATTGGTTATATCTACTCCAGTTTCCATAATAACTACAAAAATCAATAAGCAGAACATCAATTTGAAGTTCAGCATTGTGGTTTCCTTCAATGTTTTCAGCCATACGTACAAAACCTCGGAACAGCTGAAATTTAACTATTTAACAAAAGATACGAATTGATTAATCAAAACAAACCGAAGCATATGATGAGGACACATATTTTCAATATGTACGTATCGCGAATTGTTGCAAACTCCACAGTTTAAACTTGGCCGATTTAGACCATTATCCAGAACATCATTTAAAGATTTACAGCGTTCCCAAATTATCACCAACATAATTTTAGGCATTAAAAAGAACCCATAAATACTTATATATAGCAATTTAACTTTGGGTATATCCTTCATTTGTGTCACGTATAAGAAAAAAATTGCGTATATTAGCGGTGCCATAAGCGATTGAAGCAATAAAATATTATCAAAAATAAAATGAAATTTATAAAATACACCTTTGAAAATTTCCAATCCCAAGGCACGCAAATTTTCATCCAATTTTTTTAAATCAGCAAGCAGATCGACGTAATTATGCCGTGATTTGAAAATTAAATATGTATACAATAACAGCCCACCGAACACTATAAAATGTTCGTACGTTGCCAATAGATCAAAATATATACTTTCCGATTCTTGAAACAACTTGGGGAAACAGTACCATGCTAAAGCAAATATCAGCGTCCATGATCCGCCAAGTTTAAGCTTCGCAAGTAAAGAGTGATCAATGGTAATGTTCGATGTTTTGTAATCGTAACATGAATAGCTTAAGCAAAGCATTCGCATAATTACGAAATACAATTTAAATTCGTCGTAAATGCTAGCTGCCATTTTGTTTGAATTTACAGGTCTGACTGACTTCTGTCGGCTTAACGACATGAAAGCCTGTGTAATTTAAATGAATTAATGTATGCGGTTATTAAATTGATTAAATCAATTCTGGGATCATTAGGTAAAAATAGCTTTTAATCATTCACATTTAGATTGTCTTAATCTAAATGTAATTTAATGACTAAATTACAACAAATGGATGAGCTATAATTAAACTATATTCACACTTACTATCCTTTCCAAAAAGGGAGCCACCTGTGTTTCAGCGGGTATATTTCAAAAACTAGTGGACTCTAAAATTCGGCCATTCCATTAAAAAATGCACACTTTTTTGGGGTACATCATGGGTTTTAGTTATTATTAGTTATTATTATATTTCACATATATCATAAAGGCTATCAAGACATGGCTTTTGGTATTTACTAGAGGTTCGGGAAATTATTGTGTCAAAAGTTATAACAGTACTTTTAGTGAACTTTTATTTTGAACTGAAAAATATCGTAAACAGTTACCGATAAGAAAAAGTTATTCAATAGTTTTTATGTTTAAATCCAGTTTGAGTAATTTAAAAAAGCATTCATTGTATTTAAAGAGTAGTATCCTGAAACAAATCTAGGGCTGTCGATATCCGCGTAACATAGACCAAAAGAGTCTACAAAATTTATAAAGCATATTTCACCGATTTATCGCTATATAATTTTTATGTCCTACCTACAAATGAATTGATAATAATGAATTAAATTTATGACATATTACAGAATAGCTTAGTGTGGCATTATTTTTTATAATGCCCGGGCGTTAACGTTACATATACTACTTATTATTTATTATATTAAATATGCAGTTTGTGAAGATTCCTGTAACGAACGGGGCTAAACACGTAGCTACGTTTGAAATATTATCGTCGCTTAGTGTTCTTGAAGTCACCGGTATTGAAATCTCACTGGACGAGGAAAGTACATCTTTAGAGGACCCAACAATTAACGTAGCATTGTTTATCTTTGCTTGCATACTCTCAACTACGTAACTTTGTGCAATGCTCCGGCTTTTCCAGCCTCCCAAACGTTGTAAATTTTCTATGCTGCCGCCCGCATTAGAGTGCAAAGTTGCAGCAGTGCGTCGGAAACAATGTCCAGTATATTTATGTGCCTCAGGCAAACCTAAATATTGTGCAATCCTTGATGGTATACTACCAAACTTATTTTTTCCTACATGCTGTACCGTACATTTCTTATTTTGGTAATTCAAAAAGAATCTGTCTGTACTACAATTTTTTGGTCGCAGCGACTTGTATCTTCTCACAAGACTTATAGCATTAATTTCTTCATCCTGTACGATGAAAAAGCTTCTCGGCTGACCGTTTTTGCAATGTGGAATTGTGATTTCAATGTTCGCACCAGTATCCTTAATATCTCCGATTTTCATTTGCACAAATTCATGTCGGCGACTTGCCCCAAAAATGCCTTTCACTAATATTACCATATCCAAAAGAAATTCTTCTACAGGGGCGGTGTTCAAAAATAATACCACTTGTTAACGCGTCAAGACTTTTGATTTTTTTGGTACATAATTTCTGGATGATTGTTTTAAAAATACTTCTAACTCCATAAATCTTTCTGTGGTTTTTATTAATTTATTTAATATCAACTCTTTCTTTAGCATCGAGTATTTTGTCCACAAAGAATTTGGAGCAAATGTTTCAGAAAGTTCCTGAAAATAACCTAGTAGGACTGTTTCATTTACTACCTTAATTTCATGGACGTTCAACCAATATTGGAAGCTATTGAATTCCTTTTCGTATATAGCTCTTGATCTTGCTGGCACTAACGCTTCTCTTGCTTTTGCCACTCTATTTAATATTTCTTGGGGTAACTTAATACTTCTTGATGAAGCCATTTCGTCGACTTATGATCAACAGCAATAACTAATAGATGTCAATGTGACACCTAAATTTATTTACACGCCAACTTATAAAACAAAACTTGTCGTCATTTTGAAATTTACTTTCTCCGCTACCGACAACGTAAATACGCATTGCATACATGGTTACAGGTACCGTCAGTGGCTGATAACATTCGTGGTGTTTGTTGTCCTTGGCGACGGAACTTAATTTTTACTTACGGACCTAGGAAAATAATAAACAGAAACGTAACGCACCAAAATAAAGGCGAGCAACACATTTTCGTCTATACCCATAGCATCGGCATCCTTTTTACATAACCACTGCTTAAAAGAGTCGTAATAGGGCACATACCTTTTTCGATTTTGTCGGTAACAGGTTATAATACGCTATATTCGCAGCTTCGTTTGCATCCATGCCCGCAGAAAGTTTCACTGGATTGACACAAACAAACAAAATTCGACATTGTTTTCTCGGTTGCTGGGTTGCCATAGGACGCATAGGTGACTATAAACATTTGAATCTCAAATGTTACAAGCCGTATTTTAGAATAATTTCTGATCTTTTTTAAGTATTATATTTCCGGCAGCGGAAAAAAATTAATAAGCAACACGGAACGTAATGACAATTAACATTTTCGGCAGGCGACGAGCCTCGGCTCCACCTCGGCTCGTATTCGCCTACTTCAAATGTTAATACGTCCTTACGTTCCTTGTTGCTTAAATAACTATTTCGTCGCACTATATTGTGATATAGTTTATAACATGTCACTTTTGACAAACGTTAAGCTATTCATATTTCCCTGGCAACGAAAACGCGGGCTGTTAAGAGCTTTTAACAGCCCGCTTTTTGTTAACAGCCCGCTCTCAATCAACAAATTATTAAAACAATATTATCAATTTGAAAACAGTGTTAGACTCTAATGAAATTAAATTAATTTAGTTAACTACAAGAAATTGAACGAAATAACATTACAAATTATAAAAAGTCTACTTAAAGTTATAAAAATTTGTTATTGTGCAATTGTGAAAGCTCACATTTCCTCGGGTAGAAATTGGTGTGGCTTCTCTAGACAAATTTCTATTTTTAACGTGTACATTTGTTGAAACATTTTCATTTAGATCAGAATTGGGAGCATACTTTTCGCTCTGCAATCAAATCAAAAATTGTTACAATTTGCTACACGGGATGAAAATTAACATACCAGTTCATCAATATAGGCCATTATTACGTTTATTACGTTTTCGCACACTTTCAATATGATTTTCTTGCTGCCATCTTTTAAATAAATTTCCTTCGTTTTGGTACCGATTTTTATGGTACTAATTTACCATTCGCTTGCTTAGCTCGGGCTAATATTTTCGCTGGAAGTAAAACCTCTTTCTCCATTTTCTGCACTTTGACAAATAAAATGCTATTTGTTATTGGTTGCTAAGGAAACAACGCATGTGCGATTTTTATGTTGACGGTAACCAAAATTAACCATCGGCGATTTTAGTATTGTCAATTCGACACATTCAAGTTTCATTTCTTATAAAATTAGCAGTACGACGAAAAACGTTGTACGTACCACGTGCAGTTAGCGCGGTCGCTTTAGGGCCCTCCTTCGTCGGGCCCCAAACGGCTCCCTTGGTTGTTACGGCTATCCTAACAGCCCTCAATACGTAAATAACTACTTCACATATAGGTAGGACATAAAACGTTGAAGTCACCACGGGCGTTATGAGCATAACGCCCACGATCGACGTACATCCCTCGGGCCAGAGGCACTCGGGTTGTACACCGTCGACCTGGGGCGTTATTATACTCATAACGCCCTAGATACCTTAATTACTATTATCGGCCAAGAGTAGGAATCCTTTACAAATGTTTAATAACCAATATTCGTTACTTCATTTCAGAATAAATAAAGTTCTCTCCGTTTATTAAGCGGGGCTCGCCGCGCACACCACTCTGGCAAAAAAATCATTTCTCAAAAAGTTTTCAAGTGCCCATACTTAAAAATATTCTTAGTAAGGTATTTGATTATTTTTTGAGATTTAGTTTATTTATTTACATAAAATGAATTTATTTAATTTCAATTTTGCCGCACTTAATAATATCTTAATAATACAATACAATAAAAACTTCTACTTTCAGAGCTACATAAAGTTGTTTATTCCGAGAGCCAATCCTCCATAACTAATAAAATTAAATATTTTATATTTATTAAGTAGAGTGGTGACGGGCAACCGATACATTGGCTCCGTCACACAGCGACTTTTATATGAGAATTTAATAGAGTAAAACAAACTCATAACAACCATGCAAATACATATTGCAGATCGATTAACTGAATATTTCTACGAATTACTAATATTACCCTCGGTTAACTTATACACCTGTCAACCTCGGGAAAACACATTCCATATCTCCCTTGATGCATAAATATCAATTTTTGTATTTTAAAACAAGTTATAATTTCAATAAATACCCTTCAACAAAATGTTTTATTTATATTTTATTTTTACGTCACCATTTACCATCCAATACATCAAAGATACATTTGTAATTTTTCTATTATGCATTTATGTAGCTTTTTCACTCAGGAGTCCGTGGGAAAGGTTGGGGGCGTCCCCCGAAAATGGTGGATTAAAATAGGGGTCGTATTCGGATTCAGGAAGTCAGTTTACATAAAAATCAGCAGGAATGGTGTCAGGAGTCGAATTTTTTTTCTTTTTGCCGACCGGTGTAGTCAGTTTACTCAAAAACTAATGATATTCAAAAAAACACCCTATTCTCTATAACTGTGAAAATATATTGATGTTGTGAATATCGTGTAGTCTTGGTTCGGAAGCGTTCTTTCTTGTTATAGCGACAAGAAAAGGCGCATTCAATCACTTTTGTTTGGTTTGCAATGTCAGAATGGACCTATTTGTTTGGACGATGTATAACGAGTTGAATTGTCAACAGTAATGAAACAATTTTGAATATGTATAAGCAGTGTGACTAACATATGTTAGTGTTTAAAATGTTTAAAAGTATGTTTAGCTCAGCCAGTAATTGTTGCGTCAACAGAAAGGAGCTTTTCGGCTTTGTGGACATTAAAAACGTGGCTTAAGTCGACTGTCCCAAGAAGAACTCGTGGGATTAGTACTTTTACATGTGCATGGACATATCAAATTAGATGTTTTTTTCTTAACATAATTAGCAAGTTATAGAAAAATCATAAAATAAACTTCATACTGTTGACTTAAATTGTATGCACTTTGTTTTTGTTAAATACCCAGGCCCTATTTTTATTTTTGACTGTAAGATTATTTACCTGTGCTAGAAATTTATTAAAGTTTCGTTTCCATGTTAATAGTTGATCGTCTTTTTACTTCTAGTTACTTTTAGTTATACGAACTAAGTGAGCAGAGACTACACGATATTCACAAAATCAATATATTTTCACAATTTTTAAAGAATATTATGTGTTTTCTAAATATCATTAGTTTCCGAGTGAACTGACTATTAGAATTTGAAGAATTTGTCATTTTCATCTTTCATAATTTTGACGTATTGTAGTACGATAAGTCTGACCGTTCTGTACTTACATACATGGTGTTTAATTATTGTAGTAACCCTTAATTATTTAATAGATTCGTTACAAGTGTCGGTGAGTGTTGGTTACTTTTAGATAAATGAAATGCTTGTTTGTTGAATTAATGGACGTTTATTCATTTGATTGATCAGTTCTGGCATTTGCCTTGGTACAACAAATAGTATGTCAACTGATTTATAAACATATTTCCTTGCTGTACCAATAGATCTGGAGAAACCCTGTAGGAAAACCAGTCTCAGGACTGTTATCGACCATTTTACAAAATGACGCTGCAAGAATTTGAGATTTTTGACTATACATCGGCTGTTGTATTTCCTCTTTGTCCAGACCAGCCCAGAATACGTACGACTCAGAACAAAACAATGGGTGGCTTCGCTTGATGTGATATGAATGTTTCACTCAATTTCAATGAATAACCCACGCAATCGGAGAAACCATGACGACACACTCAATCGGAGAATAATTACTAACAGAAATTGGGGGCTCGATGAGCGCTTAGAGCAGCCGAGCGAGCCCCTTTCCACATAACCAAGTACACAGCACCTAGAGCAGTGGTGGGGAAACTTTTTTTAAGACGGGCCATTTGTAATAACTAGACAATCGTAGCGGGCCAAAGAATAATGCTTAATCATTAACTAATTTATGTGTTCTATAAACATATACATATATTATTACATACACTTATTATTTTAATAGTAAAAAAGCAAAAGGTAACAAAATTATAATCACAAAATATAAAATGAATTTAGTGTAGTTCTTAATGTGAAGTATTATCACTTTATTTTCTGGTGTCATTACTGGTTGATGGTGCATGAGAAAAATGAAATTGAGACTGTTTCATCATAATTTCATCATAGTCCGGTTCCATTTGCGAAGCAGAAATTCTTAAAACTGATGAAAGGTGCTCATCTGTAATTCTGTTTCTTAAAGAAGTTTTCCTAAGCTTCATTGTTAAAAAGATTTGTTCGCATATATAAGATGAGCCGAACATTGTCATTATCTTCATTGCATGAGTAATTAGATTTGGGAAATTATCTGGACTTAAATTTTTATAAAATTCTAGTAATGGTACTGTATGAAAAATTTGTTTTAGGAGAGTATTACAGTTCAGTTCTATTAACTCAAGTTGAAATTTTGCATCAAATTCAGGATATCGGAATGCTCAGCATGTACGGACTCCAAAAACTGTTGAAACTGGCGATGTAATAATCCTCTGGAACGAATCATATTTACTAGTTTTACAACAATATTAAGTATATGGTTAATATCTAAAGCCGATTTACAGAGAGCATCCTGAAGTATAAGGCAAAACAACATCATTTTCCGGATACTTAGAATTAAATTTCCCAACAAATCCTTGATTGATTCCAACCATATTAGGAGCACCATCTGTAGTTACATTACATAGCTTGTCAATAGGTAAACGAAGTTTATCGATGCAATTTTCAAATTCACAAAATATATCGGCACCAGTCGTTGTTCCTTTCATTGACTGAAGCCCTGCAAGTTCTTCTGTAATTTCAAAGTGGGCGTTGATTCCTCTTACAAATATGAGTAACTGCGCAGTATCGCTGATATCTGTACTTTCATCCATGGTAATTGAATAAAAAATAAATTTTTGAGTTTTTATAGTCAGTTGTGAAATTAGATTTTTATCAATATTTTCAATTCTCTCGGTGATTGTTCTTCTTGAGAGAGACAGTGACTGAAAATCCTTTTTCTTGTCAGGGCACATAATATCGCACTCATCTATCATGCACTGCTTTATAAATTCACCATCTGAAAATGCTTTATTAGATTTAGCAATATTATAAGCCAACACATAACTGGCTTTCGTAGCGCATCTTTGAGAATGATTAGCTCTCTGAAATAATTGTTGTTGACTTGATAAATTTTTTATTAAATCTTTCGATTTAATTTTTTTCACCTCTTCACTTAACGATGAGTAGGAGTGGTTTTCATGTTTGCTCTTGAAATGGCGTTGAATGTTATATTCTTTTAAAACTGCAACAGTTGTATTGCAAAGTAAAGTAAAGAAATATTGCCACGTCCATTCTTCTTTAAAAACTCGACATTCTGAATCCACTTTTCTTTTTTTAACATCCATTTAGACGTTACCTACTACGGAGAACTGAAACGCAATTGACGAAAGCTTACTGCTAACTAATGCTCTTACGCGGGAGTTTGTTGAGGCACTGGGAGTTTGGGGGATTACACAAACAATTACTCGAGTCACAGCGGGTCGTTGCAGATGACTGACTAAGTCGCTAACTAACTGATCTTCGGGCGGCCTCGCTTGTATTTATACCTACCTGCGAAAGTGTCTGGAAGTTTCGAGCGAAGATGAGTCATCTGTTTAGGTCGGATGGATTTGTCCAGAATACTATTGTGTTTTGAATATCGCCGCAGGTAGTTTTTATGCGGGTCGTCACATTACGAAGTAAGAACGCGTTCAAACATTCTCACGGCGGCACTCTTAAACGGGCCGGATTAAACCTTTCCGCGGGCCGGACTTGGCCCGCGGGCCGTAGTTTCCCCATCACTGACCTAGACCGTCCGGAGGTTATGGAGAAAGCAATAGCTTTCTATCATGACAGGTTAAGATTATTTGCATTAAAGGGGAAGTTTGAGATACCCCGTTCTACCACACCCAAGACCAAGCCTCAAGCTGTGAAGAAATTAAGCTCGTTCAATAATGTCTATCAATCTTTGTTAATCATCCTGTCTGATAGTAATTGGGGGCTCGATCAGCGCTTAGAGCAGCCGAGAAACCCTCTTCCTTTACAAACAAGTACACAGCGCTTAGAGCGTCCGGAGGTCTTGGAGGAAACAGTACGTTTAATATTCACCGATTAAGATAGCAGACATTTGGGGTTCAAGATCAACGGCGTTAACGCAAAGCAGCCGGCGAGACCCCTTTTCAATACCAGGTACACAGCGTTATGTCCCTAGGAAATGAAGAAAGTGAGTACGTTGAAAAATGTCTGTTAACTTCGCATTTCGTAGCAGAGTGGTTGCTCGACTGTGAGTCGTTAATTCACTTTTCGTATTACGAGTGATTACTCGGGTGTGGTCGTTCATGAAATCGGTGCTTCGCATGTCGGAACAGAGGAATTACTCGGATGTGAGATATTTCACATTTCGTAGCAGAGTAATTACTCGGATGCAGTCATTCATTGAAACAAGTTCACTTCTCGTTTTAAAGAAATTACTCACCATGTATGTTGTCGAAACACTCACTGATTCTCACCAATCTATTTCCATCACGGAAATCTCCTAGAATTTTGTAATCCCGTCCCTTTTATAATCTAATTTGCCCCCGCCAAATTCAGAAATACACGTGCCAATTTGCCTCGTGTATCTTTCGAGTTCATGAACTTTCCCGTGAATTTACTTAGTAGTATTTTTCTGGTTTTGTTTTCGACGTTGATTGTATGAATTGCTTTTTTTATTAATCAAGTTCAAGAGGATGTTAATTTTTTCTTTCCAGTACTAAGTGGTGTGTTCGAATTTACGTGTTGTTGATTTTGCGTTGTTGATTTTATTACTTGAAAACGTGTTCGACGTGATTTTAGATGATACAAGTTAAATTTTAAGGCTTATTTTTCGGCGCGATTATGTTTTTGTTTATTTTATTGGAACGCGACGTGATATTTTTCCAGCCGCGAGTTCGCGCGTGTACGCGTTATGTTTGTTTTGATATCTCAACTTGTTGCTCACATTATATTTTACGATTGATATTTATCATGCGCTGTTATGTTTATTTGTGTGAATTACATTTATATGATTATTCAAATTACGAATTATTTTGCTGAAAAAAATATTAAATTAATTATTTATATTACGGGACCGATGTACTCATTACAGTATCAAACGTTAGTATCATTCTTTCCTGCAAAATACTTTAAGTACATTTAAAATAGCATTAAAATTGAAATTAAACTGAGAAAGAATAAATATAAATAACTATTATGCCATCAAATCAGAGAAAGTAACATGATGGCCAAGTTTTTAAATATACAAGAAAAGCATTCTTGCTATAACATATTCACATAACTTGAATGATTCGTTATTATACAGATGTCAACATGTAAGAAAACTGATCTCTGTTTGAGAAAGTGGCCGGCCACACAATGCCTTGTACGAATATAGTACTTGCACCATTTCTCTATTTTATTTAATTACCTGAACGAAATTCAATATAAAGTTTATTCTAAAAACGTTTTGTAGGTAATAATGGCAGTTGCAAGAAATGCACAAAACTTTGGAGGCGCCGGGCATCGATCCCGGTACCTCTCGCATGCTAAGCGAGCGCTCTACCATCTGAGCTACGCCCCCGTTATTATTGTTATGTTTTGCAAAGGAAAAGAATAATTATATATAGAGCTTTTATTTTAACACTGAACATACTATTATTAACGCCTATGTTCAATCGTAAAATAATCACATTAACGCATCGAACTTGTATACAACTAAGCACACAAATGTGACAGTGACAGCTTAACTCATTGCGAATAAAGTTAGGTTAATTAAATTAAATACGATTTCACAGAATTCCGTTCATTTGCTTTTGTCTTCATTTGATAATTGCTGATAATTTGAAAACTTGTAAGCATTGTATTTAAGTTCTTTAAATGGCAGAAGCTGAACTTATTTGAACCTGTGCTGCAATAACTCTTAAATATGATATGGGGTACTGTTCTATGTAACATAAAATGTTGAGTTTCATCCTTTCCGGTAAAATCTGACTTTTTTTAGCCCTTTTACTATGAAAATTAGTCAGGCAGCTGGTATTGTCAAAATTATGCACAATAATAAAAATGGTTTCGATGGATGGAAGTTGTCTGCTCGGGTATGCAACCGAAAACAAATCTCTTAACACCTCGAGTGCTGTTCCTGCTCTTAAACCATACCATTAATTATTTGTATTATTTCTTGTATTTTTAATAATACAATTTTGACAATTAAATAAATGAGTAAGTATGGTTGCCTACCTATTAATACGTTGATATTATTTTCCGATTGGACATAGGCATTATCAATCATATGTTTAAAGTTAAAATAAAAGCCCTGTATAAACCCTAAGCGGCCTTAACTAATGAGCTAGTTTATAATATTCGATTTTACGCGAATATTTTTTGTTGTCGTAAATATGCCTGCATTCCTTAGGTAAGGGTTAAATAAACCGAGAAGCACGAATCTCCGGTTATCAATAGAATGCGTGAAAAATTAAAATTAAAATATTACGTATTGTGTGACTTGGATGACTGTAGCAACTGTTTTTTTTATACAAAAACTAACTTTCAATAGCAATGGAAAAAATATATGGAATTCTTGGATCTAGCGGCTGCAGTAATGATCTACTGCCTGCTAAGACCAACGGTAGATATAATAAATAATATCAAGAATTGCTCAGAACAGTTAGTGGATAAATATAACTATATTAAAAAAAATTGCTTGAAATGATTAGATAAAGCAAAAGTTCTTACTACAGAACGAATAAAACCCAAAAAAAGAATCAATTTTAGTTTTTATTTTTTAAGACTTTATTACTGGTTATTTTCAAACATCATGAACACTTTTAGATACTTTTGTAGGTTCTTCCAAAAAATGTTTTTGATTTTCAAATATTACATTTTGTTATTTATATACTCAAATCAATTTAATTTTCTTAAATACGGACCTGAATTTTATATTTCGTTTTGGAGTAGCTTTCTGCGTCCTAAATAGGAGTAGTTTCGTGTTTTTTGTTTTGTTTTAATTGAAGAGTGGGCATCGACTTTGAAACATAACAAGGTGTGCCTTGACAATTAAAAAGACTATTTTTCTTAAGGCTCTCCAAAAAAATAATATTGGCTTTTTGATACGGCGTTTAATATTTTAGATATCAACATCAACACAAAAAAATTTAATAGTCTAATGACAAATTTTGAAAGTCAGGTCCCAACAAGTTCCATAACTAACTTGACCATACTGTTTTGCTCTCAGTCAGTCTGCCCCGCTGTCCTCAGCGAGAGGAAAAATGTCCCGCTTTCGTAAGCAGATCAAACGATCACTTAAATAATATAAATATGTAAAAGGTTTTGACTTTGATCGTTGAATATTTTTTTTAAGAAAAACCCCTCATTTTTTCACATTTTCGTGGATGTAATATCGTTGGATTGACAATGCCATCTATTGGCAGCGATGAGTAACAGGATCACGCCATCTTGTGGTTTTCAACGGAACTGCTATAACAATGACTTCGAGAACGTTCTCGAAGTTCCAGTACATTCAAAAATAAGATTTCGAGCCACATAAAAGCGCGTGCAAACGACGTCGCGAGAGAGTTCTTATTTGGTGATACATTCGAAATGAACTCAGGAGGGATAATCAAGAAGATCACAGCTTTCGTCAAATGACTGTGCTTTTAATTTAATTCAAGCATGTTTTGAGCAAAAATTTAGATGTGCTCGTACAAAATCTCGGGCTATTGTTGCACATGTGCTGGCACCTATGACTAATGAATTAAAAGAGCATCTTTGCGAAGCCCACTGCATAACTTTATTAACGGGTGCTTCAAACCATGGTTCGATATAACTATTCCCTGTTTTGATCCGCAATTTTTTTGCCATAAGAAGGCGTGAAAGTCAAGATTTTAGAGTTTCGAGAGCAGCCAGGTTAAACATCGAATATAATTGTCGATTATTTAAAGGAAGGATTATCTAGCATTGATTTAAATAAGAAAATTGTAGCTTTTTGTGGTAACAATACGAACTGCAACTTTCGAGGAAAGAATAGAACAGGAAGTATCTCATTGGGATTTAATATCGAGCCCACATAGTTTACAACGCGTTCAAAACAGCCGAAGATTGTCTCCCTGTTGACTTCGAATGCATAATTGTGAAAATTCATTCATTTTTCTACATCTCCAGCGTTCGAGTAGAAGCTCTAAAAGGGTTATGTGATATCGCTGACAAAGAGTATAAAAAACTGTTGGCCTACAGTAAAACAAGATGGCTTGCGTTGGTGTCGGCGCTTGCGAGAGTTTCGAAAATGTTCCAGCGTTTGAAAAACTATTTTGTGAGCATCGATAAATGCCCAAATAATTTAAAATCATTTTTCGAAGATGCCAGCTCTGCATTATGGTTAAATTTTATGTATGCATAGGTAGTGACTTTTCACCAACCCGTGTTAAAAATCGAGTGAAAAATCGTGTCTGCAATAGAGTCTGCGAAGGAAATTGATCGTCTACGATACAACCCGGCACTTAAGGAGAAATCGCTTTTTCTTCCTCACACCGTCCGTAATCTACTGGTAAAATTACAAGAAACTAACGCTGCTGTTGAGCAGAATGTAAAAACTGCGGCTGCTGAATTTTATAAAACAAGTAAAGAAAACTTGGAGCAGTGGTGCCAGTTTAATGCAGAACTAGAAGTATTTGCATGGACAAATTTGACAAAAGTACCTTCATGGGAAGAGGTGCAGAATGTGACAAGTACATCCGGCTAGTTTCATACCGACAGCCCCGGTCATTTGTTTAGTGGATGTCACAAGCTTTAATTTGATACTGCTTTTAACCCTTTGGCCTACTTTCCTTACGTCCGAATGCGTGCACTTTTAAAAGCGCTCCAGTCGCGACGTACGTGTACCGATTCAACCCATGCAGACGCGACGGAATATCAGCAGAAACAAGTCCCACTGAGGCGTGCCCAATTGTTTGGGCACAAATTCATGCTTTTTCCTGGCACAACTGAAAACGTAAAATATGGACTTCAAAAAATTCTGTTTCGCAAGAGAATGCATTCATTGTGCAGCACTACTAACGCAAGCGCTGCACCACGAGTTGAGCTCGTGCTCGATGTGATTGGCCCAAGCAGCGCGCCACGAGATATGCTCGTGGTCGTTGTGTTTGGCCCGAACATTTAAACACGAGGAGTACTCGTGGTTGTAGGTCAAGGGGTTAATACAAGAAATGGTTTATTATCAAAAACATCCCTTGGCGGCGTTCTAACGAGGATATCCGGCCGCCCGAGGGGTGAGGGTGATGATCTGAAAATCCTGCTAGTTTGTAAGTAAAGGAATCTAACATTTTGGGCTCATAAACAATTTATTTATTTGTTTACCTTCCGGCCAAATGCGGCCCGACAGACGAAGCGTTTCGAATTCGCTCACTACAAGACATATTCGCTGATACATCTCATACTGCATTTTAAATGGTTATGGTTTGCATAGCGGGCTGTTATATTACTCGTTTTTTTTTTTAATTTCAACATTCTTTAGGGGTCATGCTTTGATGAAAAAATAAATGGTCACGTTATCCACAACCCATGTTGGTTTTATTACGTTTTAATTGTTTGGAGATAAAGAGGCCGATTTTTTTAAATTCGGTGCGGTTTCGTGATTTTAGTAAAAAAGCACATTTCTCTAACAACTTAAACTTTATTTATAAAATTGAATTTAAAAAAACTGACAAACTTTTTGTAGTATTTTTTTCCAAATTAACAATAAATAAATTAGGGGCAACCTCACTTGTTGCAGAAGCATAAAATAAATTTAATAAAACGAAATATAGCCTGAATATATGAATATTCAACCTGTTCGTAACTCTGCAAAGCAAAATTAAGTCTTACTAAGACTATAAACAAATAACTTATTGAAACAACTACTTCCCTGGCTAATGCCACGCCAGATATTGAATGATACAAAAGATATTTGCATGTTATTGCTAGTACTACCAGCTAAATAACATTGGTTTAAGATCGTTTATTTCTACCTACAGGATTAACTTGAAAATTAAACTAAATTAATTTAACATTTATATATGCTCTATATATTCGTATTGGGTCGCTTACGATTGGTGAAAACAGTTCGGTAATTCATCAATTACAAAGTGGAAGTAGGTAAAATAGTTTTCTTTTTAATATAAATCTGTAAATATTGTTTGTTCTGAAGTAAATTCGAAGGTGTAAATACGTGTAACCATTGTTTATTTTACTAATCCTATTACTACAAATGTGAGTAATCCAAGATGTAAAGAGGCATGTTAAAACCAACATTGTCGTCCATCGTTTACCCGCAGCAGTAAATACTCGGTCGTGCTCTTTTGTCGAACCCAACAGAGTAACAACGCTCACACACCCATAGTTTTCATTATTTGCAATAAGAATGTCGTCATCCTCTGAACAAACAAATAGTAATAATATAAGTCGCGATTTGAACGACTTCAGTGCTGCTGTTTATTATCTTCGGTGCTCCCGATCATATTGTTAAAACTTTCTCCCACATTTTGAGAGAATTCACTAAGGCAACGTTCTAGTAAATTAACAGATCTTAATATACATATAGGGCAGATCGCATTTAAAACGGCGTAGGGGTTAGTTTTATGATTTCGCTTATATTTGTCCAAAGTGCCGTTAGCCTTTGATTTTTGCCACTCGCACCACGAAGGGGTGTTGCGAATTTTTCGTAGATGAGCTGTAGTATTAAAAGGTCGCCCATATCGCATTCCACATTCCTTCTACTTAATCAAAATGTCTCCGAATCGCAAGACCATAGTAGAGGGCGAGTTTGTTCATCATCATCGCTGTCAGCTTATTTCCACCTTCAGTGCCTTTTTTTTGTATTTCAATCTCAAAAGTAAGTTATATGGTAAATAGAACAAAATAAACCGCTGTATAAGCATCAGACTCTTCTGCCGTTGCAACCTCTTTATTTATTCGAATTTCACAAAACGGTTTTAGGCTAATATTCTTAAAGGTTCAAACTGTCAAAAAATGCAAATAAAAAAAATCTATTTTTTTTAACCGACAAACGTATTGCCCCCCCCCCCCCCCCCCCCCCAATAGATTTGTTCATAGACAATGAGTCATTCCCAGCTCTCGTTGGCATTACTTTATACAGAATGTAATGGAATGTCAGTCCTAAATTTTTAAATTAAATATTTAATCTGTCTTCAACCGACCCTTCCTATCTGTATTGCCACTTCTGCTACCTCGGCCGTACCAGAGAAAACCGCGCGAACCGTCACTGGTTTACAGGTTGTTGCATTCATAGTATTTTATTTTATTGATTGATAAGGATAACAACGGGGGCGTAGCTCAGATGGTAGAGCGCTCGCTTAGCATGCGAGAGGTACCGGGATCGATGCCCGGCGCCTCCAACCTTTTATTCATTTATTTGAACTTTCATTATTACAGAAAACACCTATATTCTTACTTAAAATTTAAATTTTCTAATTTAGTTTATGTGATTATATTCCTATATAAAGAAATCGCTTCATTATATTTATACGTGATATTTACGAATTGGGTGTGGTTGGTCACTTTCGAAAGTAAAGGACAGGTTATATTACATGTTGACCACAGTATAGTGATTAAGATTGAAAACAATCATAGTTTATTAATTTTCGCTGCGCATACGCACTGGCTGTTTGTTAGCGTGTGCGGTATAACTTTTGAATTAAAATTTTTAAAAGTAAAATTTTAAATTCTAATAAAGGTTTTAATTTATTATAAAAAAAAAATAATAAAACTGTCGAATTTAAAAAAAAATGACAAGAAGCCAAAAGGCGTCATCCGCACATTTTGATAATTTTTTGAAATATGCCACTTGGCGTCAGCTAAAATTAAAGGAATTTAGGGACTAAATAAATTATAAGTATTAGAAAAAACACCAAATAGGAATATTTTATTAAAAAAAAACTACACTACATTTTTGCGTGATACAACGTAAAACACGGATCTGCGCACAAACCAGGTTTTTCAGGACAAGCCTTACATTCCCACACCGTATCTTTTCTTATTTTATTTTTCTGACACTATCGGCATCGTTTTCTTGATGTTCGATTTGCAGCCCGATTACTCTGAATTTTTGTTGGAATATGTTTGGAAACTTTCTGCGTAGGTTCTGATTTTTCTGGCAATAATTTTGCTATAACTTCCAAACGAAAATCATAGAAATAATTTTTTTTCCCGAGTATTTACAATAAAAAACGTACGAATTGTAAAGAAGAAGTTGAAAATGTGAATTCCTAGCTTCTTGTACCAAAACATTGTTTTACGCAGTGCAGGATAATAGGACATCATTTGGTCTTACCTATCTACACCACCCATATATTTATTATATTCGGCAATTGGTTTCGGTTTTTCTTTTGCTACGTTTCTTCTGTTTACAATTTGAACCATCTCATTTCTGAACTCTGTTGAAATGTATGAGACATCTCTCTTGTCTCTCCATTTTCCAACCATTATACCGTTAGAATATTTAGCTTTAAATTCACCTTTTTTAATTTTGCGCCAGTCACATCTTTCGGTAGATCTCTTCTATCGGCGCGTAAGGTTCCTGTGCAGTATGTTTCATTTATTATTAAAGTTTCTGATAAATCATAGCTGTTGTAGTAGTTGTCCATGAATAATGAGTGCCCATGATTTAAATAATTTTGCATCAGATGCATGACAACTTTTTGGGCATGACCTTTGCCTCCCATTTCATCCATTTAACCAGTATAAACAGCAAAATTAAGTACTAATCCATCTGGTTCGGTTAGCATGTACAATTTCAATCCATACGTATGTCTTTTGTTCTGGATATATTGCTTGAAAACAAGTCTACCCCTCCACAGTACCATAGACTCGTCAAGAGCCAAATTATGACCTGGATAGTATATCAAACGCATTTTTTCATTAAAATATTTTATCAGTGGTCGTATCTTATATAGATGATCAACTGGTACAGGTTCATCTGGCTTAGAATTTTGCGCAAAATGCAAGCACCTCAAAATAACTAAAAATTGATCTCGACTCATCTGATCAGAAAAACAGTTCAAATGTTGAATAACCTACTAGTTTTCCAATAGTCTTAACCTTTGTTGAGTCTAATTGTGCCCATATGAAAGACCAAACCTAGGAATGTCAGCAATTCATCTTGCGACACATCTTTCCATGTACTAATTCTAGATCTTTCAGACTTGCATTTTTCTAAAAATATTTCAACTGCATACACATTAATTTCTTCTCTTACAGTTTTTAATATACCATCATCAACAATAAGTCTAAAATATTCATATGGATCCGGATTTTGAGGAAGGTCCACCAGCATTTCATTCGTCTTTGTAAAATCAAACTGCCTCATACCTGTAGCCTCATCTTGCCATGTTTTTATGGGTGCTTCTGATTCGGCAGCGACAGCGTGAATCGGGGTAACATCAACAGCAAATAAACAATGTAAACGCTACTGCCAAACTATTACAAAATATTGTCACTTACACTCATCGTCGTCGTCTTCACTCTCGGAAATTTCTTGCTCTTCATACTCTTCATCACTCTCCGAATTGTACAAATAATTTAGCAAAAAAAATAAGAAACCTACTTTTTCAAATTTTAGAGGGCTAGGGCCCGGTTACGCAATGTTTGATATTTCTCAAAATTACAATTACAATTTTCTGAACTACCCCTCACACCATCTCCCAGAGGGGTGGGGGTGGTTTTTGCACAGCATGCCTAAATGGATCTTCAAAAATAAATGAATACGTATTTTATAGCTTTTTGATCCGGTGTGTTGTTCTCGAGATATGCAATCGTTTCCAAACTTTTGGGACACCCTGTATACGAACAAGTTTCCGGGTTGCCCCGGATTTTCACATACTTCGAAAATAAGAACCACTCTATTATTTTTTTAATATAATTTGAATTAAGCTATTTACATAAAAGCATTAACTTCCTGCTATTATTTAAATAGCTTAATTCAAAATATTTTAAAAGTACACAAACAAAGCAATGCAATCAGAATTCATTGTAAATGAAAATAAACATGTTGAAAGTTGAAAATTCTGACGAACGCGCCCATTGTAACCGCGGAATCAAGCATATCTTGCGGGGCCGACTTCACAACGCTGAAAGAGGGGGTTTTATAACTTAATCTTTATAATAAAATGTGAAACGAAGTACTAAAGGTGTACTTTATAATGCAATAAGTCCCTTTTTATAATTTGTCACTTCGCTTTGAAAAAAAAAAACATTAAAAATGCCTATTTTTCAAGGCTCCAAACGTGTATGGCCCCTTAATATAAAATCCTAAATAATGCCTATGAACGTATGTAAATATATAAAGAACATCATCCCGATTATATTGTCTACATGCAACCCTACGTTTATATTTACGATTTATGCGAGAGATACGCCTTCCGAATATTAAGTCATGCGTTTATAGCTAATAAGTCATTACCAGCTCTCGTTGGCATTACTTTATACAGAGTATAATTTAAATGTATAATGTAATTGCAGTCTTGTATTTTTTAATTCAAAATTAGATCTGTTTTAAATACTAAAAGCGTTTAATGGTTTAAAGGTTGTTCTTTTCTCAATATTTTATTTTATTGATTAAAAAGGTTAATAACGGGGGCGTAGCTCAGATGGTAGAGCGCTCGCTTAGCATGCGAGAGGTACCGGGATCGATGCCCGGCGCCTCCAACCTTTTATGCGTTTATTTAGACTTCCATTATTACAGAAATAGCTGTTTATGGATCAAGTATATAGTTTAGGGGCCGGTATTATAAACAAAAATATAATCTTCAATTAACTACTTCATAAGTAAATTTAATCATCAGTTAAAAAAATGGTTCGGTACTATAAAACCAAATCTCAATAATGTTAATTAACTAACTGGATATTTATTCAGTGTGATTTAAAATTTAGTTGTGTTTCTGTGGCTTTTTCTTCATGCTTAGCTTCATGTTTGTTGTCGACAGTTGGCAGCATAGGTATAACGGGGTCGAAATTACATAGAAGTGGAGAAATATAATTTGCTCAATATAGTCGAGGCATATTTGTCGATAATTGAAAATAAATGACATCAATGGAAATTAAATTAAGTTGAAGAAGGACACGTGGTCAATCATTGCAAGTAAATATAATGCAATCCAACAAACATGCTCCCTAAAGCAAACTGCTTGTACATTTGTTGAAAAAAAAAAATTCCGGTTTCTAAATGTTTCAGCGTTGTCTCCTCCTGGTAATTGAATTTTAATATGTTTACCATCAATATCATCGCATATATTTGGAAAGCTACAGATGTTGAAAAAATCATCAGACTCGATTTCGCTGCTGATGCGTATTTGGCATTTTTATATTTATTTCTTAATAATGCAATGTAGTCTGTAAACAAAATGATCACCAATTTGAAATGATGCTGTAGCATAAAATCGCAGTGTTATTAGTAATCAATATCGATTGATTTCGCAATGTAAGTGGTCTGATTGTTACAACACATTGTTTGGACAATCAAAATCGTATTTGGAAACTGTCTATACATATGTATCAAATGGTTTGGTTCTATCACGGAATATATCTGTACCGACGATTTTCAACTTCTTCGTCCGTTGAATTAGTCGATATATCGCTCGCAGATGATATAAATGGTACCGATGAAACTGACGAAACCGATATTGTTCACTATTTTATATTTTGGTGACATTAGTGTAAACTGTAAACAGAACACCTAACCTAAAAAATATAGGTTAGAAACGTCAGTTAAAATTTAATAGCATGATTTTCGTCCATTACCTTAATGGCAGATTTAATGCCCAATTAACTTTAATAAGGGCCGGTATTATAAAGCACTTTAATCTAAGATTAAAATTTACTTAGCCACTAAACTAATTCAACTGGAGATTAAGGTATTATAAAGGTTTGTTAAAGTTAATTGGGCATTAAATCTGCCATTAATGGTGGGTTTATACGACGTTTACCGTTTAAGGATTAGCGTTTAGCGTTTAACGTTTAAGGGAAAGATTCCGTTCACACGAAAATTAAGAATTAAGAATTTTAGATAATGCGCTTGCGCGTCGATGTTGCCAGATCTTTTATCACAAATTTTAGGAAAATACTGTTTTGCAACTAATTCTTCTAATCAATATAAAAAACAATAAAAATATTGTTCACAAAATTAAATTCTTCATTTTTATCGCTTGAAATTACTTAAATCGCATGTTTTAACAAATGATTTAGAATGAATATGTAAATCTGGCATCTATGTACTTATCAGCTGTGTTTGTGGAAACGATTAATTTACCACAATTTATGTACACTGATTGAATGCTTCAATATGGATAGATGCCACAAAGTCATCAAAACTGTCCATTATATATAGTTTTATACTAAGTAAAGAGTTAAGATTACCATAATATAAAACAGTGAACAATGTCGGTTTAGTCTGTTTCATCGGTACCATTTATATCATCTGTGAGCGATATACCGGGTGACCCAGGGATCTGTAAAAGCCCCATAACTTGTTTGCTATTTGAGATATCGACTTCTAGTTTTCTTGAACTGGTACCCACACTTATTCTACATATTTTAAAAATATGTATGTTTTTATACAGGGTGTCCCAATATACATAACAGAACAAAGTTATGTTTTTTTAAATGGAACACCCTATATTTTATACTTTATTTTCAACCCTCTTGAGAAGCTGATAAAAATAGTATAAGATACCATGGGTCTATAATGGACGGTTGGTTAGTTATGAGCAAATTTGTGGCAAAAACATGTGCACATTGAAAAAATTTCAGAAGCGCTCCTAGCAAAGCTAGCTTCATTTTTTATACACTAAAGAATTTTCCACTTCATGAAGAATAATACAAATCGGTTTTGTTTCTCTTTTGTTCATATTGCTATACAGGGTGTCAACATACGCAAAATAATGGATAACTATTTTTTTTCAAATGGAACACCCTATATATCTTGCCACCAATGCATTTTGCAATTTGTACAATGAAATATTAAGGATTCTTGAGATTTATCCATAAAAACATTTTTCTTTTGTCACCTACTGCTCATTTTTGGATTTTCAACCAAAACTATGCATTTTCTAAAAAAATAATAAGATACCAAAGTTGTAGAGCGGAAAATTTTAGTTCTTTCTACTTTTCCAATAATGCGTGCATTGCCCGCCAGAGTGCGCAAAATTGTGACCGTATATGCATTTTATCGTTTTTCTCAAATTGTTTGTTAATAAATTGCACTATGTTTTATTTTCCACGTCCTCTAGCGAAAAAACGGGTAATTATAGAATTATTCAAATGACCTACATCGATTGAAAATATTCCGCTTTACATCTCTTAAAAGAAGCAATTTTTGTCCAAAATGCATAGTTTTCGCTAAAAATGCAAAAAGCCATTGAAAACGCAAAAATTGATAGATACATTTTCAATTTGCATTTTTAGGGAAAACTATGCATTTTTGGCAAAAATTGCTTCTATTAAGAGATGTAGAGCGGAACATTTTCAATCGATACGGGCTATTTTAATTTCCCTATAATTTTCCGTTTTTCCGCTAGAGGGTGGGGAAAATAAAACATAGTGCAATTTATTAATAAAAAATTTGAAAAGAAAACGGTAAAATGCATATACGGTCAAGATTTTTCGCGCTCTGGCGGGCAATGCAAGCATTATCTTAAAAGTTGAAAGACCTGTATCGATCGAAAATTTTTCACTCTACAACTTTGGTCTCTTATAATTTTTCCTGAAAATGCATACTTTTGGCTGAAAATCCAAAAATCAGCAGAAGGTGGCAAAAAAAATATGTTTTTATTGATAAATCTCAAGAATCCTTAATATTTTGTTATACAAACTATATATCATTAGAAAGCTTATTAAAAATGCCATAGATTGGTGGCAATTTATATAGGGTGTTCCATTTGAAAAAAAATAGTTATCTATTGTTTTGCGTATGTTGACACCCTGTATAGCACTATGAATAAAAGAGAACCAAAACAGATGTGTATTATTCTTTATGATGTGGGAAATTTTCTAGTATATAAATAGTGATGCTATCTTTTCTAGGAACGCTTCTGCAATGTTTTCAATGTGTACATGTTTTTGCCACACATTTGCCCATAACTAACCAACCGTCCATAATAGACCCATACTATCCTATACTATTTTTATCAGCTTCTCAAGAGGGTTGAAAATAAAGTATAAAATATAGGGTGTTCCATTTAAAAAAACATAACTTTGATATGGTACTTATACTGGGACACCCTGTATCAAAACATATATATTTTTAAAATATGTAGAATAGGTGTGGGTACCGATTTATGAAAACTAGAAGGCGATATCTCAAAAAGCAAATAAGTTATGGGGCTTTTACAGAACCCTGGGTCACCCGGTATATAGACTGATTCAACTGACGAAGAATTTGAAGAACCTTCCGTGATAGAACCAACCCATTCGAAATGTATGACGAAAACAGTTTCCAAATACGATTTCGATTGTCTAAACAATGTGCCCTTAATGTATTGGAACAAATCGAAGGAAACATTAGACCTCGTACGTTGCGAAATCAATCGATATCTGCGCTGAACCAATTATTAATAACATTGCGATTTTATGCTACAGCATCCTTTCAAATTGTAATTGGTGATTATTTTAATATCACAAAAAATACAGTTTGCCGAACAATTCACCGTGTTACACACTACATTGCATTATTAAAAGATACTTTTATAAAAATGCCAAATACGCTTCAGCAGCGAAATCGAGCCTGTGATGAATTTTTCAACATCTGTGGCTTCCCAAATGTATGTGGTGCTATTGATGGTACACATGTTAGAATTCAGTCACCAGGAGGAGACAACGCTGAAACATTTATGCCCGTTTTCACCAACTATTCCTAAACAAATACTTTGCTAGATAGTACCTAAGCTAAGAAATGCCTAAACTAGTACTTTACACAAATTCGGTTTCACCATGGCAATCGGTTCCTTAATAAGCAATTCCTACTAAGGTACTGGAATTTTAGGGAACTTTAAGTTGTCATGTTGGCGAAACTGCACGTGTGTCCTTCGGTAAATAGAGTGAAGTTCGCACAAGTGATTTTTTACTTCGTTGTAGAAACATAACTTCACTCGTGTTAATGTTTTCTATGATTGATTTATTTATGGAATTATTATTGTTAAACTAGCGTCACCATCGCGAAGAAGACTGAAGAAGAATTATAGCTAGGAAGTAATCAAATTAAAGGTGGGACCTGAAAAGAAGACGAATTGAACTAATGGCGTCAGAAAATAAGCGTGCCCAAGAGCTACATGTATTAGAGAAGAATAAGTTGGGGAAGAATATTAAAATAAAAGAAATAATTTTAGAACAACTAGACAACTTTATTTTACATTTAAATATGAAATAATTATTCCAAAAATTCGAGTATATCGGTCATCTTCTTCATTTGAATTTAAATCAAATAGATTCGAATGTTAAATAAATCAGTGTGGACCCGTCTAACAGACCAATGTAATCTGATTTGGATCAGGGTTATACCAATGGGAGGGCAGAGAGATCCGCTGCACCTAGGCCTCAATGGGCCCTTTGTACGTCCTCCCATCTGAGTCATTATTCCCCGGTGTTGTCCGGCCAATCCAGGGCATTGGCTAATAATAATAATAATTATCTGATGATTGTCTTATTGTAGAGATGGCTGAATACTTCAAGAGCACATGTTCGGTGGTCTCCTCTTTAGCTTCACACCGTCTATAGATGGGACTGGGGCAGAGGCCCATTCTGTTTAAGTGCTTTATTAGATTGCATGATAGTATCTGATAATCTTGGGGTTCATCGAGATGAAATATTTTACCACCCTGCAGCCAGTTGTCATTTCATCGATCTTCGTGATGTTTAGTCGATGTGTCTTTTAATAAGGATATATGACAGAGAGGGCGGGGACTCGGATTCCGGCCCGAAAGTGGGGCGTCTGGAATCTCTTCTTGGCAGTCCATCCGCTATCTTGTACCCTTTACTTTTATTGGGTCTTTTCACAAGGTTACCTAGTTATCGTTTGTCACTTTTTCTAGGGCGGCGCAATATTCCAACGATATTGCTGAGGTGATTTCACAGCTTGTAATTGCTAATATTGCTGCTCAGATGATGATGATATGCACATACCAGGGCTTTTATTGCAGTAGTAGGTGTTGTTTTCATAACTCCAGTGACGCTCTAATGAGCATTCCTTTGGACATGGTCTAGAAGCCTGACAGCCGTCAGACTCGGACCAACGTAAATGAACCGTCTAGAAATTTTAGGTTAGAAACCGATACTTAATCCTTGGGTTGCCGTTTATCGGGTACCTAGCGATAAGTAATGCCTAGACCATTTAGGAAAGTGTTTGGGACTGGTGAAAACCAAATTGGCGCTAAGAAGTTCTTATCTTTATTTAGGAAATGCCTATATTTTAGGAATGGTTGGTGAAAACGGCCATTAGAAACCGGAAAGGTTATTTTTCAATAAATGTACAAGCAGTTTGCGATGCAAAACTACATATTAATGATGTTGTAGCACTTTGGCCAGGAAGTACACATGATTCCAGAATATTTGACAATTCACTGTTACGTGCCAAATTTGAAAATAATGAATTTGGCAACAGTTATCTATTAGGAGACAGTGGATATCCTTGCAGAAGGTATCTTTTAACACCACTATTCCATCCAAATACTCCTGCGGAACAAACAGTGGCGGCGATAAGGCCCCCGCAGACCCAGCGGCGCGGGGGGGCCTGAGCATCTAGGGGCCCCGGGCCATGCAATTATATATTAAAAATCGATCACGTATTAATGAATTTATTTTTGTGATGATTGTAAACAACGAAGCGCGGCGTTACTGTTACAGTAATAATATTTGTTTTCTATTTTATTTGTATCATAGCGGCGCGACTGCTATAGGCTTTTTTCGCCAGCCTCTACCGAAACCATATATTTCGGCCATAAAAATCGGGCCGAAACTTCGATTTAGCGTATCTAGGGCCGAAATAGTATATAGTGTATCAAGGGCCGAAAATAGGCTTTAGCAACCCGAGCGAGGGTTGCTAAAAGTGAAAGGTTGCTAAAGCATTTCGGCATGAGTTACACTTGATATTTTTTCGCCTGCCTTAAGTAAAAACAGTGTTTCAGAAAATTTTATATCGTGCACCATTGAACTGCCACTGTCAGATTTTTGCATAGCCTATTCATATTCTGCGGAAGGTTGTCTAGACTATGCATATTATTATTTCGGCACTAGATACGCTAAATCGTACTTTCGGACCGATATTTATGGCCGAAATAAATGGTTTCGGTAGAGGCAGGCACTAAAAAATCATTTCTTCGCGACAGATAACAGGTGCATTTTCAGCAGTCTACCAGACGTGTTTTCATTATTTCAATTATTTCTTACATTACCGGTTACATCCGCTAGTGTAGAGAGATCCTTCTCAAAACTCAAACTTATTAAAAGTTACTTGCGCGGTACAATGAGTAAACTTAGACTGAGTGCTTTGGCTTTACTTAGCATAATAGAACATGAACGAACGCGGAAATTAGACTTGGATGGACTACTTTCTTTATTTTTTGACGAAGGGGGCCCCAAGATTTTTTTTTGCGGTGGGGCCCCCAAATCCTTACCGCCACTGGGAACAAAGATATAACAATTCGAATACAAGAACAAGAAATACAATTGAAAAGACGTTTGGTGTACTTAAAAGACGGTTTCCTTGTTTGTCAAATGGCTTAAGAATTGCAATAGATAAATCAATACCAGTTATAGTTGCGGTCTGTGTTCTACATAACATCTGCATAGATATGAATAAAGGTATGGATAATCTAGACGTAGCTGAAGAACATATAGCTGAAGAACAAATGTTTGTCGATTTACAACAAAATAACACAGTGAGAACTGCAGTAATAAATGAAATATTTAGGTAACTTTTATTATTACATGTCATATAATTGAATTCTTTTGTTTCTTTATCGTGCTTATTTGACAGAATCATTAGTTCTAATTTCCTTTTTTTAATTTTTATTTCTTTCTCTTCTTTTTTTAGTTAATTAAAATATCTCTTTCCAATTTCTCTTTGTCAAAATGCACCTTTAAAATTTAAAATTTCAAATTTTCTTTTTCGTCTTGCCTATATCTTCTTGTAATTTTTTTTAAATTTTGTTTTGGGTAGAGATTTTTGTTGAAGCGCATCCACTATTGTCGTTTACTTCTTCTACTGGTGGTGGCTGTAAATCTAACGTTTTGGGATTGTATCGTCCTGAAAAATATAAATTAAGCACTCAACATGAGCCAGTAATTAAAAACTAACAAAAACATTTTGTACTACATATGTTATATTAAAAGTGTTTTCTCCGTTTTTTTTTTCATTTTAATCGCCATCAACATCTACTTACTTCAATTATATCTAGCACCATGGGAATATCTAAAACAGAAAATGAATGAATGATAAGGAAATTGGAAAAAAAGCAATAATTTATACCTAGCAGTGCTGTACAGTCATACTAGTTTGGAATATCAGATAAAGCAGATGCATTCATTTCTAAAAAAATTTCACTGACACCGCACATCTTTGCAACAGCAGTACCGCCACCAGTTTTGTATATTTCCACCTAAACATTGTTCATGCATTGTAGATACTGTTTTATTATAAAAGAAACGTGCTTTGTTTGTGTAAAAGAACTTTGTACTACTACTTACTTTTTCGTTCGCTTTGTCCTTTTTTGTCTTCAGTTTTATATTCTCATACAACAATTTAATGTGAGCACTGGTTCGGATGCCTGTCTGTTGTATTGCATTATATTTATTTGCAATAATTTCCCAAGTTTCCTTTTTTAATTTCCCATTGATGTCATCAGTTTTTTTTTAATTTTCAATTACCGGCAAATACGCCTCGATTATACTGAGCAACTGATATTTCTCTACCTCAATGTAATTTCGACCCCGTTCACGTTTGTTTGGTTTCCTTTTCAAACATACCGACGCAATTATATCTATACTGTCAACTGTCAAAAACAAACATGAAGCTAGGCATGAAGAAAAAGCCACAGAAACACAACTAAATTTTAAATCACACTGAATAAATCTCCAGTTAGTTAATTAACATGAGATTTGGTTTTATAATACCGAACCCTTTTTTAACTGATGATTTACTTATGAAGTAGTTAATTGGAGATTATATTTTTGTTTATAATACCGGCCCTAAACTATATACTTGATACATAAACAGATATTTCTGTAATAATGGAAGTCTAAATAAACGCATAAAAGGTTGGAGGCGCCGGGCATCGATCCCGGTACCTCTCGCATGCTAAGCGAGCGCTCTACCATCTGAGCTACGCCCCCGTTATTAACCTTCCTAATCAATAAAATAAAATATTGAGAAAAGAACAACCTTTAAACCATTAAACGCTCCAGCCGCGTCCGTAAATCTGTCACTTTATTGCCTTGTTAATTGACGATAGCGGCAGTAATAATGAAAATATTCTTCATTCAGATAAACTACAATATTGAAATGTATGTAGATAGAATTAATTAGAGGAAAGAAAAAACAATATTTACTTTCTCCGTATAAAGTACGCCAAAGTATTGCGATTTATCTTGACCGTGTTTACTTTTTTTTATATTTTTTTATATATGAAAAATATTAGAAAATCATTTTGAGGAATACAGAAAGTAAGTAAAAAGTTGAAATCTTTCATTATAAATAGTTCTTGTAAACTTTTTGATTAATGAAAAAAAATGATAAATTAACTACGGCATTTTTAGGATAAGCCACAGCAGGTCTTAAATTTTTTGTCAATAATTATTAAATCATAAACGTTACATCAAATTTAGTTAGATATAGATAATACCAAAATGAACAATTTAGAATAAGATTATTTCCAAATCTTACGATTTTTTGAAAAAAATAAAGAACATGGAAAATATCACAATAAACAATAGTATCATTATATTTAAACCTACCCCTTTTGTTCTATAATAAGCGATATGCCCATGGTGAGGCTCGAATTTGAAACACCCTTTATACAATAATTAAAAGTTATTAACTGCCGTTTTGCGTAAAGTTAAAACTATCTTTTAACCATGAGTAACTTTATACCAAGTTTACGGTTAAACTTGGCTTAAGGAACTATTGAACAACTGGTCCTGCTGTTATTAGCTTTCAATGAAATTTTGTTTTCCATTTTGAACATTACAAATAAGCATTTATTTAACTTCCATATTTTGAAGTTTTGATAATATAAATGCTTTTTATGATATTTTTCATATTTATCGTTGTTTCTCAAAAAATGTGAGAAATTCAAAAACAACATGTTATATAAGTTATTATTTTTGACATTATCTATAGATAGTGTTAATTTTAATTTCATGTAACTCTCATAGTTTCATGATTATGAACAAAATATTACAAATATTTGTGATTATTTCATTTTTTTCCAAAATTAAATAAAATTTGAACCATATTTGTTAAAAGTATCCGGACCAACATACCTCCAGACTAACAAACAGAAATGTGTGGGAAGTGGTCTCGAAAATGCACATTTCCGTTGAAATTTAGACTACAAATGGTTTTTAACTTTTGAAACTGTATTTAAAAATTTATTATACATAATATTACCTACCCTCACTTTGTAATTAATAAATTACGCAGTTTTAATCTATCATAATTGACTCAATATGTAATATTGCAATGTAATGTAAAAATTCAACCATTCCGCTTAGCTCAAAATTAACATTAAAAAAGAAAATGAAAACATTTTCACGATTATAATACTTTCCTGTACTTCGTACAGAGAATATAATAACAGAAATTGAAAATTGAATTGGGATCACTGTATTTGTATTTCAATCACCTTTCCAAAAATCCATAAATATACAGGGTGTCCCATTTGAAATTCTGACGTTGGTGTCATTTTTCCGGAAATGGAGAAACGGAAATGAAATCTATGTATTCAAAAAGGGGCATCGTTTCAATCCATTTAAGGCCACCAAATTTAATTTTCGTTCTACTAACCGTTTTCGAGATATCGGCTGTCTACTACCTCGTGGGACACCCTGTATTATAAAGGCTATCGAGATATGGCTTTTGGTCTTTACTAGAGGTTCGGAAAATTATAACAATATAAATTTTTTTCGCGGATTGATATGAAATGTAAGATTTTTCGGACTGCTTTTAGGCCGCGAAATATCACTTTTGCGGACTAGGCTTAAAAAATGCTTATTAATGTCTAGGCTGTAAAAGTAATGTGCCAATCAGGTGAGACTACGTCATGTTATTTCGCCAATCAGATAAGACACCGCATCGACCAATACAAGCCGCCCTGAAATTTGTTTGACATTACAATATATTTTTCGCTTAATTGAGAGTTGCCTTCGAATTTCCCGTACCAAAAAGGCCAAAAACAGATTCCCCGAAGTTTTAATAACACCGCGTATGATTTCCCCGACCTCCATGCGAGTCCCTAACTTATCCACGCACAAAAATCGAGTCGCCGAACGGTGGCGAAATTTGCTTGCCGTGACCGGCTCCTAGTGGGCCGGCATTTGACGTTTAAACGTCGTCGACCGGCGCACTTATTTCCTGGCACAGTAGAAGGAGAGACTTTCCTTCAGATGTTGCCTGTGAAAGAAGGCCAATAACGTCTTCTGCGAAGTATTAACAACCTCGCGTAAGTTTTCTCCGAGCACCGTGTGTTTACCTAACTTTCCCACGTAATTGAACCCGACCAGCAATCGGAAAAATGATCGAAAAGGATTTGGAGGTTACGTATTATGTAAGTTTTGTTTCAATTTAATCATTGAACAATAATAATATGAACATAATGACTTTAATGTTTTTAATCGTAAAGAAATGTGTGTGATACCAAGAAAGTGCATTTTATTGAAAAGTTCCTGAATTCCTGAATCAAAATGTATCACAGAGTAATGGCTTCCACCATCAACCATATCAGTAAAGAAATGTATTGAAGAGTTTTACTCGAAATAATTATACAGTTCATCCGATTTAAATATTCATTACATGTCACTTACGAAATCATGATCATTATGATTATAAATGATTACACCACACACACCGTCAAAATGCGGACACTACAATATTTATTATAGATGTCAATTTTTGTTTTACATGGGTACCTACGAAATTTTTACAAAGCTACCTGCGATATGTTGATAAAATTAAATATATTGAAAATTATCGCATTGCAAGTTATTATTCATTTCTCCTGAAAAATCCGCGAAAAAATTATGTGTTTAACTCGGCAATAAAGCAGACTTCCTGACTTAGCTGGATTCACAGCCTCGCTCGTAAGCTCGCTCGGCGGTGAAACTCGCCGCGTCCGTAAATCTGTCACTTTATTCCCTTGTTAAACAAATAACTATTAGTACACTTTTATTTTGAACTCAAAAATATCGTAAACTGTATATGCTGGGCACTTTAAAACTTTTTGAGATATGATTTTTTTACCAGAGCACTGCATTGCCCTGAGGAGCTCCATTGGTGTAATGGCCCGAAAGCGCAATGTTCGCTGTTTAATAAATTGAGAGAACTTTATTTATTCATTGTTTAATTTCAAAATTTCAGGTCACAGGGAAAACGGGATTTTTTATTTTCACCTTTTGGTCGTCATAGCAACAAATTAGTTTAAATTCGAAAGGGACACCCTGTATATGTAAAATTCGCTAAAATCCCTGATGTACCCCCAAAAAGTGTGCATTTATTAATGGAATGGCCGATTTAACATTTATAGGAAAAATAGTCTATTTAATTTTATTTAGAAAGAATTGATGCATCTGAAAAAGTAATCATGATCCGGGGTGTAATGGAACACCAGACATTATAAAAGCATTTATCAACAGTAAATCTCTCACCGAAAATGTAAATTAAGACGCGTGGTATTAGTCATTCTCCACAAAAACAAATAATTTCATATTAAATTCAGGCAACTCAGTACGCATATTATTTTCAGAGCCATCTATGAGGGCAAAGCAAAATCAATTTCATATCGCAGCGGCAGCGTCTCATACGGAGTCTTCCAAAGTAGGAAAAATTTGGCTTCCAAAACTTGCCACTTTTTCTCCCATAAGCATTGCACTACAATATTTTTTCTGCAGCGGTTTTGTATGTTAAAAAAGCAAAAACTCACATGAATGTTAGATGACAAGCGCTGTCATAATGTCAAGGCCGCCTTCATAGGTACCCAAAATCGTCCCAAAAGTAACAAAAATCATCCTGTAAGTAAAGAAATCGTTCCGAAAGTGAAAAAAATCGTCCAGAAAATAGCTACGTTCGGTACGATTTGTGTAAAGTGGTACTTAACTCGATTTAATCAATCATACCGAAAGTTTTATTTTCGGGACGGCTGCAGAAAAATTATATAATCCATTGTTTTGCATATGTTGACACCCTGCATAGCAGTATGAACAAAAAACGACCAAAACTGATGTGTATTATTCTTCATGATGTGGAAAATGCTCTAGTGTATATAAAATGACGCTATCTTTGCTATGAACGCTACTGCAATTTTTTCAATGTGTACACGTTTTTGTAACAAAAACTTACCAACCGTCCATAATAGACCCATAGTATCTTATACTAATTTTATTAGCTTCTCAAGAGGGTTAAAAATAAAGTATAAAATATGGGGTGTTCCATTTAAAAAACATAACTTTGTTCTGTTATTTATACTGGGACACCCTGTATAAAAACATACTTATTTTTAAAATATGCAGAATAGGTGTGGGTACCCGTCTATGAAAAATAGATGTTGATATCTCAAATAGCAAATAAGTTATGGGGCTTTTACAGAACCCTGGGTCCCCCAGTATATTTGAAATCAGCATTTGGATAATTATTAAAGTATTATCGGACATTTTCCTTGTAGTGTTGACCGCACCGCATTACGGATGCGAGATACTTGCTACGCCACTGCAACAATCTTATTTTCTCGATTCGGTATCCTGTGTTTGAAGTATCCCGCTGTTTTTTTAGCTACTTCGACGGCCAGCCACCAGTGGCATTTCTTGGAATTCAGTTTCAGATCTATCCCTGATCTTTATAACATAACCTTATTATTGTGAATGTCATTCGATAGTGTGGTTTGTTTATATTAACCTAACGATTTTACGTTTATTCTGTGTTTGGTAATTCCACCGAAATTTTAAAATATTGGACAACAAAATGAGGGATAGTTATGACACACTTTACACTGACACCGCCTGTGGATTAGAAGAGGCATATTCTGAGTAATTATTATTTTGTGTTTATTACATCGTTCAGCCAGTGACTTAAAGATTAGGTGCTCGCAAGGAAACAAATTTAGTATATTTTAAAATTATTAAAATTTAGGCAGGCAGTAGAGCGATTCATGATAATAGTACATTGTGGGTGTAAATGTAGAAGTGTTGCTGGTCGGGCCTTCTGTTTGCTATAGCAAAGTTATGATATAGCATTCATATTTAATTACAGTAGCGCCTTATAAATTTGAATTTGCTTAAACTTATTAGGTAACCATTTTTAATATAATGGTATTCGCTAATTTCTTTCCATATTGTTTTTAGATTTCATTGCAAGGATACATTCCAATCGGAATTCAGCAATTTGTACAAATGTCGTTCCATAAAGAATTCCCAGAATATAAGACGTGAGGAGCTATTATCAGCTGTTAAAAAGTAAGTTACATATTTGTTGTGCAATGGTATATGATATTTATTTTTATCAAAACATATTCACTGTACGTGCTTAAATTATGTTGATAAATGGGTATCAAGTTACAATATGCCTATATAATGACTCATGGCTAGATAGTACTAAAGATGTATTCGAATATTATCCTGGCACATGCAGGGTAACCATTTTTAAAATATACCATATTGCTGATAATTTTTACTTTCTCTGAAGAAAATATGAAAATATAGGCAGAGAACACAGGCAGACACCCCACAGACATTCTTAAAAAAATTGGCGGAATCGACACAACTTTATGTTATTACTCTTATATTAATGCAAATATCGGAATGCTGTTAAACTTATTTTATTCTTTTAAAAAAAGTGCCTCAATAACATATAACTTTAATTATTGCCAAATGATAAACAACTGAGATATTGCAATATATCGAAAATGGAAAAAATGACTTTTTGGCTATAACTCGAAAACAAAGGAAGGTAAATAAATTTAGTTTTCACCATTGAGTTTTTCTAGAAAAAAGAGATCCAGGATACGCCATCCGTTTTTCTCTATCTATTACAACTCCACATCTTTTGTAAACATATTTCATGCTTTAATTTAATTTCTAATATTACCGCACCGAGTAGCCCGAATTCACGGGTGCAATAGATCCAGCAACAGATTTTAAAAATTCATATCTCTAGCAAAGAAAAGCGAATCGAAAAAAAGTTAACTATACCATTATAAAAGGTCAAAATTAATAACACAAAAAGAATCAACCCTTCATTTTACCCCTTTATATTTTTTCACCCCTTTCAAAAAATCAACCATAAATAAATAAAAATAAATCACTAATACGAGTACTTTAATAATCAACAGTCAAAAAACATCACGGGCACTTCTTCAACAAAAAAAAATCATTTCTCCGTAAGTCGCAGAAATCTATACCTTGCGATATAAATCTCAATTTTTGACAGTTTGCAATCAACTGAATAAAAATTCTTATTCTTTTCACTTATATATGTACTTTCTTAAGGCGGTTCTCTCCATCACCCAATTTCAACCCGCATTTTAGCGATTTTTAAACCATAACTGAGCTAAAACTATAAGCTTTTTTTATCCCATAGCTGCACCACTATTTTATAGTAACATAGCTGCACATTGTGGTCTTTCAGGACCCTACGTTAAATAATTCTTAAAAAATGCCTTCATTCATTATATGTGAATGCAGAACTGTGCATAAGTGTTCATTGGGTTATTATTGACCTAAAAAAACAATTATACTCGGGACTCACTTTTGCATTTTCTTAGGATTGAAGAATTAAGGGGAGGAAATTGGAAAAATGCATTTTCTTTTTTAAAATTCATAGAACTCTTATTTCGTTGTATTGAGACTTAAAATTGTAGGTAATGGTTCATTTCATATTACATTTAAAGAAAATAACAACAGGACAGGGGTTACTTGAAAAAAATATATTTATTCTGATAAAAAACTATAGCTAAAATTGTAAAAAATCTCTTACATGAGGCTGAAAGACCTCTGGTCAATTGCCTGTTGAGGTCATTTGTAAAAGTGTCTCAATAAATGTATTGTCTCTCTCTCTCTCTTACATAAAAATTGTTATTTTCACAAGATGAAAATTACATCCCACAGCAATGAAGACATAAATAGAAGTGATGTTCTTCGCGAATCGATCGTTTGCATGAGCAGCATCCATATTTTGATTTTTTATCGATTTTTCTAGGACACATCGCACATCATTCCTTCCGGTCAAATTCAATTTTTTTAAATTCTTTAAGATTAGTTGAGCCTCCGCATTGAAGTAATGATTGAAGATTCATTTTCAAATCTTTTTGGAGCAATTCTTTCTGTAATCTTCGCTTCAAAACTGGAGAGATCAAATGAATAATTACTTTCTTAATAGAAGTAACAGCAGTAGTGCCTTTCCTGTCGCAAACTTTGCTATGCTTTAATTTCCACAGGATTCTAGAATTGACCACAGCTTGATCTACCATTCTGTAGAAAATTCGCATAGGCCATTTGTTGGTTCTTCTTGTGATGGTGTATGCATGACACAATTGATTTTAACGTAACAAATTGGTTTTAACGTTGCATACGATTGAATGTACATGCATTACTGCGGTCGTTGAGGACCCCACGCATTGTTTGAAGGCGCATAGATGCAAATTGTATACACAAGGTCATTAGAACACCTTCACTATTCAGTTCAAGCTGGTGACTTCTAAATCTGCGTGTTACGATATTTTAAAGTTTATAATGATTTAAATTACTTTTGAAAAAGAGTTGAAAAAGTGCAGCTAAGGGTTAAAATAGAAAAATTCAGTAAGTATAGGTCCACATAAAGTCATGTAGCTCAGTTATATTATACAAAACTTGAAGTTTGAATGGTAAAAAAATTTGCTAACATCGTAAAATGAGGTGTAGTTTTAATGCGTGTATTAAATGATAACTTAATGTATTTCTTAAAAATAAATTAGCAACACGACTATATCCGACCTTCATCTACAACAATACGATAATACAAAATTGATTAAACTTGTCTACTGTTCTCAGTTTTGTTCCAAACATTGCCGTGTTTTCGCATATTAATAGCACAGAAATTAAAGGCAGCGCCTTCTACCGTCTCTCTTGGCCCAGGTGACGGAACTCGAATCAGTTGGCACGCACAGCGCAGCATTAGATCTGGTGGGTTTTCAATTTGAATTGGGACCATTTTTCGTTTTAGCGGTTGGCTGATTTTCTAGCCGATTTATTTTGGATTTTCGAAAAAACTGTCCTATTAATTTAAATTTTTAAACTTCTTTAGTTTCAATGAAGGCCAAACGAAATGTAATCATTATTTTCATATTTATTTAGAGTTTATTCTTTTCCACTTGATTAAAAATCACACAGAAGGAATATCGGATAACAGACAATGCTCAGCACGGAACTAAATAAATTAACAATGATAGCACTTAATTATAATGTTTTTATTTTGTTATAATCTGTTACATTCCAAAATGATTGTTATAATCATTTAACACTTGACGTATAATGAGTGTATTTCTGATTTATATTTTTTGTTGTTAATGATTAGAAGTAGAATTTTAAATAAGGGAAACAAATGGGTTTCACAGCACATTATTAATTTTAAGAATCACCGAGTTTACAGATCCACAAATTATGGGTAATACTAAACTATAAAAAAATAATAACTATAAAAAAAATGTAGAAATTTAATTGATTATCAACAGTAATTGCACAAGTGCATTGGAAATTATCGGTAACAAGTTAGCGCGATTTTGACAAACAAAGTCGTATTGCTTGGCAACAGACCCGAGCCCGTCCCGGTTTGAATATTAAATGTTTAAACGGATTAAACAAAATTTGAAAATCAGAAACGTACTTTTCTCGCACTACCTTAGCACTGGTATTCCATATGGACTTTACTACATTTTCTGTACAGTACGTGCCGTTTCCTTTTTGGCACGTCATATGCCCTGGTTTCCAATATTGTAGAAATGTGTTCCTGATGTTACTGCAGGTTACTTTAGCGTGATATTTTCTCTGCGCAAACTTTGTGGTTGGGCCTCTCACTTTTTCTTGAATTAGTTCAAGAGAAACACTTCCAATGCGGAGTTTTTACTAATTTTAATAGAGTTCAGAGCGTTCTAGCCGCAAACTGACGTTTGATGTTTAACATTGTTTTTATTTAAACCAATCATATGCTAAAACATAATCCGAGTAGATAACCAATCACAAAGCCGAAATAGGATTTGGTTTTGGCAAAACATAAGTTATATAGAATCTGATCTGATTGGATCTAATTCATCCGCATTGCGGCATGCTACGTTTGGCGGAATATAGTCCAATATATTTCTGAAAACTTCTGACAAGTGAGCAACTGATACTAGTCAAGGGTAGTGATTTTGATAAGCCTTGAATATGTTACTGTTTCCACCTGACTAGTGTTTCTTGTAAGAAACACATTTTTGTGATTAAATTAAACTTAATTTTTAATATGTTGAAATGCACGTTACATTTCTTTTAAGTGGATCCTGATGGCATATGTGGCATGATACAACACTTTTGCGTCGACATTTTCTACTCAGAAAGAATATCACCACGTGTAGATTATCTGCCAATTTATACACACCCGGTATATCTCGGGAGACAATGCTATTTTTTCCTCGGTGCATTGTATCCCTCGGCCATATTGCCCTTTGCAATTTTATAAATTATTGATTTAAACTCAATTATTACCATTATACTATATTTTTAAACACTAAACAGTAATTTTTGGTATTTTTATTATATCTGTATATTTTACTTGTATATACCTGAAGGTAAAACATGAATACATTTCTATTTCTATAAGAAATTATTTTTTAATTATAAAATGTATTACTATAATTTCAGGAGGCATCATCTGGCAGTTGATGAAAGTAGAGGTCTTTCTGAAGTCCTTGCTATCATTGGAGAAAATGTAGAGCCAATGGAAGTTTCAGTGAAAAAGAACAAGAAGAGGGCAAAGTATAATGGCAAGCTTATGCTTTCAGAATATTTTAAGGAGATGCCTGAAGATTTTGAACTCAAATGGACTTTCAAAGGTTGTCCTAAAGGATTTAGAAGCTTAGTTGTTGCCAAAGGGGTAAGTTTATGATAGCATTTATAGAAAAGTGACAGCCGGTATTGCTTGTAATTTCTAGGAGATAAATTAATTTTTTACTTTCTCCATATGAAATATAAGATGGTATTGTATTCTAAAATAATTTCGAATTGTAAATTTCAATGGAACTATATTTTAAGGTTCCCTTGTATAATTCTGACTATTTTTAAAAAGGGCTGTGTGTCTATTTGTCAGTGAACCCTGTGTCCCAAAAAGAAATGCTATACATCTGGAAAACAACATATTTTTGACACTGAGGACTAATTTAGATATTTATTTTCCTCAAATATTTTTCTAAATGCAATAGCTATTTGTGTATTAAGTGCGCAAAGTGTGTTTGTCGATTGAGATAGATAATTGCCAGTGGCAATCTATCGAAATTGACAAACATACTTTGCGCTCGAAATTACACACAAAATTTTTTCTACGACTGTTTTGCAGAAAAACCCAAATACAATTAATAAATATGTACAACTAATATACATAAATATCAACCTTGTGCCGTTATTTTTGCTTTGGCATGAGGTGGCAAACTTTGAACGCTCTCGTATCTAGGGGTCGGGTAAATAGAAACAAAACTCATGTTTACGATAGATGTCAGTTTATTGTGATCCATTGATACAATTAATATTTCAAGAAAATATTATGAGTGCAATCAGTGAATAGCAGTGACAGTGATGACATGCCCCCCGCAGTGGCGGCTCGTCAGGGGAGGCAGGTGAGGCACTGCCTCACCATTAATTTTCTATTTTATAAAAATATAAATCTATTCAATAAATTTCTTCCGTGTTGGCTTTAATATTGATAATTAATTATACAGTAATTATAAATGGATGTATTAACGGAAAATTCCCGATTTTTAATGATCAGAATTAGCGCGCCCATCCAGGCCGAACTTGCGGCAGAAATGAACCAGAGCGGTAGGAATTTATGCAACTTAATATGCCTCCACACAGTTTACCCATATCACATTCGAAGTAATGTGCAGATTTATTTCGATATCGGAGGCGAGCCTCACAGGCTTCTCATTGGTCGGAAATCACCCGCGTGATAGAGAGAGAGAACCTCGCGGCACTCGCAATTGTCAGCTGTGTTAGTAATCTATTCATTTCACTCCGCCGTCCGTTGATCAGCGTTAGTTAATAAAGGTAATCTTATTGATATTTATTAGTAAATAGTATTTATTCCTATATTATAATGGATGACGGAAATAGCACTCTTACAGTGAGAAATTGTAAAGACATCGTAAATTTCTTGCTTGATAATCCATTTAGCCGGTTGTCGTACGATGATAAAGTTTATGTAAAAGGTATCAAAAGGCCTTGCCCTGATCTTAGTTTATTATTGATTCAAAAACATCGATCATTTAAAAGTGCATGGTTTGACAAATGTAGTTGGTTGACAGGTACAATGATTAGAAATAAATTATTTTGTTGGCCTTGCATATTGTTTTCAAATAGCAATGAGTCGGTATGGCATAAAACAGGTTATGACGATTTAAAAAATTTAGCGCGTTCTATTGATAAGCATTCCAAAAGTAGAGATCATATATCATCAAATTGTAAATTTCACATTTTAGGTAAACAAAATATAGTTAATGTTTTAAGTACGGCTCGGCAAATTGAAATCGAAACGTACAATAACAACGTGAAGGAAAATAGGGGGATTTTAAAAAGATTAATCGATGTGACAATATTTTTGTGCAGTCAGGAATTGTCATTTAGGGGGCATGACGAATCAGAAACCTCAAATAATAAGGGGAATTTTCGAGAATTAGTTTTGTTAATGAGTAAAACGGATGGGATTTAAAAAAAAAATTAGATGATGCTTCAATTTTTTCGGGGCTTTCAAAAACAATTCAAAATGAGTTAATTGATTCAATCAGTTACACACTGAAGAATCAAATAGAAAGTGAAATTTTAAATTCCAATTTTTTTTCATGGCAAGTGGACGAAACTACTGATATCACTTGTATTTCTCAATTATCAGTTATATTTAGATACGTCATCCAGGGAACACTTGTTGAAAGGTTTATGGGATTTTATGATGTAAATTCTCAACGAACGTCAGAAGATTTATTCACCTTGTTAACAGAAACATTTGGAAAATTTAATATCAAAGAAAAATTAATTGCTCAAACTTATGATGGTGCTGCTGTTATGGCTGGTCATTTGAATGGTTTACAAACCAAAGTAAAATCAGTAGCTCCACAAGCAATTTTTACTCATTGCCATGCTCACGTTCTAAATTTAGTGCTAAGTAAATCGTGCAACTCAATAAAAAAAGTACGAATATTTTTTTCAAATCTAACAGGATTTTCTGCTTTCTTTTCAAAATCAACAAAACGAACCGCAGTATTGAATGAAATTTGTAATGCAAGAATACCATCTAATGCACAAACACGTTGGAATTTTACATCTCGGGTTATTTTTACAATTCATGAAAATAAAAATAAATTAATTGAAGTATTCAATTTTATAATTAATTCAGACAAATTTGATAATATATCTATCAGAGAGGCATACGGCTTAAAATCATTGTTAGAAGACAACCATTTCTGTTTCTTATTAGATTCCTTCAAACTTATTTTTGAACAAACAAGTGTTGTATTTTTAATTCTTCAACACAAACTAACTGACATCACGTATGCAAGAGGGCGTTTAACTTCACTTATTTTAAAATTAAAGGAATTTAGAACCAATGAAACATATTTTAATCATATATACGAAAAACATTTTTCTGACATAGAAAATCCTCCCAAAAAGCGAAAGCGCTCTGATGATGCAGATGATACGGGATTACAATATAAACAGATATTTTACGAAATTTTAGATACAGTGGTAGGACAAATCGAAACAAGATTTTTTGATCTAAGTAAATTAAAATTCTTTGATTTAATTTCTGTTAGTAAGTTTGAACTGTATTCAAAAACGTTTCCATTGCAGTTGTTTGAAGAATTAATTAAGCAATATCCATTTTTTGACAAAATACAATTACGAAATGAACTGTAGGTTCTATATTCAGATAAGCTTCTTGGTGAGTCTAAAATGCCAATGGATATGTTAGAATATATAAAGAATAATGACTTGCAAGTATGTATGCCTGAATTGTACAAACTAATTTCTTTAATAGTAACCATACCGGTAACATCTGCATCTGTGGAAAGAAGTTTTTCCGTATTAAAACGAATAAAAACATGCACAAGAAATCAAATAGGCCAAAATAGGTTGTCAAATATGTCACTCATTGCTATTGAAAAGGAATTTGTGAAAACACTTTGTAAAAATGAACATTTTTACGATCAAATTATAGATTATTTTGCTGAAAATAAGAACAGAAGAATACCATTAATATATAAAAACCATTAAATTTTTTGATTACATTTTTCTTGAAACACTTTTGTGCAATCTCTTTAAATAAATAGGATCCGTTTTCTTTAATATTCAATATACACATTTTTTTATGTTGTATTTTATATTTAATATTTATTAGAGTATTTTTAAGTTTGTTGTCCCATTTATTTCCATAACACATTCCATTATTTATTATAAACCTACGTAGAGTTTTATTTTTGTTATAGAATTTAAATATTTATTTATTTTTATTTAATAGTTCAACCTTATTATTTCCTTTCCAATTTTCCCATTCCGGCAAGAAAATCTTCACACCTTCTCGTGGTTCTTGCTGAACAATAGAATATCTTAAAGATATACCGGGTGACCCAGGGTTCCGTAAAAACCCCATAACTTATTTGCTATTTAAGATACCGACTTCTATTTTTCATAAACTAGTACCCACACTTATTCTACATATTTTAAAAATATGTATGTTTTTGTACAGGGTGTCCTAGTATAAGTAACAGATCAAAGTTATGTTTTTTTTAAATGGAACACCCCATATTTTATACTTAATTTTTAATCCTCTTAAGAAGCTGATAAAAATAGTATAAGATACTATGGGTCTATTATGGACGGTTAGTTAGTTATGGGCAAATTTGTGGCAAAAACATGTTCACATTGAAAACATTGCAGAAGCGTTCCTAGCAAAGATTGCTTCATTTTTTATACACTAGAAAATTTTCCAAATCAAGAAGAATAATGCACATCGGCTTTAGTCCTTTTTTGTTCATACTGCTATACAGGGTGTCAACATACGCAAAATAATGGATAACTATTTTTTTCAAATGGAACACCCTATATATCAACCTTCTGTTGATTTTTGGATTTTCAGCCTAAACTATGCATTTTCTGAAAGAATAATAAGAGACCAAAGTTGTAGAGCGGAATTTTTCCAGAAAATGCATAGTTTTGGCTGAAAATCCATAAATCATCAGAAGGTAATAAAAGAAATATGTTTTTATTGATAAATCTCAAGAATCCTTAATATTTTGTTATGCAAACTGTATATCATTGGAAAGCTTATCAAAAATGCCATAGATTGGTGGCAACGTGGTGGTGTTTTATTTGAAAAAAATAGTTATCCGTTGTTTTGCGTATGTTGACACCCTGTATAGCAGTATTAACAAAAAAGGACTAAAGCCGATGTGTATTATTCTTCATGATGTGGAAAATGTTCTAATGTATAAAAAATGAAGCAATCTTTGCTAGGAATGCTTCTGCAATATTTTCAATGTGTACATGTTTTTGCCACAAATTTGCCCATAACTAACTAACCGTCCATAATAGACCCATAGTATCTTATACTATTTTTATCAGCTTCTTAAGAGGATTAAAAATTAAGTATAAAATATGGGGTGTTCCATTTAAAAAAAACATAACTTTGATCTGTTACTTATACTAGGACACCCTGTACAAAAACATACATATTTTTAAAATATGTAGAATAAGTGTGGGTACCAGTTTATGAAAAATAGAAGTCGATATCTCAAATAGCAAATAAGTTATGGGGCTTTTACAGAACCCTGGGTCACCCGGTATATACACAGATGTTTTATTGGCCGAGTGAAGTGTCGACAATATTAAATCTGTGCCTCACCAAACCAAAAGTTGACGAGCCGCCACTGGCCCCCCGATATTACAGATGCTGCCAGCTCAATCGCTGTAAATTTGCTACCAGAGAAAGTCCAGGGTGAAATATGAGAAGCAATACGAAAAATTACAGGAATGGTGCAGCAAACGAAAAGTTGGAAATTGCACAGAAAGTGTATTACTTGTATATTTTAACGATTTGTCAAAAGTGAAAAATCATCTACATTTTGGTCAGCTTATTCCATGATGAAAGCAACATTAAAAATAAAAGAAAATATTGATATTGGTAAATTCCCTTAACTAATTGCATTTTTAAAACGCCAATCTGTGGCATATAGGTCGAAAAAATCTTCAGTTTTCAGAAGGGAAGTTATGAAATTTTTGATTGAAGCACCGGATTACTGTTATTTAAAAATTTAAAGTTCATATATTTTATGATTAATAATTATCGTCACATTATTTAGGTCGTCTTGATAATTGGTGTAGCTGGGGCATGTCGGCGAGACGAAATTGTGAAGATGTCTGTGGACGATATCGATGATAAGGTCTCAATTCTTATTTTTAAGATCCCCGATTCGAAGACTGGAGCACAGTGAACATTCAATATCAGCAATAGTGGTGAAAACTCTCTGAATTTAATATCAATTTACAGAAAATATCTTAAACTCCACCCACCACAAATATCAACACGTCGCTTCTTCATTCGGTATTCTAAAGGAAAATGTACAGCACTTATAGGAGTAAATCAAATTGGAAAAGAATATTGCACTGTTCATTTTTTCGGCGATCTTCTGCTACCTTATTGTTTGACTCAGGAGCAGACCTTTTAAGTTTAAAGCATCATGGAGGGTGGAAGTGGTCGACTGTAGCTAAAGGCTATATCTAGAAACAGGGTTCAGACAATATATTTCATCGGATATATATCACGATATACAAGGTTGGGCATGTGAGCCGAAACAGTTGATTTCTGCCTAAACGTCTGTTGTTTTCTTTTTACTTTTTTTTTTTGGCCCATTTGAGCCTGGCATAAGAATCTTGTCTACAGCCAATCCTGTATTAAGTTATATTGAACTATTTTTACTTTTAAAAATAAATGTGTATAGTTTTATTTATTCTATTCAGTGACGTATTTTGATTTTCTACAGCTACCCTATTTTTCGAGATATGATGTCATCGGCAGTTTTTTAAATAGGATACCCTGTATATTTTTACATTTTCGAATAGATACATTCTCTACAATGCATGTTAATATAACATAATCATTTCATAATTATAGATAAAATATGACACAAATCAAAATCAAAAAAATTACTGGAATCATTTATAACAAAAGATTTTTTTGCCATCATCAATTCGTATAAACCTTTTTTTTCAAATTATACCTTGGAAAGAGGTTTTCTAAATAACTGCTTGTGAGCCTGTTTCGAGGACCTGGCAAAGACAAAATTTGACACAAATCAAAATCAAAAAAATTACTAGAATCATTTATAACAATAGTAGATTGTGTGTCTAGTGGGAAAAATGAAGCTAGCGCCTCGCCCAACAAACTTGTCGTCCAGGAATGCATTTTTCCTACGTGACGCACATACTATTTTTTCGTCAATCGCTACATCTACTGTCCGACAAAAATTTTCCCGGACTGTTATTTCATCGTAGCCTAGCAACCTCTCGGTGTACTGCAATTATCAATTTTCGATTAATGGTGTCAAGTCGGAAAGCCGTCACTTTCACGGCGGTTGACGAAAATAGTAATTTACGTAACAAGTTCCGAAAGTGATATTTTACGGGATGAGTAGGAAGTTTCCAGGACGAGCCGTAGGCGAGTCCTGGAATCCTGCGAGTCCCGTAAAATCACTTTTGGAACGCGTTACGTACAATATTTTTTCTGCAGCCGTTTTTTTATGTTAAAAAACCTAAAACACACACGAATTTTATATGATATGCGCTGTCATAATTAAATACGATGTTCATGTTTTTGTCAAGGCCGCCTCCTCATATACGCAAAATCGTCCCGAAAGTAACAAAAAGCGTCCCGAAAGTAAAGAAATCGTTCCGAAAGTGAAACAAAATCGTCCCGAAAATAACTACTTTCGGTACGATTTATGTAAAGTGGCACTTTCGATTTAATAAATCATACCGAAAGTTTTATTTTCGGGACGGCTGCAGAAAAAAGATTTTTTTGCCATCATCAATATAAAACGTATCGTATAAAACTTTTTTTTTAATTATACCTTGGAAAGAGGTTTTCTAAATAACTGCTTGTGAGCCTGTTTCGAGGACCTGGCCTTTAAAAATGGCATTCTCGCAGGCAACTGATGATCCGACAATAAGTATAAGTGCAGCTGAGTGTACAGCAATGGGAAAATCTACTAATGGGCGGAATTTTTTTCTTTTTTGTTGTTAGACTAATTCTTTCTTATGCTGTCAAAAGTCATACCGAGCCTTATATCGGGTGTGTATGAATTGACAGATTATCCGTCGATGGCGATATTACGTGGCGATATTCTACATAAAATTCTGAATAGAAAATGTTCACGAAAAAATGTCATATTATGCCTCATATGCCATAGGAGCCATTTAAAAGAAATGTACATTTGGCAACATCGCATTCATGAGGCTCCTTAACTGATGATAATTTTTCCAAAGCTTTAAAACATTGGAAAAGGATAGGAAGATTTCACGGAGCACAGGTATATGAGAGTGGAAGCACCAGTTTATTTATCTTTATTTTTTAATTATCGTCGTAAACTAGTTGGCTGGAAACGCCCTTGCTAGTGAGAGCCCGCAAAATATTTGGTGTCGATTTATTCGGTGCCGAGATATCCAGTATCGGGATACCCAATACCGATTTATCCGGTGGTCAATTGTCCCGATGCCGACACAGAAATGCCGAGTTGTCCGGTGCCGAGATGTCATGTGCCGAGATGTCACGTGCCAAGATGTCATATGCCGAGTTGTCCGGTGCCGAGATGTCACGTGCTGAGATGTCATGTGCCGAGTTCTCTGTGTCCCGATTTATACAGGGTGTAGAATTGGTTCACGCACCATAGGGCTTTCCATGTTAAATTCTGTGTATGTGTTTCGACCTATTTTGTCTTAACAGCACAGTATATTCTTGGATGGGAAAACGGAATTTCACTAGATGGTTGTACCGTGTGTTCGATATAAAATGCCTAACGCCATAACTCTGTTATTTATTGACCGATATGAATGAACGAAAAACCAAAGTCAATGGTGGTTTAAATACTAACAAATGACATCAGTATTGATTTTTTCAATAATAACTTCATTGTCAAATGATAGCCAACTTAAAATTTTTAAAGGGCAGCAAATATTGTTTTAATTTTTTTACATTCGACATTATTTTTCTGAATACAATAATGTCCAATATATTGTTGTTTTTTGTTCAATATTTTGGTCAAAAAAAATTAAAATAAATCTTCCATTTGAAATTATATTTTTCAAAAATTGGTTATGTCAAACATGAATAATAGGGACCCAATAAATAAGTACCTATGTTACAACTCAATGTAGAATAGAATAAATAAGCAGTGCAATTAATATTCACTTGCGATTTAGATGTTCCGTGATTATTGTAAACACTAAGTAGAACGTCTAACTCTGCAAGTCCACGAAATTGTCGATCCACTCTCTTCAACTTTTTAAAGGCTCCATATTGTCTCAAATTTCCTTCTAACCTTCTAAATTTAGGTTCTGGTATTCGCCGCTCTGGAAACTGTAGATGATAAATCCGTGCCGCAGCTGTTCGATTTCTATAACATAAAAAATAAATTTGTAACATGTCTGTAAATTCGCTATTGTTCATAATTATGTCTGAAACACACACTAATAAAAATGGTTGACATTACTTATACAATAAATGACATTTGTCGATTCGAATTTTTTTCAAGCCACACTACATTTATTACTAAAAAAATCATGTGAACAAGATTTATTATCTTTTTCTGGCATAAATATTAACTCAAAACCAATATAACGGACATAATTGGATTCAGAAAAACAATGTCTAATATTATGAAATTAGAAAAGTATATGCAGCCATTTAAAAATTAAAAGTTGACTACCATTTGCAATGAAGTTGGTTTTGAAAAAATATGTAATTACCGTCATTTTATAGTATTTTAACAGTCATTGACTTTAATTATTAGTTCGTTAAAATCGGTCAATAAATAACAGAGTTATGGCGTTGGGCGTATTTTATCGAACACATGGTATAACCATTAGCTATCGCCTTAATTTCTTTCTTATAACACATTCAACCCCAGTGGTATCAATGTGGTGTCACACTTTTCCTTAAGTGTAGGATAACGAGTCATTAACCCCTAGCTGCACCACTATTTTATAGTAACATAGCTGCACATTGGGGTCTTTCAGTACCCCACGTCAAAAACTTCTTAAAAAATGCCTTCATTCTTTATATGTGAATGCAGAACTGTGCATAAGTATTCATTGGGTTATTATTGACCTAAAAAATCAGTTATACGTCCCTAGTATAACTGATTTTTTAGGTCAATAATAACCCTTTCACCTTTGCATTTTCTTAGGATTGAAGAAATAAGCGGAGGATATAGGAAAAATGCATTTTCTTTTTTAAAATTCATGGAACTCTTATTTCGTTATATTGAGATTTAAAATCGTAGGAAATGGTTCATTTCATATTACATTTAAAGAAAATAACAACAGGACAGGAGTTAGTTGAAAAAAAAAAAAATTTTCTGACAAAAAACTACAGCTAAAATTGTAAAAAATCTCTTACATAAAAAATTGGTATTTTTGCAAGAAGAAATTACATCCCACAGCAATGAAGACATAAATAGAAGCCATGTTCTTCGCAAATCGATCGTTTGCATGAGCAGCATCCATATTTTGATTTTTTTATCAACTTTTCTAGGACACATCGCACATCGTAGCTTCCGGTCGAATTCTATTTTTTTTTATTCTTTAAGATTAGTTGAGCCTCCGCATTGAAGTAATGATTGAAGATTTTCGCTTCAACTCTGGAGAGATCAAATGGAGAATTACTTTCTTAATAGAAATAATGGCAGTAGTGCCAAGCAAACTTTGCCAAGCTTTAATTTCCACAGGATTCTAGCATTCACTACAGCTTGATCCACCATTCTGTAGAAAATTCGCATAGGCCATTTGTTGGTTCTTCTTGTGAAGGTGTATGCATGACACAATTGATTTTAACGTAACAAATTGTTTTTAACGCCGCACTCGATTGAACATATATGCACTACTGGGGTCTTTGAGGACCCCACGCATTGTTTAAAGGCGCATAGATGCAAATTGTGTACAAGCAAGATCATTAGAACACCTTCACTACTCAGTTCAAGCTGGTGACTTCTAAAGCTTTAGTTTTACGATATTTTAAAGTTTATAATGATTAAAATTACTTTTGAAAAAGAGTGGGGTCCTCTAGGACCCCTAAGTGCAGCTAAGGGTTAATATGATATCACTAAGTAAGATTGCATTTCCTCTATTATAATATGACCATTTTATATTTGTATGTTCTAATATAATTTGTTTAAGTAAACGTGAACTATATCAAATGAAAACTAAATACCGGTTTAATAGAATACGACCCAATCAAAATATAGACAAAAATAGTGACGATCCGGACCAAAATTTATTTCACCCTGAAGAGGCTAATTAATCCGAAGCGTCATTCCTGGCCGAAAAATATTTTTACCCCTCGGCGGGCAAGGAAAGAATTTCTGGCGGATAAATCCGAAGACTTTTCATTTGAAAATAATCAGTTAAAAACAGTCGAATTTAAGGCCCAAATACGCTATAAAGGTTTAGACTTATGACTCATTAGATTTAAGGGTTTACAAGTGACTTTTTGCCTGATTTTAGACCCGCATGGCCACATTTCACGTGTTTAACCACACTACTGTGAGCCACGCCGTCCCTCCAAATGAAGGATCGGAAATTATCGTCGTTTCATGCTTGGGTATAGTAGGGATGGACGGAATTTGCAGGCATTTTAAATTTTCGGCCAGAGAGGGTCGACCCTAATTAATCTGACTGTGCTAATTTTAATGCTTCAAAATAAACCCCAGTTATTATGTTTTATCCTGTAGCGAATTGTCTTGATCATAATGAATGAAATCCCAATTTAAAGTGACCATTTAAGGTTATAAATTCTTTGAAAACCCCCGTCAGCTCACTTTGGTTGGACTATAGTGTGCTTGTCAATAACCATCTTTATTAGTTTCGTACATAAAGAATTCTATTGTATTCTAAACCTTGTCCAAGTCTTTGTTTGTCACTTTCGGCATTTATTGCAAATTTGAATCTTATTAAAAAAATCTTTTCATGTAATATAAATACATCTATTTCATATCATAGAAACGTATAAGCTCATTGGAAGCAGTGCACCAAATAGGTAATCCTTGGATTGCCTATATTTTGTAAGTTGTCAAATCACAGTCATAATATATTAAGATTTAACAATGAGAATAATTATTTTGTATTGACTGAAGTAATCAATTCATTTTCAACTTATAGAAATAAAAATGACACTTGTACTGATACTAAATAATAAATATTTTTTTCAGAGAACAACAATATCATACAACAAAACAGGTCATGATAAACAAACATTTGAATCCCTTCTTCCTGGTGGAGGTCCAAATCACATGGGATCAAAATTTACAATTCTAGATTGTATTTACAACCCAAAAACAAAGTCTTATCATGTTCTGGATATATTAATCTGGAACTCGTACTTATTATTAGACTGTTCGGTAAGTATTGTTAGACATTATATTGGATTTGATAGTTTTTAGTAACATTCAATGTGACTATTATGGCCGTATCCTCATGACAATCACTGACGTGCTCGCCACGACATTCGTACATCATCTAAACCTCGAGACACCTATAAATGGTGGAAGAAGCCCATACTCGTCGGGTATGTCCGCTCGAAACTCACTTTCCTTGCCCCGCAGAGGGGTAAAAATATTTTTCGGCCAGGAATGACGCTCCCCTCGTGCCACAATATACCCTCTTATTAACACGTTGAGCGCCACGCCGTTTTTGAAGGCAGTCCCCGTCAGGCCACGCGTGTCACTTAGAAGCGCTGGTGCGATGGTCGGTATGGTGGTGTTACATTTTAAGTAAAACTGCTGTGGTCGATGCGATGGTTTATTCACTCCGTTGTATGCATCTGGTATCGGTTATCTATTATCTGTTATCTGTCTAGTTTCTAATTACATTACAATATATACCGAGTGTCTGGGATAAGGGGCGAACATAGGGATTTAACATGTTAAATAAATATGTGTAATTATTAGCTCCCCTATTCATTTTAGAGAAAAATCGTAAAGGAATATTTTTTAGAGAATTAAAAATTGTAAATGTATCATCCGTTTAATTTACGTTTGTACTAGCATAAACCTCAGAAATAATAAAAATAAGTGTAACCATTTACCATTTAATAAAAACCCTTGCCATGACTTTGACAAATGTCATGTCATGGTGAGAATAATTTTGCTAGTCAAATATCAATTCACGCATTGTAATTACTATGAACAATAATCTGAGGTATTCCAATGAAGAGAGCGTATTCATTATCAAAACATTTTTCAGTTGCGTAAGTTTACTCAGAGTTCGTGACATTACATGCAAACAGAAGAAACAACGATGAATTGGAATAAACAGTTTTGGGTTTGATAAATGCCGAACCAACAACTAGCATACGATGCATTGCTCGTGAGTGCAACATGTCTAAATTCTCTGTACAGACAATTCTGAAGAAGCATCGTTATCATTCTTAAAAACATCAATGCCATCAGGAGATACTGTTAGTGGATGAAGAAAGGAGGCGTGTATTCTGCGAAATAATGCAGGATCGATCAAATACAGACCATAACGAATGCTAATAATTTACTTCCATATCACAAAACAGTAAACATTCAGTTTATTTAATAGAAAGACACCAATTGTTAATTTAAATCAGAGCACCAAATTTCTTGGGATTGCTGAGGACGAGCAACTCACCTGGTGTCAGCATGTTGATTATCAGTGTAGTAAATTACATACTGCTTAATATGCAGTTCTTAAACTAAAACCAATTTTACCACCAGAGTCAATCATAACTCTCATAGGTATATCCTCATCTCTCCTATAATATACCAGCATGGAAAAGAAGTCATATTCAAAGGATATTCATAGCCCAGAAAAGAATTTTAAGATTATTTTTTAACAAAATATGATTGGAGACTGGCCGTAGTTTATTTAAGAAGAACAACATACTTACATTAATATGCATTTACATATTTAAAATAGCAACATTTGCTGCGAATTAATAAACTAACTAACAACTAAACTAAGCTTAACTTTTTGCAGTCTGTCTGTTTTACCGAAAAATGCTAGTTCACACTTTACAACGAACCAAACGTTATTGTTCATAGTAATTACAATGCGTGAATTTATATCTGACTAGCAAAATTATTTTAACTATGACATGACATTTGTCAAATTCATGGCAAGGGTTTTTTTTTAAATGGTACATTGTTCAACTTATTTTTATTATTTCTGAGGTGAATTCTGGTAAAAACATAAATTAAATGGATGATTCATTTACAATTTTTAATTCTCTAAAAAATATTCCTTTACGATTTTTCTCTAAAATGAATAGGGGAGCTAATAATTACATATATTTAAATTTACATGTTAAATCCCTATGTTCGCCCCTTATCCCAGACACTCGGTATACTCTTAATGTTTACATTTATCAATAAGTTCATTGTGGATGAAGGTGAAGCGTGAACCTTGCTTATTGCACACAGAGCTAAATCGGCATTACATACTAACCTTCACACGTCTTGTTTACCGTGCATTCAACCGCGATGACTAATGTTATTAATATGTTATTATTCCACTACACTGGTATTGTAGGCCAATGTCTCTTATCGCAGTAGAAGAGTGTTTACGTTTAGAACAAGACGCCTATAGGCATTAATTCGTTCGACACAATGTCGGGTGTCAAAATTAAATAAATTTTGAATAAATTTTCTGCAATTCCATAAAACAGTGTAAATTTTATAGTTCTATATCATGTTATACGTTGTCAGCCAGCGGTGGTTGTCGCGGCCTATGTGAGAGGTCAGTGTCAGTCAGCGGTGACAGACGCAGCCTGATGTGATTTCAGTATCAGCCAATGGTGGTTGACGCGGCCTAAATGTAATTTCAGTGTCAGCCACCGATGATTGACGCGGCCTAAACGGAAAGTTCAGTGTCAGCCACCGATAGCTGACGCGGCGCTCAACGTGTTAAACTTGTATAATAATATACTATTATATTATCAAATCGGAGAAAGTAACATGATTGCCTAATCAATATTCACAGTGGGCAAAAAAAACGGTACAAATTAAAAATATTCGTATTTTCAATAATAATTAATGCATTAAATATTACTTTGAAAAACAAAATGTTTACGCTTTGTAGTTTACAAAAATTATTAATTGCATTTTTGAAAAGTTTTTTTTATCGAGGATACGAGGCTCTGCAAAGGCGGGAGTTTGTAATGCACTTTCGCGTCGCATTTGCAGGTACTGAAATTAGTGGGCCATAATTAGTTTTGGTTTTCTAATGAATATCAGACATTATCCATCACTTCTATTAGTCATTTTAGTATTTGGGCAAAAATATCATGAAAGGATAGAAATTCGTACATTCATTTGTAGTCAAGATGGTGCTCCGGGCAAAAGTTTAAGTACTATTTCTTTCGAGCTATAAAATCATCTTATCTATAAAAATTGGGCTATTCACTGTTGTATTAATTATTTAAAAATATTAATAACCCACAAAGATACGACAGTACAAAACTACTTGTACCGTTTTTTTTGGCCCACTGTGTATATTGAGATGTTTTTTAAATATTACAAAAACATACAAATAAATGAAGCATAATATTTGAAATTAAAAGCAAAATTGCAAGCAATCAATTATTATTTCTCCATCAGATGACAAACTACAGACTGGTTTTGGACTCTCAGTTCTCATCAGTGCAGTAGAGTAGTTGATGGGGAAACGGATTCACTATGAGGGGTATAACCCATTCAGTTACCGGAATTGGTCGATTAAGCGTTCTACAGAAAACACTCTACTACCGAAATATGACGAAAAATGCTTAACCTCACTCATACCATACACATAAACGTCAAAAGTTCCGATTTCCGACGTAGAAAATATGAAAAGTATTTACAGGAAAATTTGTCAGTATTTACTTAATAGTAAAAGTAAAAGATTATGCATACAAAAAGCAAATACTTATACTTATAGCATTTACTTTGAAGAACTTACTTTTACTGAATACTTTTACTATAAGTAGGAACTTATTTTTTATGCATATGAGCCAATGATTCTTAAGCACGTTTCAAACACCCATAGCATAATAAAGTGGAGTTATATCTTGCTGGAAGAAAAGTAAATTTTCGTCTAGTATCGGATTTTTATCTTGATTAATTTTCTATTTCCACAGTTATCAAAGGTTTGATGGTTTTCTGCAGCAATTCTAAATAGATACCACCATTTAATGTTTCACTAATGATAGGACCAACTACCACATCTTCGAGTATTCCTGGATAAATGGTTAATTTTTGAGAATCCCCCTTCTAATAGAAATTGATGCCTTGTACATTATTATTTACATGGTAATTTATTAAACAAAGTCATGCTATTTTAAAATTAATTTTAAGAACAATATTTTAACACAAAATCTATAAACTCTTTCGGTCACTGTGGTCATTTAAATAAATGAGCTTCTATGAGCACAAAATGTTAGCTGATCACATTTTTGACATTTCATTTCACTCTGGTTGCATAATGAACAGGTATTTTTTATATTCTGATACTGGTGGTGCATCTTGATGTGGTCTGTATGAATTTAGGTTATTGAAACCATTAGATACAAAATTAGAAAACTACAGATTTGCCCAGCACACTACCTTGGTTATAAGATATTGCCTGTAGAATATGACAATAATAGAAATTGTATTTCCAATTAGTAGTTCGGTAAGTATTTATTCGTAAGGGTTCGCTTGTGTAATAAGTTCAATTTTTATTTACCCATCCATTATTAATTCTGACATGCATTTGTTGGTTAAATTTCGCCAAGCTAAAACCATCACTCTTCGTTACGCGCATTACACAATGAATTAAATTAAATCATTACGGAATAAGTCTTTACTACTATATTGTATAAGTGGCTCCATGATCAATGTGTTCCTCGAGCCGCCACTGCAAATAATATTTTTTCTTATAACGAATAATTAAATTAAATTGAATATTTCAGGCAGAATTTCGCTTCTTTTTTCTGAAATCAAAAATTGAGGAGAATCCTGAACTTTCAATAGCATCAGAGTACAATAGATGCCCATTTTTTGAAGTACCTGCTTATCCAGCACAGCTGCCATACATAGAATCAATGTTAACAGAATATGACGAGAACTTAGATGGTGTCCTGTTTTACCACACTGAAGTTGACTACAGAGCAGGTGAAACACCGCTTGTTGGATGGTTGAAACCGTTCATGGTTCCTGAAATTCTTCATATCCCCGTGAATGAAATTTATATTATGCAGCGGCCTCCTAATTACACCAATCTCGAGGAATTTATCAGAAATCCACAGAAGTGCAAAAAGACGAAGCCAAAGAAGATTAAGGATGTGGAGATGGTTGAGGATTATGAGAATGAAGAAAGTTAAATTTCGCTTGTGATAAGATAATTTATAAATTGATTGGTGCAAACCATTAGATCTTTGGTACTGTTTTATTTTATGTTAAATTATTGTTTTAAATGTTTTTTATATGTAAATAAACAATATATTCCTAAGTTCGTGTTTTAAAACCGGCTTTCCGCTATTCCAACATACTTGTGTTTCTAACAACAAATCTGAATTTATTGGGTGACAATGGTATTTAACTTCTGATGACAGCGATGACAGTTTAATGTTTTACTTCTAAATAGTACGGATGCCCGTATGAACTAATGCAAGGTAAGTAAAAAAATCATTTATGAATAAGAAATGGCTATTTGACTACTAAGAGTGGAAAGTGTTAGTTTTCGGCACGATCATCAAGCAAATAAGTACGGAAAACGCACTTTTACACGAGGTAGACACACTATTTTTTTGAAGGCCGTCAAAAAAAAGTACGTTGAGGTAAAAATGTTTATTCTTAAATGATGTTTTTAGTCATACCTTGGATGCTCTCGTGTCTAGGGGCGGATAAATAGGAACAAAACTGATCTTTATGACAGTAAACGTTGGTTTATACCGGGTGTGGCACTTAAGACGCCTCGGACCATAGCTCCTTTACGATAAAAGCTATCGACAAAAATCTAAGAACAAAGTGGTGCATAGTTACCGTCGCTATGTTTCAAAAATATTTCTCATCATCAGTGGCGTGCCGTACTCCAGTGGCGTACCAAACTTATGTTTTTTTAAATGGAATGCCCTATTTTTTATTGCAGATTTGGAAAGTGCTCGAAGAGTACTTATTTTTTTATCTAACATGTTATACCCTTCACTTTAGCGGTTTCGCTGTTATAACCCCTTCTTTCAAAATTGCGCCCCATTTTTGAGATTTTTTTGTAGAGAAACTAATTGATGCCGGCGCCTAAATTTTGAATTGAGGTACAGGTTAAGACCTCGTATACCTTCACATAATTTTTTTTCGGGTAATTTATGGAAAAAAAATAATTTTTGATTGATCTTTGCATGTTGTCATTTTTTCCGAAAATTTCAAATGGCACCCCCCTAAAAAAATTACGGCGTTGTACAGCCAAAACTCTAAATTTTTCATTGGTGTAAAAAAAATTACACATTGCATAACAAAATTTCGGAGAAAAAAGGAATTTCATCGCAAATGTCGGGAAACGTTTTCCGTTCCCAAGTGTGCCATGAGAAAACAAAAGATTGGTAATTGTTTTTTTTTATTTAAAAAGATTGGTACCTAGATTTTTAGATTTAGATTTAGATTAGACGGGGTCGATTGGCTGTGCAGAGCCTTACAGCACTGCGACCTGTTTAGATCTTTTGTACTAATACCCTACTGCTATTTGATTCCCAGAAATTCAACTTCCCTGACAAGGTCAATTAATTTCCTGGGAGGTAATGACCTGATCCGTTCTGGCGTTACCGCCATACCTCCGGTTAGGGCCTGCCTGGTGGTAGCTAGAGCTACACACTCGCATAATATGTGTTCGGCCGTTCGTACCTAGATTTTAAAACTAATAATAAAAACATGCAAATCACCAACGAATTTTGAAATATTAAAGTAACCATCAACTTCAGATATACGAAACCATATATGAAACGAAAGCTTTCTTAATGAACTTTTAAATTATGAAATAATATATAGGGTGTTCCATTTGAAAAAAAATAGAAATTGTGCAATTTGCGAATGGTTATCACCCTGTATAATACGCTGAGTTATGTTTTGGTTGATAGAGTAATTTTAAAGACTAAAGTTCAACTAAACCTTACCACTAAATTAGAATGAATTATCTTTATTAGTTTCAGGGGAGCACTTTAACAATTTTGTTCAAATTTTTATATAAACAACTGAATAACACGAAGACGGTCCGGTTTCAATCGCCGAAACCTAAATCATTTTAATTTAAGTAACAAGGAATCCAAAAATGCTAAAATATACAGAGTGTTCCATTTAAAGAAACATAAGTTTGGTCTGTAACTTTGTTATGAGACACCATGTATAAATGTTTAGGGCATGCAGCTCACTATTCTACACAACTTTTGTATAAAACATTTTTCGAAATTTTGAAAAATAAGCACCCTGTATATATCACTACCAGTTTCGGTTATTTGCCATCATCGGGTGAAATTGTCTTGGGTATGTTTTCTTCGTCATATTTTGATTATGTGAAAATTATAAAAGTTCATGTATTTGTTTTCGTGTTATACTGTGTTATGTTTGTCGTTGTATTTATTGGGTTGATGTTTATTTGTCGTATTTTTATACTAGTTTTACTATTAAACGTCTTTTATTTGCTATATGTTTTTTTTGTTTTATATGGATGTGTGGAGTCAGAAACCTCTAAGAATTATAAAAACCAGTAACAATTCAATTCTGAACAATTATACAAATCTATAAATTACAGAATTCTATACAGTTATAAAAACCATATAAATATAGAATTCTGCACAATTATAAAAACCTATACATTACGGAATTCTGTAAAATGGTTTTAACCAATAAAATGATTATGGGATTATGGAAAACTGTAAATTACAGAATGCTATAAAATTATAGAAACCTATGAAATTATAGAATTCTGCAAAATAAACTCAGCCTAGAGTTTTAGTATTCTGTAAAATTATAGAATTATTTAAATTAACAAAATTTAATAAAACGAAATATAGCCTGATTATTTGAATATTCAACCTGTTCGTAACTCTGCAAAGCAAAATTAAGTCTTACTAAGACTATAAACAAATAACTTATTGAAACAACTACTTCCCTGGCTAGGCCACGCCGGATATTGAATGACACAAAAGAAATTTGCATGTATTACTAGTACTACTAGCCAAATAACAACGGTTCAAGATCGCTCATTTCTACCCACAGGACTAACTTGAAAATTAAACTAAATTGGATTTGAAAACTTTAAAATATAAAACTGAACTCTATAATATGTAAAAATTAAGTAAATAGCCATCATCTGCAGACGCGTTTCGAGATTTATCTCTCATCCAGTGACGGTTCGCGGGGTTTTTTCTGGTACGGCCGAGGAACAAGAGGTGGTAATACAGATAGGTGCGGTCACGCAGCCAGCCGTCTCTGCAACTGACCCTACCTATCTGTATTACCACCTTTTGTTGCTCGGCCGTACCAGAAAAAAACCCGCGAACCGTCACTGCTCTCATCAGTGCAGCTTCGCATTTGAATTGAATGTTAAAGAATAAAATACACTTACGTGAATGTGGACGTGAAGAAGTCGTAAACGACTGAGGAGATTATGGTCAGTTTAAACCACTTTTTCAGGACATTTTTCGGGAATTTATTCAGAACATTATGTCATTACATATTTTTCAGGACTTTACTTCAAGCTTTTATTGGGCCAGTTTTTAAGGAATTATTTTCATGCTTTGTTTAGGACTTTTTCAAGATATTTTTCCAAGACTTTTTAAGACTTCTACATTATTTTTCGGCCTCTTTGAGGATGTTTTGTCAGGACATATTTTTCAAGACTTTTTCAGCCCTTTTTTAGGGCCTTTTTACGGACTTTTTTGCAGGATTTATTTCCGTAATTATTTTCAGGCTTTGTTCAGGACTTTTTCAAGATCTTTTCCAGTACGTTTTTCCTTCAGAACTTTTTTTTTAACAATTTTTACCAGGACTTTTTTTTAAGACTTTTCAAGACTCCTTTTATGACCGTTATTCAAGATCAATTTTTAGACTCTTTTTTCAGACTTTATCAGGACGTTTTTGTTGAAGACTTTTTTTAGAACTCATCTCAAATCAGATTTTTTCTCGGAACTTTCTTTTTTAAGACTTTTCTTTAGGATTCATAATTTGTGGTTTTCACCTTTAATAATTTTGACATTTCAAATGTCAGTCTCATCATATAAATAATATAGCAAAATCGAAGAAAGTAACATGATGGCCACCATTTTTTATTTAATCCTTGACGTACCATAGGGTGAAGAAATAACAGGTTAATTAAGAGAAATGTCTTTCGATAATGCCATTTCGTATAACCTGACCTTGCCCCAACCATTCTTCATCTAAAACAAATTAACAAGTTCATCAACATTCTGTATTAAAATTGGAAGCGTTACCTTCATTTCTCACTTCTTTTTCTACAGGTGTCTCATGAAATAATTCATCATCAATTTCGTCATCCATATCATACAACAGACACATATTATGCAAAATAACACAACAATATATGATTTTCCCGGCTTTGGTTGGGTTGTAGTGCAAAGTGCGGTTTTTTAAAAGACACCTAAATCTTTGCCTTAGTATTCGGAAGCACCGTTCAATACAAGTCCTTGCTTTTATGTGAGCCGTTGTGTACCGACATTCTGGTGTATCATTTGCAGCATCTTCTATTGGTGTCAATAGCCAAGGTTGCAAATCATAATCTGAATCTCCTTAAACGATTAAAGTTATAAAAAGATTAAACACCCTGAACAAATGGAGTTGTGTACCTATTAGCCAAGACTGTAATTGATCAGTACTATATAGTCGTTGCAAATAGCGCTTAATTGCACAGTCACTCCATATCTCTGCATCATGGCATGAACCAGGGAATCGTGCATTGCAATAAATGATATGTAAATCTGAGTCGCAGATCTGTAAAGATGATAAATTATCTGAGGCTTGACCATTTATCAACACTAGGAATTATTATAGTCCTACTGATGAGTAATTAGCAATGTGTTAAGCGGCTCTAGTCCAACAATTAAAGATTTTTGTAGATTAGCTTATAACATTAGTGATAAAATATTTTCAAAAGTTTATACCATTGTAGCATTAATGCTGTAATATCCGTTCGGGTTATAGTAAGCATGTCCTGGATATGTGGGATCGTCTGTTGGAGGTGCTATAATTGCAATATGGGTCCCATCGATTGCACCTATAACCCCAGGAAAATTAGACTTTTCATAAAATCTAAAAATACAATAATAAGCTAAATCTTTTAATACACATAAAATCTGTCTAACCGTTCTTGAATTTTCTTTCGTGATTGCTCGTTCTTTGGAAATACAACCCAAACCTTTAATAAATGTTCCACCATGGCATCACAAACCTGTCCCACAATTCTACTTACGGTGGGTTGTTTAATTCCCAATTGGTAATGGGCCCCAACATTCTTTTGATAGCTCCCATGGGCGAAGAAGTAGAGAGCGGTGAAAATCTAGAAAAGTACATGTAAGCACAAATGATTTTGTTTCAATTAATCACACCATAATACCCTTAAATTTACAGAAACTCCTGTTGCCCGTGTGTTAACTCTTAAATGAGGCCCCAGCTCCACCAATAAATAGTTTGCCATATCTTTGGTCAATCGGAAATTCCCAACAAATTTTGCATCGGGCAATGAAAAGGGATTACTGCTATCCCTTAGTGTTCGCAATCGAATTTTTTCGTTGTATCTGTAAAAATTAATTAAGCAATTCATTTTGACATTTGTTGTAGGATCGGATGAAATTGACGTTTAAAAATGATTATGAAAGATGAAAATGACAAATTATACTTCAAATTCTAATAGTCAGTTTACTTAAAAATGAAAGAGATTTCGAAAAAGACTCATTCCTTATAAGTCGTTCATTTTGGCATTCTATACAATTAGTAATAATTTAAATTTGCTGTAACTATTATCGTTTCATAGTTATAAACCAAAATATATATAAAATTTTTTCTCAATTAACAATTATTTTAGGTAAAATATTATAAAAAGGTGTTCTGATAGGCAGAAACACACACACACACATAGCACAAAACAAATTATTGAAATGGCATCTAATTAAGCAATTCATTTTGACTGTGTACGTTTCGCTTACCTTCTGTTACTTTCTTCTAATTGACTCAACATGAAAATATTTAATAAACCATGAAAAGACATTTCAGGAGTAAATTTAAAGTTTTAGGTTAAATTACTTGACTGCTCTTATATCCGTTATAACATAGAAAAGATATATCTATAGAAGGCCCACTCCCATATACTGGCCAGAGACTGCGTTTGGTGCCACCTGTGAGATTGTCCGCAACTAAACTTGGGACGGCGGACCAGGCGGGATTTACGAATATATACAATAAAGTGTTAATTGTATAAAACTTCATGTTTTTTTATTACGACAATATTTTAAATGATCCAATATTTATTTTCAAGTAAATAATTTGAAAATAGTAATTGAATAATTAATATAGTCGCAATAAAAAACAATGATATATATTTTAGTTAATATAAAAATTAATTATTAATATAATAAGTTAAATAGATTTACTTATTAAAATATGTTGAAGATTGTAGTATATAGAAGAAAACCAAATTGATAAAAATAATAATAATGGACTTACCGTACTATTGATATGCTGCACGAGAAATAAAATGTTTTGGAAGAATGGATGAACAGTAAAAAACAAATAGTAACAATGAAATTCAGTTTTATTCATTTATTAATAAATAATGTAACAGTTTATGATATGTAATATATGTGATGATCCTTACATTGTTTGGTACCTAGATTAGATTTATTAAATTAAAAAATGACTAACCTTTATTGACTTACGCCAAAGTAGATATCCACGAAGTCGCAATGAACACACAATAAACGTTTACTAATTCAAACGAATATCGTGCTAATAATCGCAAAGCAAAGGTATCGCAGTGATTATAAAAGAATATAGCCTACAAAATGTAAGTGTACTCTATCACAACAACAACGAATGTGCAAAAACCATGCAGGAAAGTGCGGGAATAACCGGGAATGTGGGAATTATAAAGTTGGAATTAAACTTACTGGCGCCATCTAAAGAGTTTGTCCGGAAATGTTTTTATAGTATAAACAACTCCGTATGAGTGGACCGACCCTGCGTTATAACTTCTCCTATTTCGTTGAGCGTTATATCGGTATAACGGCCGAGATAACGTAAACCGAGTTCGATAACGTTTTCAATAAATACAGAATACCAATTATTGTTTTGATTCACTGCTGTTTTTGTTGCTGCAAACAGGGTTGTATAGTAGACAGAAATCTACTAGTTATTCATTCAATCGATGGGAAGTACTTATCTAAGACTTCTAGATTGCGGGGTGCATGAAGTGTCGCGCGTTAAAAGGGTTGCATATGAAACATTGCATCATTTTCAAACTCGAAAATGATAGTAAAGGAAGTATTACATTGAGCAGGCCGATATAATATATCAAATACACTTTTCAATGAAGACTGGTTCCCTGGAAAACCAATGTAATATGGAATGGTACAAATATAAAAATTGCAAAGAAAGTAATGAATGTATCCACCATATAGAAAACGATTCAATTATCATATTGGCCTCGAACCGCGCTACGATCGCGGTGGAACAGCTGTAGAAAACGAGTACTCTGTTCGCTTGCCCGTTTAGTTCTGTGTACAAGTTTCTCATTTTATTTTAAAAACTGCGTTTGATAACTCTGTTTAAAGTGGTGACATTGTTGCAGTGGTATATTAACTTGGTATTTAAATAGATAATTGTATCAAAATTGCTTTAAAAACTTATTTATAATATCTAAAATAGCCATTACACTTTTAGGTCATATGATGGAAAATAAATACTCCTATTTTTTAAGCCTCGGCCAAATATTTAAATATTTGAATGCTATTCCAGACAGCAGGTGTATTGTTGAAGGGTAAAAGCATTTAATACTATGTGGCCGCAAAAATTCTAATTTAACTGAACCTGACAACATATTAGGACTTTGTTTGCAAACAACAAGTCATTTACGGGGAAATCCCATACAATTAAAGGCCACCTTAAATTTTTCTTTGAAAATTCTGCTGGAAACGCTAAGCGCTACAGAGGCATAAACGATTTTTTGTGGCCGGAAATTGAAGACATGGACTTGGACGATCCATGGTTTCAGCAGGATGGGACGCCATGCAACACAGCCCATGTCACAATCGATCTTTTGCGCGCTGAGTTCGGTAATCGTGTTATCAATCGTCTCGGCAATGTCAATTGGCCACCTCGGAGCTGAGATATGACGTCTCTAGACTTTTTTTGGGTATCGCGAAGGACCGATGTTACGCGAACAATCGATTAACGATCCAGGTCCTTAAGGCGAATATCGAGCAAGCCATTCGTGAGATAGAGCCAGAAACAGTCACCAAGGTCTTGGAAAATTGGGTTGACAGGATGCGCTATTGCGAAGCCAGCCGAGGCAGCCACATGAAAGAAATTGTGTTCCATAAATAATGGGAATGTTTACTATTTCGAAAAAACCAATATTATACAAAAAAATGGCTTTTCATCAGTTTTTTTAATTTTTAAAAAGAAACCACTATTTGGCCCACCCTTTATACTAATGGACTGCTATTCCCCCTCCATTTCCCATATGATCACTGCTCCAAAAGTTGTCCACAAGCTGGAGCCAGATATAAGTCCCGCCCCGGAGCCGAAAATGGAGCGTAATTTAAAAACCGTAAAGAAAAAAAAATATTTCTCGATGTATTCATCAGCAACGTGGAGAATGCAAATGCGAGCATATTTCGGCAACTCGGGTCCACTTTCCTGCCTGTTCTTTACAAGCAAAGCATCAGCCCATAATTTGCGAAGTTCCGGATTTGATGGAAATCTAATACAGAATTTTAGGTTATAAGTCAAAAGTCAATTGACGTGTACATCAGCTGATGAGTATTATAATCGCGTGGACATATTGCAGCCTTTTGCATAGCAATATTTTGACATAGTGTAAATATTTAACAATATAAATGTTTATATATTCAAACGTGTGAATAAATTGCAGGGTATCACAATATGCAATGCGAGCTCATAGAGTCATTTGTCATAGACACTAGAGTGGTTCTTATTTTCGAAGTATGTGAAAATCAACGGGACAACCCGGAAACTTGTTCGTATAGATAAAAAACTAATAACTGTAAATTTTGAGCCACATCGAACATTGTGTAACCGGGCCCTAGCCCTCTAAAATTTGAAAAAGTCGTTTTTTTATTTTTTTTTTATTTTGGTTCATCCTAATATTAAACGGTCCACCTAAATGGCCAAAATATATATTTTGTGGATATAGGACGTTAATATGTATCCAAAAAGTATTTATTTGTTGAAATTGGACAATAATTGACGAAGTTATGAATTTTTTAATGCCCCTCTATTAATTGAAATTGAAATTGCACTATAAGAAAGCCATGACTAAGTGAGCCAGAAGTTTCACTTTAATTGGTAACCCCATCTTATTTTTATCTTTTGACATTTGGTAATATTAGTTTGATGCACCACAGCTCGGAAGAGATAATCCGTGCGTGCCCTTATGTGCGTAATTTTGGGTGATTTTCTTGCGGCCTGTGGTACAGATTAACACCTGGTTAATCTGGTTTGATGTTTTCGGCGGCATTTTGTAACGATATTATAGTTAGTTGTTTTCAAAATGAGTGGAAGAACCATATTTGCAGTTGCAATTTATTTGATCGGAATACCGCATAGCCAAATACTTTGCTCAAAACTATCATCTAGGAAGCAAGTGGTATCTTTGTTTTTTTCCAATCAGCGAGCACTTAATAAATTTACGCTTCAGTGAAACGCTAGTTGTGGAAGTATTGTCTGTTGGTCAAAGGCTCATATTCTGATTTAACGCAAACAATGTCGCATCGATTAAATGTAGTTATGACAGAAATAATTGGCAAAATCTTAGTAAGCGTTCTTCTCGACAAACTGCAGCACATATAAATAAAGAAAAATAATTTGTTAGAAGTTTCAATGATTTGTTCGTTTTTTCTGAAAATGCATTGCAAACAATGACAATTGAAGAAGACAAACCATTTCTATTATTGCAGAGAGAGAATGGAAGATAAGGATCAATCAATGGCATTGAAAGTTTCGCAGTGCAAGTGGAAAGACATTTAAAGCGGTTAGAAGTAGAGAAGGAAGAGAAAATCTGATCAGTCCAGCTGATTTGAATATGAATCCTACAGATCTGATCAGGACATAGAACCACAACTACAACGAGGAAAAATTGCATTTATCAATAGAAGGTTTTCATCTGCTTTAGACAACTTTAAAATAAGTGTTATAAATGCCGTTTATCTTCTGATTACCTTCGCTGAAGGATTAGGTCACAATGTAAACGATTTAATTATTATTTAATATTATTATTCAGTGCGGGCTATAAAATTTGAATCCAACATTAGGCCCCATTGTCAGGATTATATTGCCGGCAGTGAGATTCTTAACAAAATTCTTGTTGTGAATGATATTTTAGAATGAAAAGTCAAATTAATCGAAGAATGTAATATTCTATTAACCAATGACAAGGAACAAAAAAGTTTTTATTATTAAACTTTAAAGAGTATCACAAGAGATTTTAATAAAAATGCTTTAATTGGTAATATCTAAAAACATGAAATATCGAAATATACAAGTACGATGTAACTAAAAAATCATAACTCCATTAATTTTAGTCCGATTTCAAAAAATAAATTCATTTTGGATTCGTATTAACCTCCTCTGTCGACACAATATATAATTGCACCATAAGGGTGGATTGTTTAATTTTAGGGGGGACCAAAATAAAATAAAAATAAAAAACCGACTTTTTCAAATTTTAGAGGGCTAGGGCCCGGTTACGCAATGTTCGAAATGGCTCAAAATTTACAGTTATTAGTTTTTTATCTATACGAACAAGTTTCCGGGTTGTCCCATTGATTTTCACATACTTCGAAACTCTACCTTATATGCTAAAACCACTCTAATAGACACAAAATAGCTACCAATTTAGTAACATACCGCAACCATTTAGGGTCCCGCCGCGCCACCGTTGCTTGGAGACACACATGCTTGGAGACACTAGCGGCGCTAGCAGTCCATTAGTATGTAGTCAAAGGAATATTTATATCTTTTTTCCTTTCTTTGAATGACATCCGAAGACACTACAATTTGTATTATATTTATTCATTGTTCACAAAACACACGAGAAACACTCAAAATTACAAACGGCAGCTATGCTAAACCATGTAAAATGTAAACAGCAGTACTCGTTTACTTGAGTACTGACTTTCGCCACCAGGGTGCGTCCAACTCTCTTTCGAGGCCAATAGGCGGAAGGACTATGGTCGACAGTTTTTGAATAGCCAAGAAGATACACCAATGTATAATAATTATAATATTAACCATAGATTTATTTACAGTTCGCTTTCAATAAATATCTTTGCGTCTTAAAAACCTTTAATACAATGAATTTTACAAATGAGTTTTCGATTCAACGTATTTTATAAATAGTATAGGTCTAGCACAACAAATCTTTTTGGTGGAAATATTTTAAAGAAGTGCAGTTTTATTGTAAACTTTTTTATCCAAATGATAAATTAATTATTCATGCAAGGTTATTGATATTGCGCTATATCGGGTGTGTATAAATTGGCGAATAGTCTACACGTGACGATATTTTTCCAAAAATTCTAAGCAGTTTATAATATAAAAATATGTACCATGCTTCTCGAGCCTTCACGAGGTCCACAAAGTTTGAACATCCATTCATTAAATATGCGTTATTATCGATATTAATTTACAGAAAACCCTGAAAATTCGGTAGTATGGCTAGTTTGAAAATTATTTGTCAGTGTGTGCTCTTTCTATCTCAAACATGTATTTTTAACAATTATTAATTAGCTTGTTTTCATAAAAAGTACGTCCGGCAACGTCGACACCAACTTAAGTCACTTTTGACACAACGAATTCATTCAAACTTGCTAGTTCCAAGTTTGTGCCAATTCTGTTTTTCTCATTATTATCAGTTTGTATTAATGCTCGCGTTTCAGTGTATTTGTGTTTCTATATTATTTTCGTCTGTTTTGTTCAATTACAATGGATTTTACTATTTACTCATAATCTGTTTTACCTTGAATATGCATCTGTAAATAAACCCCATTCCGTCTATCTATTATCTTCCACTCTGAACTAACCCACATAATTAATCATGAGGATCAACAGGATGTTTCCTAATGTTGCCTAATGTACATTTCTTTTAAGTGGCTCCTGATGGCATATGTGGCATTTTTTCATCGACATTTTCTATTCGGATTTTAGGAATAATATCGCCACGTGTAGCATATCCGCCAATTTATACACACCCGATATTTTATTGGATTTTAAAAAGTAATTTGCATTAGGAAACTTGTACAATTATACGTATTTATAAATTTCCTATTCAGAAGAGGGGAAAGTGCACCAGTCCTAATGTTCGTAACGAGACCAATAAGCAAAAAAACTCATTAACAAGAAGAGAAACATAGATATATGCTTTAAAACCCTGGAAACAGTATTTGACAGAGTGAGATAAGAGGACATATGGAAAGAATCCGAAAACAGAGACATTGATAAACAATAGAGACAATAAAAAATTTACAAAAACAATTAAAATTAACAATGAAGAATCTAGAGAATACGAAACAGAGATGATAATAAAATGAGAATGTATTGTGAGCCCTCTGTTGTTTGAGATCGTATTATATGAAGCAGTAAATGAAGACAGTAAAAATAGGCTATTTGGAAATGCTACAAACCAGCGGCGGCACGTGGATTTCTGTAGAGGAGGCTAAGACAGTGATGTCGCTCGTGCTGCACTACTTACTCTTATGGAGGACGCAAATATTTTGTTGCTATTTTGGTCAAATTTTCTTCAGTAGCCTCCTCGCCGAACATCCACTAATCGCCGCTGCTATAATCAGTGACGCTGTTTGCAGATGTAGCAATAGTAGCAGAGATAGATGAAGACTCGAACTATAATATAGTAATACCAGTGGCGGCTTGTGGAACATGTTGATGGTAGAGCCACTTATACCACCCCCCGTTTTTGAAAAAAGAAAGATCGATTTATTTTCCTAGACCAAAGTAATTGGCGAAAAAGTTCTTGCTTGAGCTTGAAACTACAGGTAGTGCCATGGCTCCTTGGCTCTACATAACGAGCCGCCCCTGGGTAATACTAGAAAAAAATAAACTTAACATGAAAATAAAAGTAGACAAAACAAAAAGTATGATAATCTCCATGGTAAATAATTAAATTATAAGCAGTGACGGCTGGTGACGTGACTCATGGTTGAGCCAGGGTGGTAGAGGTGACAATAAAGAGTTGTTCGATGGACTCGTTCACTCAGTGAGTGGAATTATATTGGAGGGGAAAATATGCGTTGTCCTGGCCAATCTTTACTTCAGCTGGCTCCACCATGAATCACATCACCAGCCGCCACTGAATATACGGAAAGCAAATAGAACAAGCAGAAAATTTTAATTATGTGGGATCAGTGGGAAAACAATGTAAATATAGATAAAGGAATACACAACAGTATAAGAAAACCAGCAAAATATTTAACCTAATGATGACAACATTTTTTTACTTTACGGGAAAGTATTATAATCGTGAAAATTTTTTCAAAAACTTTTTAAACGGTAATGTTCGTTTTGAGGTCCGTAGAGGCGATTTCAAAGATTTCTAAAAAAATGGTGATGTGGCCATCATGTTACTTTCTTTTCAATTTATCAATTTAAATCATATTTCTTTGCGCTACCGATCTATATTACTATGCTTACTGTGTGTGTATTAGTCACGTACGAATGGCTATCCCGGACTAATTTCGGTTGCTAGGAAACTCACAAAATAACAAGCCTGTTCTGAGTCATGACAGTCCTAGTACCGTTATAGGCTAGTTAAAAAAACTATTTTTAATTATAAAAGTTGGTTTGCACTATTTTTTTAACTATTTTTATAACTATTTAAATCGGTAGCGCAAAAAATACTATACTACACTCGGTTCGTTAAGTGCATTCAAACAGGTCTCGAAAATTAAACATTTTCTCGACCTGTTAGAGAGCACTTACCGAACTTGTGTCGTAATATACTATAATTGAACATCGATCGTTTTGTAGGAGCGGATGAAACTGACGTTTAAAACGTCAAATGAAAGATGAAAATGACAAATTATACTTCAAATTCTAATAGTTTACTCAAAAACGAAAGACTACTCATTCCTTATAAGTCGTTCATTTTGGCATTGTATACAATTATTATTAATGTAAATTTGCTGTAACTATTATCGTTTCATGGTTATAAACCAAAATATATATAAAAAAATTATTGATTAACAATTATTTTAGGTAAAATATTATAAAAAGGTATTCATTTATTTGTTGTCGTTTGAGATATGTCGTGCACAGACAGGCAGACAGACAGACACACACACACACACTCACATAGCACAAAAAAAAATTCCAGAAATTGTTGAAATAGCTGATATTTCCGTAAAAAAAATTGAAAACATTTTCACGATTACAACACTTTCTCGTACTTCGTAACGGAGATAGTAACAAATAGCTCAATGCATCCTCTAGCTGCCCTGAAAAAATCGTATCTCCATCGGTTCGTTTTTGAGGGTTTTTCATTTTTTTTTTATTCGGCGCGGCAGCATACATCACGCCACTACTCTACTTCAAAACGCGGCCGGCGAGGTATGGTGGATATGCATAATATAGTTATTTATAACAATGTACTAACTTAAATATTAAAACGTTTTTATTTGTAAAAATGATAATCCATTGTATTATAATAACATTTACAAAAGCCACCCTCCGTATTCAGCACGAGAAACAGCACATAAGACACTAGGGATGGAGGCAGAGGTGGAGAAAGTCTGATAGGCGCGATAACAATCGCTATTATTTACACAAGATGTTAAATTACAGAAAAATGTTCAATGTTCAAGAAATATATATACACACGGAAAATGTCAAGAAAACAATGTCACGAAAAATAAAAGTCGCGAAAACAATAGTCACCAACACTTCATTTATAGTTCGTACCGGGATGCCTGACGAGTACGCGGATGAGTGGCGGCGGAACCGACGGCGGCGTGGCGGATCGACAGCTGTGGTGACGTCGGCGGCTTCGGTGGAAGTGGTCTGCGTGACTGATGAATGTTCCAAGTCGAATGTTGAATTGAATGATTTGATCTGAATGTTTATTTTTTCTCTTTTTTGGAGTGAGGACAGATCTTTCATAGACACCCCTATAGTGGGGTAGTGTTGGATTCGCCGGAATCGCACCTACCAACTAAAACCTTTCCTCATATGCTCAGTGCTAATGCTAATCTGACCGCTGGCCTTTTCTAGCGTATTTTGGGAATTCTTGGATACTGTTAGCTACCGGCAGACTGAACCAATGGCCCTCGTGGACTGTAAGGGCAATGGGTGGACGGTTGGTGTAAGGCTGTGATGGCGATACTATTTAATGAATACATTGGAAAGGGGTGTGTCTAAGTTAGCTTAGAATATCTCTGGGGTTTGGGTGCTTACGCAGAGCCCACCTGTCATATTGGACGAAATCGATTCCTGATGGAGGGTCATTGTCAAGCCTGTCGCGTTTTGACATGCTCCCGCACACTCGGTGTATTTGTGTCACGGTGCAACTGAGAGTTGCGCATGTACAGGGGGGCAGAGGTTGCCCCTCTCAGCGAGATGTTTTGCAGGACTTGGAGCTTATTGAGCGCTGTTGATTTGCTGTAGCTAAAGGCTTGGCATGCGTAGAGCATCTGCGGCCTGATGGCCATTTTGTATAAGTTTACTCTGTTCTTGAGGGACAGCTTAGACTTTGGATTTATTATCGGGAACAGGTTGGCTAGCGTGACACGTGCTTCGTTCATGTGTTTTGACCAGTTAAGATGTCGGTCTAGGGTTAGGCCCAGGCACTGAGCGTGGTCACGGAGTACTATCGGGGACTCGCCGATTTTAAATTCGAGAGGAGGAGTCGGGATTATTGGGCGTGACCGTGTGAAATGCACAGGCACGCTCTTGCTGGGATTTATCGCTATCCGCCACTTATCTGCCCATTCCTCATATGAGTCGATAGCGGTTTGAAGCGATTTTTTGGAATGGTCTCGGAAGGTTCCGAATTTGGAGGATTTAGTGCGACCTTGGTATAATAGTGATGTGCCATTGGCGTACTGAGCGGTCATGACCGGGGTAAAATCTGGCATGTCGCCCACAAAGATGTTATAGAGAGTCAGGGGGGGGCATGGCCCCTGAGGAATCCCTGCTTCTATCTGTCTCCTTGAGGAAATAGCAGTGTTAACTTTGCAGCAGTATTGTCGCTGTCGCATAAAGTAGTGGATTAGTCATACCAAGTACTCAGAATACTCGAGAAGGATAAGTTTGTATACCAAGCCGTCAGGCCAGACCTTGTCGAACACATCGAAGAATACCGCAACCGTGTCCTTCTTGTGGGCGAACCCGTTAATGATGTATTCCATTACTCAGCTGGTGATTGGTAGAGAGCCCCGATAGGAAACCGTGCTGGGAGTCCGGAATGATTTTGTGTCTTAGAATGATTTTCCCGACAATTTTGCATTGAGTTCTGAGAAGGCTGATTGGTCTGTAGTTTTGAGGGAAAGTAGGAGAGTTCCGTTGCTTCAGGATGCTGACTATAGAAGCCAGCTTCCATGCACTTTTGAAGCACCCTAGCCTCATTGACGCGTTAGCTATGTTCAGGATGACTACTCTGGCCTTGCGGCCGATCTTGCGGACTATGGCGCTGGTGATACCGTCATGGCCCGGGGCCTTTTTGAGCCGTGCCTTAATGATGTCATCGACCTCGGTTTTAGTGGCAGGGACTATTGTCCACTGGCCATTGTCTGCTGTTATATAGGATCTGATAGCGGATGTTACCTCTTCCTCAAATGCATCATCATCGCTCGGGTTCAGAGTGAACTGCCGCTCGAGTGAGTCGACGAAAGCTTCAGCCTCAGCATCTGAGTATGCGAGACCCCTATCACCATGAATCGCGACACGACAAGGTGGTTCGCGTTTTATGGCTTTATTCACGCTCCAGAATTTATTCGTGGAAGCATTGATCTCGAGGATGGTGCGCTCCCAACGCTGGTTGCGCAGCTCGAGGAGGCTCTCTCTGACTCGCAGCGCGAGCCTTCGAGCCTTCGTGCGGTATGCGGGCTGGTGAGTGCTATGCCATTTGCGGCGAGCGAACTTTGATGTCGAGAGTATAGGGCTGGATATTGAGTGACACGGGGTTAGTCGAGACTCTTACGTCAGTGGATTCCTCAGCTGCCATGATGAAGGCGGTGGTGAGGTTCGCGACTGTGGACCTAAGTCCGCTTCTAGTTGAATTTTTGGAAGTGGAGAGATGAGTTTGTAGACTTTCTGCCGGAACAGCCTCCAGACCGTTTTCCTGATTGATTGAGGAGCGACATTAGTGCCTATTGCAACGTGCAATATGACTGGATTGTGATCTGAGTCCAAGTCATTTTCGGTCCAAATATCGTGCTCGGCATTGACATTACATAATACCATATGTATAAAAATTATTTAGATAAAGGGTGGCTTTGTATTTCAGAACGTACGTTGCAGGTTTGACGCGCCGCATCACGTCTTCGCCACCAGTTGTTAAATAAAACTTGTGTTAACGGGGGTCGCAGCGCGCGGTGTGAAAAACCGCCCTCGATGACCTCCAGCTAGCTCTTGGAGTCGGGTCGCTATGAAACAGCACAAGAAACACAAAGGATGGGGGCAGAGGCAGAAAAAATCTGATAGGCGCGATAACGATCGCTTTTATTTACACACGGATTATGTTACAGAAAAAATGTTCAAGAAAATATCTACACACGGAAAGTTAATAAAGTAATTGTCATAACACTTCACCTATAGTTCGCACCGGGATGCCCGACGAATTCGCGGAGACAACGACAGCGGTGGCGAAGGCAGCTGCGGCGACGGCAGCGACGGCGGTGGTGGCGACGGATTGGACGAGTATTATAAATCCATTGCCCATTGTCAAGATGTCGATTACGGAAATAAAATTCAATGATGAAACGCTCGTGAAGTTGTGAGAATACCATGGTTAAATCAAAACTGACTTTTAATTGACATAAAGTCAACAACGTGCTGAACTAATCTAAGACCGTGATTTTGTTTATCACGGCCATGCCTTATCTAAATATTTTTTATACATATGGTAAAACTATGTCAAGAATGTCGGGTCGGAAGCCGCCGAAAGAAAGTGAGAAGAGAGCGTTTAGATCTCCTGCCAAGATGGTAGGCATGGTATCATTGAAAACGATGTCGAGATCTGAGTCAAGAAGTTGGAGTCTTGGGAAGAGGTACCCCGAAACCATTTTAAGCGGACCTTCTATGGTGTTTAGGACCAAGGCGGTTGCCTTGAGGTCTGACAGGGAAGTGGGAATAGTCGAGTCCCCTTTGGATAAAGATAGCAGTGCCCCGCCTCGTGGCATTGTTTGTGGGGTATCGCTGATACCCGTTGAATTTAGGTATCCGGCGAGCACTGAATAGTCTCGCTTACAAGCACAACTTGAATGTTGTGCCGGCGAACGAAATACTCCAAGGATGAGTGCCTGCCGGGCACTCAACGCACAAGAACAAAGCGGTACAGCCGGCCTGAGAGTGCCCTACATGCTGGCATTGATTACTGCCTGAAGCCTTGTCATTGGCCTCAAACTTGATGGAGAGGCCGGCCACGCTTCCTATGTTGAAGATCTTGCGGATCGGACCAAGACGACTGGTCGTCCTGATGACCGAAGTCGCACGTAATCCCCTTTCTCTGAGGCTCCCCTCCACATCTTCGACAGTGACCTCGATAGGCACAGTACGTAGCACTATCTTGAGAGTCGTCTCCTCGTCCAGCTGGAAGTTGTGGTACGGGAGGCTCTTACTGTCTAGGTAGGCGGTAAGCTTTCTGAAGTCAGTAGGAGACTCTACTTGCACCCTGATGCCGTCTCTTACTGGGGTAGATTTTACGATATCAATCTGTCTGAAGATCGTTAACTCTTTATATAGATTAACCCACTACGTTTTAAAGCGTAAGAAGATAGGTGGGGGCTTTTTATATCCTTTCGGAGCATCGTTGGTTGTGTTTGCCATGGTGGCAGAGGCCGTCGGCCCAGCATCGGTCGATCGCCGACTCGAGCACATTTGTCTCGGGTCGGCCAGTGGATAGGTGGCCGGATTTTCGGAACCACCTTTTTCAGAACTACGAGTCGAGCTCGGGTTCTTGGGGTTCTGTGAAGAGGAAGGTCGGGCATGGGCGGCTTGAACACCGGAAGAATGGTTGGTCATTTTTGCCGGGTCCGGACCGGTCGGTTTTTTGGCGAGTTTCGCGGGCGAGTCGGAGGATGCAGCCTGTTTCCCGGATCTGGAGCGCTGAGGCTCCTCCTCGGTGTTGTTTTCGCGCCATTTTCTGGCGGCGGCCTGCTGAGCCTCAAGGTCGACCTCTCTTTGCGCCGTTTTAAGGTGTTTTTATCCCTTACTTGGGATTTCGTTGATCCCGTTCGGGGGTTTTTCTGACTGGTCAAGGAGGGGATCGAGTCAGTGACGTGGTGGGTGGCGTGCCCAGTGGGGGTAAGGGATTCGCCTTAAGGCATGGGGCCGTTTTGGGGCGTCGGAGAAACTCCAGCTCTTGCCTGAGGCTGTAATTGTCCTATCCGTCGATGGTTGATTGCAGGTCCGCGACGGTCGAATTTAGTTCTTTCAGCGATTATTCAGGCCGAGGCGACCTCCATGTATTTCTCCTCGTCGTCAGACAGGAGGTTGGGGATTTGGGAAGCTTCTATACTGGCCAAGATGAGCGCAGTGTAAAAGTTGGTTTTGGGGATAGGTAGGCCTGGGTTTACTGCTCCCAGGCCTGCTCGCCGTTAGACGAAACCACGCGTATTTTTTGGAAAAACACCTGGCCGATATCCGCCGATCCCCCAGCAATCCCTCTTAGTTAGGGGGCATGTCCGGGAAGATAGCAAAGCAGAGGTTAAACTGTCTCAGCGAGCGTGCTTACACCCACGAATTACGCGCCGGCCTAGGCAGACACGCAACAAGGGGTGTTTATCCTTCGGACCGGCCCCGTTCAGTGCACTAAGTGCGGCGGCGTTCACCTCCCTGAAATAAATACAAGTGTATTTGTAAGCAACGTTAGTAAATGTTAGGAAGGCGACCTTGGATCTGGTCAGACTTTCGTACGTGTTTCGTACCGGGGTGGGCCAGTGGAAACTTGGTTTGTTTCAGAACCAGTCTGATATCGATGGTGATAGTTTGGTACGCAGATATCAGGGCGTGTATTCTTGTATAAAGTGAACAGCATCTGTACTTACATTATCTAGTCCGAAAAATTTCACCCAGAAAACGAAATCTCAGTCACTTGCACAATATAAAGTATGGTAACTTTCTTTTTATGAACCATTTGAGTGCCGAATAGTGCGCGTGAAACGATGTCGAAGGGAATCATATTTAATTGAACATTCGAAGGTGCGATATGAGATGTTACGAGGACTACCCTATCTAATTCTTACTGCTCGGGGAAGTCGAGGATTTCTCGGGATTTCATTAATTTAAAAAAAATGAGGGAAATCCTATCGAGTGCTTGACAGAGCGCCTTTGCTGAAAATTTAAGGTTGTAAGTTCCGAAAGTGATATTTTACGGGATGAGTAGTAAGTTATGTATGAACTTTATATTAGACAATTACATATTATAATCATTCTCGTGAATACATTATTTATGAATATTAATTATACAGTTATAACAATTAGTTATGTTAATATTATTAGGGATATTAACAGAAGTATCAGTGTTGAAATTAGTATTAGATGTTTTCGAGATATTAATTTCGTTTTTTTTTTCAATCTGTGAAGCTATGTGAATTTTGCTTCTTAAAGAATTTTTTAAGTATCCCTCTGCTACATTGGTTGATTTCCATCCTCCGTGTCGTTTCAAATCAGTGATACTACCACCACCATCAGCGAGTAAAGTGGCTGAGCTCCTTCGAAAACAGTGCCCGGTGTATTCTTTGATATGTGGTAATTTAAGAAAATCGGCAATTGTGTAAGCGATTTTTCCAAAAGTGTGAATACCAATAGGTTGTATCACAAAGCATCTAAAATTCATTTTAAAAAAAAAATCGCCGATGAAAGCTTTTTGGATCCTAGAGAAAAGTTTTGAACTCACTTTTCTTTTGAAATTTTGGGCATCGCTATTAATTTGATATCCGAACGTTCTGAGCTGTTAGAAAATTACTGCTCCTTGTTTAAATTTTTGTTATTTCATTCTGCAGAATCCGAATATTTAACAAAATGTTGTATGGAGTTAGATATTAAATTACAGGTAACCGAAAACGGAAAATTGACAAAAGATTTAGATGGAATCGAACTCCTAAAAGAATTGCTATCTTTTTAGAGAACTATTTCCTAATCATTCCCAATTAAAACCATTAAAAATTTTAAATCATTTAATTAGCCAAGACTTAGTTCTTTGTTTTCCAAATTTCAGTATTAGTCTAAAAATATTTTTAATAATATCGATAACTGTGGCTTCAAGCGAAAGAAGTTTTTCCAAATTAAAATTAATTAAAAATTATTTATGGTCAACACAAGAGCGATTTGCTAATTTAGCCATAATTTCTATTAAAAATAAGATCGGTGAAACATTAGATATTTCAAATGTAATTGATGAATTTGCATAAAAAAAATCGCGAGAAGTATTGTTTTAGAATTTAGATCAACACTGACAATGAGTAGCGTTCGAATAGTCGATGTTCTTGTTACTGAACTGAAGGTTTGATCATAATCTACTCCTCTTCTTTGCGAAAAATCTTTGATCACCAATCTGGCCTTATTTTTACTTTGTGGAGTCGTTGTAGGTGTCTGGTTCCTCGAAGGTCGTCGAGGTGAGCATCATAATCCTGGAATTTATGTGGAGCTATAAAATCCACTCGGTTACTAAGTTTCCGCGTAGTCTCACCAGCATTCTCTTCTTCATCGATTTTCGGCATTTCTGAGATTGTTCAATCATTGTCACTGTCACCGGGTTTCCAGAATTATATTTCTTCGTTTTCTTCAATCCGGGATTTGCTCTCTTCAGCTTCGTTGCTTTCTGGGGGTATAATAACCCCGTTTTCCACCAATTTTTCTTCAAAGATGACTTCTTTGGATCTATAGAGCTTGTTTTCCTCTTTACTGTAGATACTGTGTCCGTCGTCGTTATCATAACCGACGAGGATTCCTTTAATGGTCTTTGGGTCCATTGTCGTCCTTTGCTCCTTCGATAGAATATACATGAATTTAAACCAATGTTTCAAACCTGGTTTTCTAGGCCCTGTCCTATTAAGGATGCAGACACCTGTTCATATCAACTCGGCCGAAAGTGCCTGAGGAATGTTCCTATGCGCATGCATCATTTCTCTAGCAGTTTCCACCACCGTACGATATTCCCTCTCACTAGACCCGTTTGGTTCCGGAGTGGAAGACGTTGAATAATACCTTTCTTGTGTAAATTGTTGAGCTAACAGTGACGAGTATCATATTTGTGTCGGACTCCGGTTTGCTCGGTTTCGGAGGACGGCTATCAGCAATCCATTTCCTGCACACTTTAACCATGTGATTGGACTTCCTGTAGTAGTTGCAGTTTTTTTCTTTTTCTTCACATCGACTGAACTTCGTTGCTGTGATGACTTCTTCGATGATTGCAGGTGAGAGCTTCCTGCTTGGTGGATCCAGCTCCCTTGGTCCTTAAGGCCATTTTATACGAACATAGTTGATTTATTAAGCCATCAACCGTTCTATCACTTTTTTCACCATCCAGCTGGATTTAATAGAAAAATACTCTCCGTCAATGTATCCAGAATTTTACAAAGCAAAAATACATCTGGCAGTCGCGGGTTAGTTGCAAATTCTTTCAAAATCATTTCCTCTATCAATTCAGACAAATTTTAAATATGTGTATATAAGATCTGACATGATATTTTTCTGCCTTAAAACCTTGCAAAAAGATTACAGAGGGTTTTAAAATTTTTCGAAGTGAAAAATAAAATCCCCTTTACTTCACGTGAGGGGCCAACTCATCATACGCACGCGGGCTGCCAAGGGTCTAGGATCGGCCCCGCTCAAGTTTAATCCATGGCAATAACACGTCGAAGTCGGTATCTGGTTCAAAATGCGCAAATATTGAGCGCGATGTGTTCACTCTTGATCGTTTCTGATCAGCCTTCAAGCATTCATCCATTTTGAGAAATTGTTTACATATCTAAATCAACGTGAATTATGTGACAGACTCATTCATTAGAAATGTTCAGTGCCCCAGATATTCGAATTCAACAGCCTGATAAAATTATGACATCAATATTTTAGTCACTGAGTATGTCAAACATATCTTCGTAAATCTGCTTACCTATTAGCCCCTTTAATAGAGGTATTTACTGATCGCCCGATTTATCAATTTTGTCTATTAAAATCGACAAGCTGTTTTCAAAATTTTATTTTTAATACTTAAAATTTTTTAAGTAAAATTTACTTATCTAATAAGTCGGTGGTAACGAAATTTTTTTTTACCCACAGGAAATAACTACAAATTTTTATGAGGAAATAAAAAATATTATTATTATTATCACCTGCTGGTTGTATTTATTAGTTTATGCTGTGGCGGTTCCTTGACCACCTATTGTTTGTGTAGTTATTCGTACCTACTAAACAGCTTAGATTTTTCATTCTCGTGTATTCTTAGTTGTTTTTGAGCCGATTATTTTTAGGGTTTTCTCGAGGCACAGATATTTGTCAAATGATAGACCCTTTCATCATTTTATTATTGCCACATATTTAGCTAACAAGTTCAATTGAAATACAATTGAATTGAGCCGACTTCCACTATAGAGCTGGGCCTTGCGGCTTGTGAGATGGTTATAATGATGCAATAATTTTAATAATAAAGGAAACAATATAAAATACATAAATTTTTAAAAATGAGTTTGCTACTCAGTTTTAACGTTCAATACTCTAAATATGTTATCAAATTAAAGACAAAATTCTTGAATTCGTGTTTATTACATAATAATTATATGCATATAAGTACAGGTTTTGCATATATAAAAATACATCATCGAAAGTTTCTAAAGGCTACAAGTAATTGAATTTGGAATTTGTATGATTTCGTGGCACAGATTGGCCCCTACGAACTATAAATAGACTTTTATATAAAATTAAACGTAGATTTCTTACACAATATAAAAGTTGTCACTTCAACAGCGAGTATTAATAAATAAAACGTTCTCCTAATGACCCTACATTTTATGGAAGATGGTTTTCGTAACCCGCTCTTGTGAACAGTTACATGTGGCGGGTGTTGCCGAAGTTGATGCCCGATTGATTGGCCCCTTTGTTGCTGCCCATCTGCAGGCCGATGATCGTCTGGCCCGCTTTCAGTTTGTCCTCGGAGAAATGTCTTTCGTTCTTTTCGGCCTCTTTGGGGCCGATGCCTGGTTTACCATAGTTTCCGGCCTATAATTAAGAAAAAAACATGTATTTAAGTGTTGCACAAAATGGTTTTAATTCACATCATTTCTCACTAAAAATCATAAACCATTTAGTCGTTAAATATTTATACTAAATCACAGTCATAGTTTCATTTAGTAAATATAAGCATAACATATATTTGTCCCATATTAGATAAAACCTACACAAACAAAACTCTATTTCGTTTTACTCAAACTAGATTGACAAGATGAAATCATGATATTGGAATAAACAAAGTATACATATACTATGCTTCATTTTTCAGACAAATGTCGGAACTTATCCTAAAATATTTTTCTCATACTCTACAATGTTTTAATCTACTATTCTATATAACAAATTGCTGCTTTTTATTTGTATAATTTTATTTTAAACTGTTCCGATAAAGCAAAACTCGTCAAGAATTTCAAACACTCAGAATCTAAATTGTGATTTTATTCGGTAAAATTAATATCTATGTTATTACTATCAGTGGCGGCTCGTGGAACATATTGATGGTCATAGCCACATATACAATATACCACCCCTGAAGAAAGAAAGTACGATTTATCTTCCTAGGCCAAAGCAACAGGCTAAAAAGTGTTTTAAGAGTTAAAAATTCTTGCTGAGCTTGAACCTGTAAGCAATGCCATGGCTCCTTGGCTTTGTATAACCGCCCCTGAATAAAAAGTTAAAAACATTTATGATACCTCACTCGAAACATCCCCATTTCACCTTTAAAATAGAAAATACGATACTACAGGAAATTCGGCTAAAATCGAAGTAAATCACAACGGACTATCATTGAAAATTAATTAATTATCAGGACTTTAATATTTAAGCAAAAAACAATATATTCCGGAAATGGTTATTGAGTTATTCAAATGAAAACTCGAGAATGTCAATTTTTTTAATCAAATATTTGGACAAGCTGCAATTTCGGTTAAAATCGAAACAAATCACAACGGACTATCACTCAAACTTTATCATTATCAGGACTTTAATATTCAAACAAAATATCGAAACATTCTAGAGATGCTTTTTAAATTATTCAACTAAAAACTCGAAAATATCAGTTTTTTGTAACAAATATTGGGAAAAAGTGAAATTTCGTTTAAATTCAAACAATGAACTGTTACTCAAAATCACTTATTAATATCAGGGCTTTAATATTCATGCAGAAGATCAAAATATTCTACAGATTGATTCTTTCAACTAGAAACTCGAAAATGTTCGTTTTTTATATTCAATCTTGAGAAAAAGTTAAAATTCGTTTAAAATCAAAATAAATCACAATGAACTGTCACTTAAAATCACTTATTAATCATTCTGCAGATGATTTTTGAGTTATTCAACTGAAAACTCGAAAATATCAATTTTTTGGAACAAATATTGGGAAAAAGTGATATTTCGGCTAAAATCAAACATAAATCACAACGGACTATCACTTAACATTACTTATAAATATCAGGATTTTAATATTCAAGCAAAATATCAAAACATTCTAAAGATGGCTTTTGAGTTATTCAACTAAAAACTCGAAAATATTATTTTTTTGGAACAAATATTGGCAAAAAGTGAAATTTCGGTTAAAATCAAAGCAAATCACAATAAACTGTTACAAAAATCACTTATCAATATTAGGGCTTTAATATTTATATAGAAGATCAAAATATTCTGCAAATTGATTTTGAGTTATTCAACTAGAAACCAGAAAATGTTATTTTTTTGTAATAAATCTTGAAAAAAATTGAAATTTTGTTTAAAATCAAAGCAAGTCACTCAAAACCACTTATCAATATCAAGGCTTCAATATTTATGCAAAAAATTCAAGCATTCTGGAGATAGTTTTTGAGTTATTCAACTGAAAACTCGAAAATATCAGTTTTTTTGTATTTTTCGAAAACTTCCACTTTAGAGAATAGTTTACGACATCAGGAGAAAATTCGATGAATAACTTATGTGTCGAATTAATCAACGAATAGCGTTATTTGATGTTGGTGAAACGAAAACCGTCAATTTTATTCGATGAGTAAATTTAATTGTTGAATAACGTTTCAATTGACGTTGGTGAACCCACCCTTAGTAGTTTTTGAGATGCAGCGCCCACATATCTGAGATAACCTCTTTATATTTTGAAAAAACTTTTGGTTTTGTTTACTTGAAACTAGTTGTATGTACTTCTGGGTTGTAAATACTAGTATTATTTCTGAAGAAAAGTAAACTAAATATAAAATTAAAATTTTACTTACACAATTATATAACTGTAGAAACGCCAAAGTGGCGGAATCTATTGCCTGAATGTTGTACTGAATCCAATCCGAGTGGCCTAACCACCGATAGATATGGGAATGCCAACGTCGGCAAATATAACAATAATAATGTAAACATTAAATATTGTTCTGATGGCAAAACAATATTTTTCTATTTTGCGTCTAAAACGAAGTCATTAACGCATTCATATGGGCTAGTTAAGGGCTCGCTCAGTGCGGTAATAACAATTTTTTAAGGTTGGTACCGTTGAAATTCAGAGCCGTCAACCTGTGCTAAATTCTCGGCGAGATAGTTTTAAGGTTATGTGATGTGTGTAAATCCCAAACTAATTTCAAATTGAAATGTCAATTATCAGTGTTACCAACTACCATACAATTTTCTAAATATGTATGGGCGATTTTTTAATTTAGAAATGGAATAAAAGGGATAAAATAGATAAAATACTGTAAAAAACTCGTTCATAAGGCTTTTTTTCGCACTTGTACATTAGAAACTAAACTTGGACGCGTGCGAAAAAATCGCGCTTATTGAACACGTTTTTTAATATACTATTAATGTTTACATTATTATTGTTGTATTTGCCGCCGTTGGCATTACCATATCTGTCGGTGGTTAGGCCACTCGGATTGGGTTCAGTACAACATTCAGGCAATAGATTCCGCCACTTTGGCCTTTATACCTTTAACGGTGTTTGGAATACTTATATTCCAACAGTCATTTCCGTTTCCCCATCAGGAACTAACTATACTAATGAGACCAGAAAGGCCGAAACCGGTCTGTAGGTGTTCTCATGGGGAAACAATTTAATGTTTAAATTATATAACTATTTACAGTTTTTTTATTCCGATGGTGACATTATTTATATGTAAATTTTTAAATCTGCAGTGATCACTATTTTATGGCCTTATATCTTCTTGTAATTATTTATAGCTATTACGATATATGCATACAATATACGTAATTTGCATATAAATTACTGGAGCATAACAACCTTGTGTGGTATCTTTACACACTAGGTCATTATGTCATTTACTCGAATGAAGGGACGGCCATAAATATATGTCGCGTAAATAATAGTCTGACCTATATCTATTACAGTTATAATTTACATAATTCCTAGTTTTTAGATGTACCATACAATATATTAATAGAATTTAAAAAAAACATGTACGTGTGTTTTTTTTAGGAACGATTCATTTAGAGCCTATTCAAAGTTTTCTTTAAATTAAAAATACCTGGAATGGAATGGCTGAAATTTCCAGAAATTTGTACCAAGAGGTTGCAAGCTGAGACATTCAAGAGGATAAACTACTGGGTGTACAAACTTCAAATACTGAAAATGCTCTGATTTTGCATAAAAATATTGCCGCAAAAAAGGAAAGTTAGTTATAATCTGCATCTGACTTTCTCTACTTGTTTGGCATGCCACGATTATTTTGCTGACATTTTCAGTTATAATCTCATAAGAGCATCAATTATTTCCTGAATTTTTACTTTCTCCGTTACGGAGTACGAGAAAGTATTGTGATCGTGATTTTTTTTTCAAAAATTTTTTTACGGAAATATCCGTTTTGGGGTCCCTAGATGCCATTTCAACAATTTCTGGAAAAAAAAATTGTGTCTGTGTGTGTGTATCTGTCTGTGTGCGCTGTATCTCAAAAACTAATAGAGCAATTGATATGAAACTTTCAACATACATCTTATTTGATAATCTGAGGAACTGAAAAGTTTTTGGTAAAATTTCGTACACCGGAAGTGGGCGTTTACCTTAACTGTTTTTCTTTTGTTTTTTGCCAATATTTTCTTAAATATGAAAAATATCACAAAAATATTTTAACAAACTTTGAAGACAACAAAGAAATGAAAATCTTTTGCTTGAAAACATTTTTCATAAAATCATTTTTATTCGAGAAAAACATTAATTTTTATTTTTTGGTTTATAATTATAAAACGATAATAGTTACAGCAAATTTAAGTTAATAATAATTGTAGAGAATGCTAAAATGAACAACTTATAAAGAATAATCAGTTTTTTTCGAAATCCCTTTAGTTTTTGAGTAAATTGAGTTTTTGAATTTGAAGGATAATTTTTCCATCCTTCATAATTTTGACGTTTTAAACGTCAGTTTCATCCGAGTTTACGCAACGCTCGATGTACATTTAAAATATGATTTCAATTGAAAATAAACCATGAAAACGTAAATATAAATGGCTATGATACCATCAAGTCGGAGAAAGTAACATGATGGCCACATCACCATTTTTTTTTAGTGCATTTTAAGAATGTATTAATTATTATAGGTAGTACTGATCCAAGACCACCCAATGAACGTGTTCGACGGTCGTCAGATATGAAGAGAATATTATTGATGCCGTAATAGGCAACCCCAATATAGGTACTTGGTGTAACTGACAGCAACTGACAGGTTGCTCTATTATTTTTGTTTAAGCAACTGTCAAATAAACATTAAACTGCTCAACTATTTTTGTTTAAATTCATGGCAATCTAATAAATTTATACTGAAAATTTGTAAGATTTTTTTACGATCGAAAAATTTTCAAAATTATTTATCTCGATAACGCTAAGAAATTGGACATATGTTTACTTGAACGTTTCTGTTCAGAATAATATTATATACTTCCTGTTTTTCTTTGGCACACTCAAAACGGGACAGCCCATAACCACAAAATAACAATTTTGTAAAATTTTAAAAATGCCATGTCACGAAAACTGGGTCTGGGTACTGGTCGAATCTATCTCAAGGGACAAATTGGAAGATATATTGAAGGGCTGGCGTTTTAACATTAAACGTGTAAATAGTGACAATATAAATGATCAACTAGAATTTTTGACATTGACACGAATTTACACTTATTAACCTTGCTTAGGTAAGTCAAGGCATAAGAAATTTTCAACAGTAATCTAACGAGTGCGTATGATCACGAATGCTTGTTGCGGCGAAAATCGGCACGACTTAAAGCAGTAGTGCCGATTTTCTAGAAGTAACAAGCAAGAGTAATCCAGATGCTAATAATTGCCTAGGAAAAGTCACGAGTTAGATTCAACAAGACAATTAGCCGAACAGAAAGTTTACACTTCACAATTTGAATAATTAAATTTAGTGACACCAAGTGTCAGACGTGTATTAATCTGTGCTACGATAATTGTAGTAAAAACGAGCCTACCGAGTTTTTGAGAAATGCCAATGAATACTATTACTGATGAAAGCACCAATACATTACCCAAAAATTTGAACAGATCGTATTCAGTGAGCAAACAATTTTAAAAGTCCGGCGATAACTGACGTTTTATACATAGAAAATGTAAAATGCACTACCAACATGATGTATTCCCATGAATAACACCCAACCATGCATAACATGTACCCAGGTCTAATTCGCATCGAAATTTTATTGGATCATGTCATCAACATGATTCGATTTCATTGGTTAAAAAAGTAAGTGAGGGCAATTATCAAAAAAATTAGTGTTACCATGGTTAATTGTGCTAAAATAAACTTTTATATTGGTAGTTATTAGAGGTTATTAGTGTCATAAGTGGTGCAATTATAATCTAGAGGATCCTGGACGAAGATTAACGTTCATTGCTGAAATATTAATCAAACTTGAATACGAACTAAGTTTCTTAAATAAAATATTATGGGAGTATGAAAGTCGAATTCACAAAAATGGCACTGTTAACCGACATAACTGCCATTACTGGTCTCCTTATAATCCGCATTGGATGAAAGAAACTCATTTTCAGCAAATTTGGGGAGTAAATGTATGGTGTGCTTTATTTAATGGTCGTATTATTGGTCCTTACTTTTATCAAGGTACACTGCCTGCCGCTGTATATTTAAATTTCCTCCAAAATGAACTTCCAGAATTGTTAGAAGAAATTCCGCTAAATGAGAGAGCAATGATGTGGTGGCAACAGGACGGTGCACCTCCTCACTATTCTCGACGAGTGAGTGAGTATATTGATGCTACTTTCCAAGGATGCTGGATCGGACGAAATGGTACGATAAATTAGCCAGCGCGATCCCCAGATATTACAACTTTGGATTTTTACCTTTGGGGATATTTAAAGGATTCCGTATATACCGCACCACCCACAGATCTGGAAGACTTACAGAATCGAATCGTAGCAGCATGCCGAATAATTACTGCAGGTATGGTAAGGGCAACTTGTACAAGAAACCCTATGGCAAGACTTGAATTTTGTGTTAACGAATCTGGAAATCAATTTGAACATCTTACAGCCTGAGTTCTTCTCATACAACTTTGATTAATTATTGGTTTATTAAATTGTTCATTGTTTTTATATACATTGCCCTTTTGTTCTTCTAAAACTAATATAAGAGTCATATGGTGTCGCTGAATTTGCCTTCATAATAATAAATTCATAAATATATCTCATTTAAAATTATTAAATTGATGTATTTTTCCAGAAATGGAGAACCGGAAATAAAATCTAAATATTTAGAAAGCGGCATCATTTCAAACCATTTAAATCCACCAAATTTTCGCACTACTAACCGTTTTCGAGATATCGTCTACTACCTCGTAGGACACTCTGTATAAGTTGCATAATGGCCATATTAACATTAATTTATTTCGGTATTTCTTTTTATAAAATTGTTGTCTTACTGTATGAAGCGAATGAAAATCTTTAAAATTCAACCATACGAAGCTGAAGCTTTCATGAATTGCCTTACTATTGCACAGCGGTCATAATTCGAAAATATTTATGTCAACATTATTGCATATAACATTACTTACTACTTGATAAATGGTCATACTTAATGTAGGTATAGAAATCAAACCTGTAAAATAAAACAATCTATTTTTTTAGGCATCCAAATTGACAGTTCATCGCCAGAGCACAATTGTGTTATCAATGCATCATCAGCAACCTAATTATTTCTCTCTAGTATCCTCGACTTTTGCGATTTTTTCGCAATGGAATTCCAAGAAGAAGATATAAACTCTATTTTCACTCACTTTTTAAACTGTATTAATTAGTTGTGTGACGTCCACAAAAAGCAAAAACAATATTAAAATGTTCGATTTTATTTATTTGTTTTAGAAACTTTTAACTACTTTCCCCTACGAACTTACACATAATATATCAAAATTTGTTACTTAGAACTTACAGAACGTTAACTTATTTGATTTGTCTGCAGCAAGCTGCATCTGCTCATTTACATAGCCCAAATTCCGAATAAGTTGTCAAAATATTATGGCATTATTTCAATTGGAACCAAATTTGTATAGGGTATTTCTGAAGTCCCTGATTAAGAATTTGAAATTAAAAATTAAAAAAACAAAATGGTGGATCCAATATGATGGTCAAAAGTTATAAAAATTGTCATTTCTTAATGAAATTTCGGATATAAGTTCTTTTTTCTTAAAACTATGTTTATATACTTTATATTGAATTATATTTTAAGAATAACTGATTCTCCATTTGTTTCACATTAAATAATTACTTTATTATATCGGGTCCGCAATTTTGTTTTGTGATTTTTGAAGTTCATATTCTCACTCAGCGGCTTCAAAAAATGTCGGAAATCTCATTAAAAAGTTACAATTTTTAGAATTTATATCCGCTATTTTGTTTTTCAAATTTATAATTTCAAATTCTTAATCAGCGGCAACAAAAACCCAATATCCAAAATTTTATGAAAGTGTGACAATTTTTATCACTTTTGTCTGCTGTATTGGGTCCGCCATTTTGTTATTCAAATTTGTAATTTCAGATTCTTAATCAGCAACCGGGAAAACTCTATATCTGAATTTTCATGAAAATATGACAATTTTTATAAATTTTGTCCGCCATATTGGATCCGCCAAATTGTTTTTCAAATTTTTAATTACAGATTCTTAATCAGCGACCTCAAAGAACTCTAAATACTCATTTTCATACAATTCGGATAACGCCCTCATATTTCGGCATTTTCGGTATTTGGGACCACTGTCCATTGTGTCATTGATTCTAAAAAATGCATTATTTAAAATCCTATCCGAGCGTTTATTGTTAAAGACATTTGTTATAGACAAACCACCGAATTTAACCATTTTAGTTGGGACACCATGTATATTGTATGAATACTATTTAAATAGATATCGCAATTGCCAATCTAATTATTGTATTAACTCGGTAGTATTAATTGTATGTTGTTAGATAGTAAAAGTCAGCATGTATTGAGTAATGAGAAGTATCCAATTTTCTGAATGATTGTTTATTACCTTGCGCCCAAGGGATTGCAGACAAATTACAACGGAGTTGAGATTCTGCCTTTCCCAGAGGTCGACGGTTTGGAAGGTTTCTTGTGCCGGGACACCCAACCCTCTTGCGGCTTCGAGGAAGGCGTTGATGTTCTCCATGCATTTGAAAGCCATTGTACTGTTGTTGATCTTCTTTACGCTACCGGCTTGGATAGCATTTACTAGCCTGCAAAATTAAAAAGAAAAATTAGGTTTTATTACAACGAATTATTTAAATAAATATAATTATTCTCATAATTATACAACATTTTAGCCATAAAATTCGTTAAAGTAAAATAGTGTTTTAACTGTTACTCTTGCTTAGTTTTGCTATTGTAATAGCCTAAATCTTATCATAAGTTACCACTGGAAGGACATACCAGGTTATTACAAAATAATCATCGGCTTTTAAAAAGATATATGATAGTAGTATTTGTAAAAGTGTTATGGATACAATAATAAAAGATACATGAAAATAAAGAGATATGTTCAAGTTTTTAATCATACCATCGCAAATATTACATCGGAGCTTCTCGCGTCACACACCACACGACACACGTCTAGTTCGGCCCATACACGTTAGTGTGTCCTTATCAATAATGTTCACTGCAGCAGTAATGCATTCTTGGAATTCACCTAACGATGTTACAGTTACAGATACAGTTTACTTACCAACAATTCCAACAATATTTACCATTGTATTTGTAACACTTTCAGAAATATATCTTTTCTTTCTTTTGTAATGACCCTGTATTGTCATAAGCAACATAAATCAAGCAACTGTTAGTGTCATTTTTATTTAATAACATGAATCGTCCTATAAGTAAAATTAATGTTTATTATTGCGCACCACGCACCACGATTCATCGCCCATTTCGTGGGGAGTTAATGCTTGTGGGCGCATAGAAGTACCTCTTTCTATCTGTCCAAAAACAGACAAATGTGCGACTGATCCTTGCAATTTTTTGTAAATTGTTGAAAATGAATGTGTTTAATGCACATATAAATATGGAGCAATCAACTTCTGACGATTTATTTTAGCCCAAACAAAATAGCCCAGAAGTAACAATTTTACAGCACACACTGCAATCTTTTTCAAATTGATGATTCTTTATAATTCGTTTTCACATCATGTACTTATAAAATCATGTTATGATTACTCACGCAATTTAAGTAAATATTTTTGTACAAATGATCATAAATTAATACTTATGGAGGAAAAATATATTTCCTCCAAGTCAAAATCGTGAATCTTCGAATTTTCGCTCAAGAGTCGTCTTACATTTTTTTTTGAGATAAATATTCGTACTGCACAAAAAAAACGTTCCACAAAATGCTAAACCACGAATGTATCGCTTTCATGGTATAGGAACTGTAATAACTCTTTCCTGCGATTGCTTCAAAAATCAGGCTTTGCGCCTTGTTTTTAAACCTCAAAAATATATACAGTGTGTATCAGCCAAATGGAATAAATTCGATAATAAATAAATGGGGGCGTGTTCGACAAAACGCTCGGATACGTCGATTAGTATTTTTAGTTGCGCATTTTTTCCAACAAAAACTTTTTATACAGGGCGAGTCATGTAGCAGAGGCCAATACCAACTTTCTTATTTTAAATGCAACACCCTGTATATTATTTTTGTATTGTTCAGAAAATTCTAGACATATTTCATGTACCATGTCCTATACCTATCTTCAACTGTTTTTTTACTTATTAGTTTTTGAGTGTATTGTAGCGAATTTCTGTAATCAAATAATATTCTTTTTTACTTTCTCCGTTACGAAGTACGAGAAACTATTGTGATCGCGAAACGTTTTTCAATTTTTTTTTACGGAAATATCCGTTTTAGGGTCCCTAGATGCCATTTTAACAATTTCTGAAAAAAAACCTGTCTGTGTGTCTGTGTTTGTTTCCTAAACAGTTGAAGATAGGTATAGGACATGGTACATGAAATATGTCTAGAATTTTCTGAATAATCCAAAAATTGAATAATATACAGGGTGTTGTATTTAAAATAAGAAAGTTGGTATTGGCCTCTGCTACATGACTCACCCTGTATAAAAAGTTTTTGTTGGAAAAAAATGTGCAACTAAAAATACTAATCGACATATCCGAGCGTTTTTTCGAACACGCCCCCATTCATTTATTATCGAATTTATTCCATTTGGCTGATACACACTGTATATACCTAATATATGCATCTGAAATAAAGTATATAACCAAACAAATAAAATATGTCATAGCAACGAAATGTATATAACCAATAATTGCTACGATTGATTACATACTTAAAATCGGCAGATGTATTAATATAATAAATATATGTCATTTTTATTAAATATTTATTTAAAATTTAAATACAATACCCCACTTCAAATGGAATAATAAAGTAATGAATATTAAATAATATTTATAAATGTCACCTTGTATTGGTCACAGTTTAGATAGCAATCACTGAATAGGTAACAGTTGTGATTTTTAGGATCAATCACATTTTAAGTAGCAATCATACTTTAAGTAGCAGTTCAAGTTTAACTAGCAGTGATTCTAAGGGGCAATCACAGAAGTAGCAGTGATTTTAACTAACAGTGATTTTAAGTAGCAGTAATTTTAACCCACAGTGATTTTAAGTAGCAGTGATTTTAAGTAGGAGCGATTTTAAGTAGCAGTGATTTTAAGTAGCACTGACTTTAACTAACAGTGATTTTAAGTAGCAGTGATTTTAAGTAGGAGTTATTTTAAGTAGCAGTGATTTTAAGTAGCAGTGATATTAAGTAGCACTGACTTTAATTAACAGTGATTTTAAGTAGCAGTGATTTTAAGTAGTTGTGATTTTAAGTAGGTGTGATTTTAAGTAGCAATGATTTTGTGTAGCATTGACTTTAACTAACAGTGATTTTAAGAAGCAGTAAAATTCGATTATTACTAACAGTGAGCACCTGTAATTTTTCAATACCAGTGAGGAAATCACAGGTACGTGAAATATCACCCATCCCCAGTAACGGATAAAGTACTGAGATATCAAATGCTAATTTTGGCCCTATAACTAGGTCCAGTATACACTTCGCTTAAATGGAAAATGGATTTTTCCATAAAAAATCCACTTGTACACACTTTATTCTCTAACAACACTATACTAAATTTCATAAAGATATATGTAAAAATGAAAATTACATTTGGAGTCTACCAGAATTCAGTTACACCCGGTATACCACGTGACACACCTCTTTTGGGGCCCGTTTCATCTGGCTCCATCACTGCATTAGTGCCTAAATAGCGCAGGTTTATTTCATTATCTTGTACATTTTATTGTTTTAATTATTGCTGCCTTTTTTAAATAATTTATTTTAAGTATAATTTTTATTAAGTTAATAAACAACTCATTTTAACTATGTACAAATGACTGTAATAGAAATAACAACTATAAATTAATAATACAATTAACTAGATAAATATTTTAAAGGAATGTAATGTGACCATCATGTTACTTTCTACGATTTAATGGCAATAGGGTTTTTAGTTGTTTTTTTAATTTTTTAATAGTAACATTTCGAAAAACCGTATTCCGTATAAATCGTTAATTTTGGCATCCCCTACAATTATAGTTAATGTAAATATGGTGTAACGTTTATGATTTCATAATTAGAGACAAAAAAACCACAAGAATTTTCATTTTTATTTTTAGTTTCAAATATTTAAATAGAAACATTTAAAAACAAATGATGTCCACTTATTTGTTGCCTTTTTCTAAAAACTATTTTTATTATATTTCACATTTAAAAAAATTATCGGAAAAAACAAAAATCGGTTTTTTAATTCTTCGAATGATCTTCAAAGTTTCATTTGAAAATATTTCGAGGTTTTTGAGATACCGTGCCCTCAGCTAGACACATACACACAAAAACGAATATTTACTTTCTCAAGTTGTAACTAGTCCCTGACCCCACCTGCTTCTATCGTCACCAGCCGCCACTGCATATACTATACCGGTGTTTCTCAACGTGGGCGATATTGATCTTTAGGTCTTTGTTTATGCCTTACAAAATCCCAACCTAAGAGTAACCTGCATTATTTTAGGGATTACCAAGTAATTTTAAGATGGTTAAAAATTAATGTAAACGAATTAAGAGACGTATCTGATAAAACGGGCATTTGGTCCAAAAATATTAAGAAACACTATACTATACCATACTATCAATAATTTTAATTCATTTCGCACTAATTAATTATTACCCTTTATTTCACCCATTCTGATTTTTGAATTGAAATAAGGTGAAGAATATTTAAATAGATTAAACATAAGATATGCTAAGCCTATTTTTTTTTTTAATTTAATATGCCTTGTTACAATTTGTTTTTACAAACAATAATTAACATTAATGTCATAGTTTGAGGTTTGCATATGAACAGTCTCCCAGTGGAGGACAGTTCAAGGTATCATCTATAAAATCTATGGTTTGAGTTTAGGGTGTTGTCTTCTGAGTCTATTGCGGTTCACTGCACTGAGTAGGTTTACCACTAGGTGGTTTGGGTAATGTTCAAGTCGCTCCAGGTATTTTTTGCTATTGTCCGCTATCTCTTCTTTAAGCCTAATTGAAATAATGATCATTGCTAAATCCGGATGCGGTAAAACCAGGCCGCAGAAAGAGGTGACTTAAATGTCAAAGATCAACGATTTACGTGGGCGGCGCCTCGAGGAGATCGGCAAGTCTGCAACTGTCAGGTGAAACGTGACCGTAAGCGAAAAATGGTCCCAATAATATATTGGATAACATTCCACCGACACAACTAGCACAAAATTTACATAATTCCATATCATAAGTCAACAAATAGATCAGCATTCTACAAACAAAACTATCGTGAAGTAACTCGGTCTGTAAATACATCTTCGATAGATTAAATTCCTTGGTATGATTTAATGTTTGAATAAAACTAAAACAGCATAAATATTTGCAAATACTTATACTAAACTAGATATAATAATGTCTCTTATTTTTCTGAAAGAGTGTACTTCTTCTTCTTGTCTTTAATATTCAATTATCTTATAATTGTTCCCTGAATATTACAAAGCATAGTGAATTTTTAATTGGAAATTGAACGTTAAAGGAGAATGTTAAAAAACCGTTTTTTATCTAACGCAGCAACGGGAAAAACCCATTGAATATGTATCCGTAACTCCCATGGATGATGAAAATATAAGTTAGACCGCGGAAAAGCCTGGGGAAAATTTTTGAGGTTCTATCAAAGATCAAAAATTCAGGATTATATCGATTTATTCTGAAACTATCAATGATCCAAAAAAATGTTTCAGATAAAAGTTGAACGGTTTGGAGGGAAACGTACAGTAGTGGCCTTGGTTTGACCTTATGACATCTACGTAAGGTCAGGTGAAATTCAAAGTGCGCGCTGTATCTCAAAAAGTAAACCAGAAATTAACATGAAACTTTGAACATAAGTGTTATTTGATAATCCCAAGAAAACAAAAGCTTTTGGTAAAATTTCGTACACCGAAAGTGGGTGTTTTTGTTTCAAAAAACCTACGAAGATAAGTTTAGCAATGTGTGTCCTTGTCAAAATGATTTTCTGGTTTTTCATTTAATAATAACATTTACAGTTTGAAGTTTCACATTTAATTTTAGAATAATTTTCCTGTACGTAGAAATAAACGATCTTAAACCACTATTATTATCTAGTAGTACCAGTAATAACATGCAAATTTCTTTTGTATCATTCAATATCTGGCATGGCACTAGCCAGGGAAGTAGATGTTTCAAGAAGTTATTTGTTTGTAGTCTTAGTAAAACTTAATGTTGCAGAGTCACGAACAGGCTGAATATTCATATTATTAAATGTTATATTATACTCATTAGTTCCTAAAGAAAATTACCCATGAGCTCGAAGAAGAAACTTTTTCTTGCGGGACTATTTACGGACATTCCATATTCATATAATAAATAACTATTATAGTAATAGTTTTGCTTTTTAATTCTTTCGCACTTTTTTGGCGAATATTCCGAAAATGTTCTTGCTTCTGTTTCATTAAAACTTTGTGAAAAGCTTAGATTAGGAAAGGATTTTTGGCTACTCAAACATTAGGCAACTTATTAACAATTTTAAGCACTGTTCTCGGGCAGAATACATAAACTTTGACGACTCGATTTCGCGGCGGTTTGTGGTAGTACTTTTTATGCCGAACAGAAACATATATAGATAATAGAGGGATAATTACTTTTCCTCACGAGATATTTAGCAGGAAAGTTGAAAAAAGGTACTTATTCAGTTTAACAGCTTTACCTCCGATTGACTTGACCTTGACATATGTTGTAAAGATTACCGCTATGAATAATGTGAAAAGGGTTTTAGTTTGCAGTTTATTAAACAGTTATCAAGAACATCAATTTTCATAAATCATATCTCTTTCACTTTCGAATATATAACTTGTAACACGCGTGGGTTTTTACAACTACGCGCAGCTTGCGCACCTGTAACAAGCCTCAAGTTTTCCTAACGATATTGGTACAGATAGAGCTTTTCGTCTTTGACTGGCTGTAGCCAAAAAAAACATACATTATTAAGGCTTGTGCCTATGAACTGAATAGAACATATCGTCGGCTTACAATCAAAACCAGGTAAGTTACAACTGTACAGTTTTGAGATATTGAAGTTTTAAAGTTTAACATTACATCAAAAATCTTCTAGTCTACAAGGGAACATAGGCAGCCCGTAAGTTAAAAAAAAATCTGAAACATTGTGTGGAAGTAAAGTAATTCATTCGTAGCACAAGACCATTTTCTGTTTCTGCGGAATTTCAGTCTGAGGTAGTGAAATCACTCCTCAAACAAAAATGACAGTTTTTTTTAGCAATTTCTTTCTAGAAAGACATGAAAAAATGGTTTATATAAAAGTTGTAGAGTATTTTATTCTCTTTGGTACGGTATTTTCAGATTTTGGGGAAATGCAATATAGGCAGCTGCCTAGGGGCGAACATGTATTACAAAATACTAGTACTAAAACGACAAATATAATTGTTAATGAAGAGTTAAGTTTATTATCACCGCAAAAGACGCAAATTGCATCGTAAGAAGAAAATAGAGAACAAAAAATTGCTTCCACTTCTAAAACTGTGACATTGATGGTTGAATATGAATTACAAATCAGTAAATCAGAGGAGATAGAGAAAATCAAGTTTACATCCATGGAAATTATATAATTATATATAAAAGTTTTTTCTAACCATATACTGTGACTAACGCAATCGATATGATTGGGAATGTTAGATACATTTAATTTGTTAGAGACGGGATTTTTTAAATGATTCTTATCCTTATGATAATTCTTATTCTTAGCCCTGAGCGTTGTGGAATAACTGGGAAGCTGTTAATCCTGTCTAATTGCTAATATTCCGAAACTAGGAAAGTTGTCTTTTCCCTTTTATTCTTCCCTAGATTAATCTATGTAGTAATGCGTATTTCCTGTTTCTCATAACATATCCCAGATACGATTGTTTCCTGGCCTTTATTATCATTAGAATTTTTCTTTCTGTTCCCATTTGTCTGAGCACTTCTTCATTCGTTATATGCTCTGTCCATGTTCAGCGCAGCATGCGTCGGAATTTTAAGCCCTCCAATTTGTTGATTGTGTGTCCATGCTTCAGTACCATACAATAGCGTCGAGTATATGTACCATGTAAGCATACGGAGTCCTATTTTTATTGACAAGTCTCGGCAACAGAATTTTGTTTTCATTGTCATAAATATAGTTCTTGCTATCTCTATTCTGGTGTTGATTTCTGTATCTGCGTCGAATCCTTGTGTTAGTCATGTTCCAAGATTATTTATCTTCTGAACCTGCCAGTTTGCTACTTTAAATCATTACGAGACTAATTTGATAAATATGAAGAAAAGGGTAAAGACCTATCCAAAATTGTGGAATAGAGGGTACAGAAGAGAAAGCTTCAATTTGACGAAACTGATGAAAGTTAAACTAACTTCGACGGCAAGAGTGAATTGCGTTTTTTTTATATTATTGATAGTCTAGATCAAGAATTAAAGAAATAATTGAGGATTATGTATAAATGACAACGATATACGCAATAATTCAAATAATTTGCAAGCTTAATGAATGTTTTGCTGAAGAATGAATTGAATTTAAATATTTTATTGAAAACAGAAAATTTCGTTAATGTTAGAGAAATGTTAGTATTTATCAGAGAAAAACATGTTATAACCATATTTCCAAATTGCGTAAAGAATGTTTCTTACTCATTTTCTAATTTGATATGGGAAAAAACATATTTATGAAATGCCATTAGTCAAGGACTTAATAATATACTGGTGTTATCAAAAAATATTAACTTAACCGGTGCCCTTGATATCTAGTGAAGGTGAACTGGTTCACAATACTATAGAAATATTTAATACTACCAAGGATTGGATGGTAGAAAATAAACTATTGATAAATAATAATACAAATTTCATTGCATAATATTTAAAACAAAAAATAAACAAAATGCAACCAGCACTATAAATGTAAATAACGAAACATTTAAATTTCAAAATGCATCTAATTTTTTGGGGATGGTGATTGATAGCAACCTAAAATGGTCATACCATGCGATCAATTATTATCAAAATTAAACTCCACATGCTATGCCTTGCGAATCTTAAGACAAGTATTAGATACTAACACCCTAATCAAGTTTATAGAGCAAACTTTGAAAGTGTGATAAGATCTGGCATTATACATTACGGATGCTCTAGTTACACAAAGAGTAGATTTATTATTCAAAAGATAGCGCTACATATAATATTGAACTTAAATCAACGAGATAGCTACTGAGACAGGTTTGGGGGCGCGGGTTTACTTACCTTCTACAGTCTTTATACAGGGTGTTTCAGAGCTCTGGTAACGGTCAATCACGTGCTTATTTGTCAAAATTTAAAAAAATGTTTCATACAAAAGTTGTGTATGGGTCATTCCATGCTATTTCAACAAAAGGTTGTGCTGCACCATTTTAATTTTTTTTTTATATTTTGCACAGTTATTTATACATGTTTCTGGAGTTCAAAACTAATTTAAGAAAAATAAAAATTCTTGCCATGTGGCAGCAATGTCCCCGGATGGAGCATGAAACATGTACATTTTTGTAAATGCAAGCGTTTGCGCGAAGTGGCATAACTTTCTTTCCAATTGTGCAAATTTAAAATTTTTAAAAACTCTTAACTCAGATTAAAGTGCCGAAGAGTTTAGTGTAATTTTCATTCATTATTTGTTTTATTTTTTCAAATATAATGGCCGTCAAAGTTTAGCATTGAGATTTGCATTTTTTTCATTTTTCGGCCTTGCTTTGGACTGAGAAGGGGGCAATACACTCAAACCAAAATTAGTTTCCAAGTACAACGGTAACAATAGATTTTATCTGAGGCAAAAAATCTAAAGTGTTTTAAACCCTTCTAATTTTTTTTCGCTGGAGAAAATTGGCATTTTCAAGAAAATCCGTATTTTTCTAAAGCTGTATCTCCAGTGGGGCACACAGTAAAAATCTGAAATTTATAATACCAATGCTTCTATCCGGGAGCAACACCATTACAAAATTTGGTAACTTTGTTTTGCCTAGTAATAAAAATATTTAAGTTCAAATTTGTAATAATTTTTATGCAATCGGATTAAAAATTGAACTTTAAATATTAGAAGCCGGTACTAAAATGGAACTCACCAGTACTAGCAGTGATTATAATACACTTGTGAATATTATAATCTCTGGTACTAGGCATTAAAGTACTTACCAAGGGTTTCCGTACAACGAGGTGATTGGCGACTCATTAATGCAAATCATAGTCCTGGTGATGAAATTTAAAAAAAAGGTACCATGGATCCTGAATAGAAACTTATTATTATTATTAAAAATGATTAAAGAATAAAATTGAATAAAACCATAAAAGTCATTAGACAATTGTCTTAAATTTGCGGCTGTTGGGAGTCAAGCTGCTGATTACGTTCTAGAATTTCTGTGTTAATCATTGTATTACAATTCTGTTAATCCTTTTATTACTATTGAATTTAATTTAAACTATAATATTAATGAAAGGGCACTTTAGTGCTGAGGTAAATGTATTTTTTATGCAATCGAAAATACTCTATTTTCAGATTTAAAATTGTAATTACTTACGTTTTTCATCTAAAGATGTTCTAGCGTTTCAGTGGTAGAACTTGCAGATGTAATTATAGGTTATGTTGATATTTGTTTAACAGAAGATCAGTAAATTCTTAAGGTTGGATTAGCATCGCGCGCATGGTTTAAACAATCACAGAAATTCTAGAACGTAATCAGCAGCTTGACTCCCGACAGCCGCAAATTTAAAACAATTGTCTAATAAATTTTACGGCTTTATTCAATTTTATTCTTTAATCATTTTGAATAATACTACGTCTATATTTAGGGTCCACGGTACCTTTTTAAATTTCATCACCAGGACTATGACGCATTAATGAGTCGCCAATCATCTCGTTGTACGGAAACCCTTGGTAGGTATTTTAATGCCTAGTACCAGTGATTATAATATTTACAAGTGTATTATAATCACTGCTAGTACTGGTGAGTTCCATTTTAGTGTCGGCTTCTAATATTTAAAGTTCGATTTTTACTCCGATTTCATAAAAATTATTACAAATTTGAACATAAATAGTTTTGTTACTAGGCAAAACAAAGCTACCAAATTTTATAATGGTGTTGCTCCCGGATAGAAGCATTGGTAGTATAAATTTCAGATTTTTACTATGTACCCCACTGGAGATACAGCTTTAGACAAATACGGATTTTGTTGAAAATGTCTAATTTCACCAGCAAAAAAAAATTAGAAGGGTTTAAAACACTTCAGATTTTTTGCCACAGGTAAAATCTATTGTTACCATTCTACTTGCAAACTAAATTTGGTTTGATTATATTGCCCCCTTCCCAGTCGAAAACAGGATCGAATAATGAAAAAAATGCAAATCTTGATGGTAAATTTGAGGGCCAATAAATTTGAAAAACATATCAAATTATGAAAGAAAATTAAACCAAAATATTCACCACTTTAATCTGCGTCAGGAGATTTTCTAATTTTTAAATTTGCTCAATTCGAAAAATTGTTATACCACTTTGCGCAAATGCTTGTAATCACAATAATGTACATGTTTCAAGCTCCATCTGGGAACATATCTGCCACGCGGCAACATTTTATTTTTTTCTAAAATTAGTTTTGTACTCTAGATACATGTATAAATATCTGTGCAAAATATAAAACAAAATAAAAATGGTGCAGCACAACCTTTTGTTGAAATAGCATGGAATGACCCGTATAATAGTGAGCTGCACGCCCTAAAAATATTTAAATTTATACAGGGTGTCATAACAAAGTTACAGACCAAACTTATGTTTTTTTTAAATGGAACACCCTGTATTTTTTGTCATTTTTGAATTATATGGAGCAAATAAAGGTGAGTTACTTCAATAATCCCTATACCTATTGTTTGCCGTTTTCGAAATATTTGAAGATTTGTTGAAATTCATGGTCTGGGTGAAATTTTATTTTTGCCCCAGTGATTGACGTTGAACGATTAAAATCATTTCTATTATTTGGTTAAAGGTTCGAACTATAGAGCCAACCATGATTTCATACAAAAAATTATACAGGGTGATAAAAAAAATGCGGTAGAAAAACCGAACTTATAAAGTTAAATAACTTCGTTTTTTCAAATGGCACACCCTGTATTTAGTAACGTATTCTTAAGTAGAATCCAATTATCTTTCAGATTGTATAAGGGTTCCCTGTTCCTAATCTCAATAGTTTTCTTATATTCGGCGATTATTATATCAGGAATAATTATTATAATCTGAAAGATTATTGGATTCTACTTGAAAATACGTTACTAAATACAGGGTGTGCCATTTGAAAAAACGAAGTTATTTAACTTTATAAATTGGGTTTTTCTACCGCATTAAATAAAATAAAATAATAAAATTTCACCCAGACCATGTATTTCAACAAATCTTCAAATATTTCGAAAACGGCAAACAATAGGTATAGGGAGTATTGAATTAACTCACCTTTATTTGCTCCATATAATTCAAAAATGACAAAAAATACAGGGTGTTCCATTTAAAAAAACATAAGTTTGGTCTGTAACTTTATTATGAGACACCCTGTATAAATTTAAATATTTTTAGGGCGTACTATTATACACAAGTTTTGTATAAAACATTTTTCGAAATTTTGAAAAATAAGCAAGTGATTGACCGTTCCCAGAGCTCTGAAACACCCTGTATATAAGAAATATTAGTTTTCAATTTAAACAATGAAATGAAATTTGATAAACATAGTATGAATACGACACGCGTAACATTGAAAAATATGCATATCCATCTCATCCATCTCGTAGGCTCTCACTCTTTGATACATCTCCCACGTATGCTGTTTTGAAACTGTTGGATTGCCAAAGCATTTGAAAAACATCACTGATGGAACAGTATTCAAAACACAAGAGAGTTCTTAATCAAAGAAGAACATTACTCAACATCAGAGTACATAAATTATCAGAGTTAATAGAACTATGTATGAGAATATGATCATAAATAAATATGCATCCAAATATGCATATTTGTAATAGCTTGACGTATTCAATTGGCGGGTAGATATGTTACTAGTATAATTATAACTGTATTATGTTTATTTTTATTTTTTATTTGTTATTGATTGTTTCATTATTATTACGAATATTATAAATAGTTTCGCCTGTAAGAAACCCAGGAAACGTATATGAAAATGTTTATACCCACTTATTAACTTTTTCCATTTAATGTGTTTGTTCGTCAGTATAAATAACAATTTTATTAGCATTTTAAAGTTTTATAATAATAGGGGGTGCTATTATATAGTTGCCTACGGGTGAAGAAAGTTTTAATCCAGCTCTGGACACATATGGTTTTGCCAGTACTTAGTATAGTGAGTTTTAGGCCAAAAACTGCAATTATCTCAAAAATGATAAAAACGTACTTATCTGGTTTTGGTTGTGAGCCGACGATATATGGAAATGAGCCGTTTTTACTGAAACTTTTTAAATCAACTTCAAAGTTTAGACAAGATATTGGTACACCTGTCTTTTGAGGTAATCCCAGAGAAAATAATCGCACGTGGCAAAATCTGATGAATGCGGTGACCACCCGATGTTGCTAAGCAAGGAGACAACATTTATCTCAGAATTCCGAGGGAACGACGCAGTACAAACACCGAAACACCGAAAATTTTGTTTGTTTTCAGTAGCAAAAGGTGAAAAAATGCCCCGCGACACAAAGCTGTAAGTATTTCTCAATTCAAGTTCACAAAAGCGTGAAAAAATTACACTCTCTTGCACTACATTTTGCGATTTTTGAACACCATATTTTATGAAAGCAAATTAATGACAAAAACTGTGATTATAGCGAACGTAGAAAAATGTCTTTATTACCTGAAATTAGGGTTTAAATTTCTAATTCTGTGTAGTTCTCATTACCGTAATGACAAAAATCTCTTTCTTCCCGTGAAACCTGTAGCACGTGATACTTCATTACCTAATTAATATGATTGTTAATGTCTATGTTCTCTGTTATAATAATCACATCAACGCATTGCAATGTATTGACAATGTAGGCAATCATACTTACACTCAGTTTTATTTAATTGTCAAAATTGTGTTATTAATAAAAATGTATTACACCACCGAAGAAAGAATACAGATAATTAATTGGTACAAGAGTGGGAACAGCATTCGACGTGTTAGAGATTTGTTTTCGGTTGAGTACCCGAGCAGACAAGTTCCATCCATCTCAACAATTTGTAATATTGTCCATTATTTTGACAATACTGGCTGCGTGAGTAATTTTCACATTAAAAGGGCTGTAGGAAATCACATTTTAACGGAAGAGATGAAACTCAGCACTTTATGTTACGTAGAGCAGAACCTCATATCATCGTTAAGAGTTATCGCAGCACAGTTTCAAATAAGTTCAGCTTCCGTTTACAGGACATTAAAAGAATTTAAATACAATGCTTACAAGTTTTCAAATCATCAGCAACTATCAAATGAGGACAAAGGCAAACGAACAGAATTCTGTGAAACCGTATTCCGTATTCAATTTAATTAATAATGATCAAGAAATTTTACACATAATAATATTTACTGATGAGGCATCAATTTCCTTAAATGGTGAAGTTAATCCAAAAAATTATAGGTTAGTATTCTTCATTCCTTATCGATGCCCATTCCTTACACCCATTCCTTCACCTTTGAGATTTTGGGCGTGCAATAATCCTCGCTTACAAAATTTGACGCACACACAATACAATGCGAGAGTTAATGTGTGGGCTGAACTAATTAATGATACCCTTATTGGTCTTTTTTTATTAATGGAAATCTAAACAGTAATGTTTACTTAGACCTTCTGCGAACTCGTATAATGCCAGAAATTCATACACTAAACATTGCTGCTCCTTATTATCAAATGGATGAAGCGCCTCCACATTCTACAGCTGCCATTAATAATTATTTAAATGAATTATTTCCTGATCGCTGGATAGGTAGATTTGGTCCAATACCTTGGCCACCCCGGTCGCCTGATTTGTCTCCAAACGACTTATTATTGTGGGGGTATCTAAAAAGCAATGTTTATAATAATATTATTATAAACAATACTTCAGAGTTAAAAGACCGTATAATTACTGTTTGCGGTGAATTAAGAAGAAATCCGCAACACATTAGAAATGCTATTCAAGGATTTTATAATCGACTTGGCTACTGCTTAGAACGTGAAGGTGGTCATTTTGAATATTTATTATAATTACTTACGATTTATCATTGTTTGTTTCATTAACCTCACTTTATTCGTAATAATTTTAAGCTTTCACTGTACTGTAACAGGCCGACGGGGCCGAGAGAAGAAGAAGAAAAAGAAGAAGCATGCACTGGCACCTTTGTGTACTTGGTTGCCTACATTGTTAATACATTGCAATGCGTTGATGTGATTATTATAACATAGAACATAGACATTAACAATCATATGTTCTGAGTTGAAAAAAGGACCCTGTATGTGGCACGTACTCTTTGAAAGAAAACCCGTTTCTGACTTTGTGAAATTGGCATAACTAAGATATTTTAGGCTCCAGTTAGCTGACGAGGATAAGTCTTGGGCTCCATATTTCGTACACAAAATATGCATTAAATATTTCCGACAATAGACAAATGGCATGAGGAAGTGCTTAAGAAATAAATTGGAAACAACCTTACTTGTTGCAGAAAGCATTAAATAGATTCAATAAAACGAAACGAAAAATAGCGTGAATATATGAATGTTCAACCTGTTCGTAACTCTGCAAACATGTGCCAGGGTGGCACTAGCCAGGGAAGTAGTTGTTTCAATAGGTTATTTGTTTATAGTCTTAGTAAGACTTAATTTTGTTTGCAGCGTTACGAACAGGTTGAATATTCATATATTCAGGCTATTTTTCGTTTCGTTTTATTGAATCTATGTGCTTAAGGTTTGGTGTACCAATAATGAACATCAAAGGCATTAATAGCAATAATCGTTACAAATAGATATATCTATCTATATGTATGTGTATGCACCCAGCGGATGAATAGAAATACCACTGTCTGACGGAGCACAAGATACCACAGCTGAAAAAAACAAGAATAATTTCTATGGAATTTCTGGAAGCTCCCAGCATTTCAATCAACAAAAGCTGAATAATTGAAGACCTAAACCTTTCAAATGAGTCTTCTAGATTGCTTGCTTCTTGATTAAATGGGAAGAACATACTATACTCAGGTACCAATTACATTTTATTGTAACAGAGGGGTCGCTACAAAGTATGGAAACACGGCTCTCTCGTGAAAACGGCTAAGAACAGAACCACCAAAATCTGGAATTTCTCGAAAAATTTGGCGTGAAAAAATCAAAAATTATTCTCAGGATTTTTCCACATGGGCGCCATCTTGAAAAGGTATATAAAAGTTATAAAATAAAAAAATCGAATTCCATTTGAAAAAATTCAAGATGGCGTCCTTGTGGGAAATTCCTTGAAATAATTTCTGATTTATCCAATTTAAATACCTCAATTTCGGTGGTTCTGCTCTTAGCCGTTTTCACGTGAGAATCGTTTCTCCGTACTTTGTAGCGACCCTGTATATATGCTCCTCTTTCCCAGTCGTTTTGTAACGATATAAAACGACTGGGGAAAATGGACTTGCCACAATACACACCAGACCAAGTTCAAAAGTTTAAAATAAATCCTGCAAAACAATGGCAACCGTTATGGCTCCATACCACGAGAAAAGAGGAATATGAGACAATAACGCTAATCTTGAACAAAATTAGGTACGAAGAACATCCACGGGTGATTTTTGTTGACTTAAAGATAGCAAACATCCTCCATGGGAAGCAGATTACACAAAAGATCCTTGCTTTTATATATTTGGGACAGCAGAGATAAAAATATGCACGGAGTTAATACAATGACATTATTTTTTAATAACCAGAGGTACACACGTCAAAAAAAAAACAAATACAATTAACCAAAGTAATCCTAATACTCATTGATGAAGTAGAACGCCTTGAATGTTAGAAAACATTTAATTTAATACTATAAATACAATAAAACGAAATGTAGCCTGAATATATGAATATTCAACCTTTTCGTTAATGTGCAAAGCAAAAATTTAAGTCTTACAAAGACTATAAACAAATAACTTATTGAAACAACTACTTCCCTGGCTAGTGCCACGCCGGATATTGAATGATACAAAAGAAATTTGCATGTTATTACTAGTACTACTAGATAATAACATTGGTTTAAGATCGTTTATTTCTACATACAAGACTATAAGAAAATTATTCTAAAATGAAACGTGAAACTTTAAACTGTAAATGTTATTATTAAGATGAAAAAAAAAACAGAAAACATTTTGCCAAGGACACACAGTGCTAAACTTATCTGGTGTTACTAGATGAAACAATTTTGATAATAACTAAAAATACCACTGAATTAAAAAATATATGAAAATTTATGTTTATTTAATACTATGTTTAAAATTAGTAACGGACAGATTTTTATAGCTTATTGCATAGAGGTCGTGTTTGGTTAGAATTTAAGAGATATTATGATTTAATGTAAACATAATGTAATCAACGAATCAAAATCATCTTTCCGCGTTGCATATCAAGTTGGGGCTTATGAAACAATTTGGAAGGCTTTGAATCGATATGGACCAAGTTTCGGGTACTTGTTACGTATATTCCCTGGCCTTAGCATAAAAAAGAGTGAAGGTGGGAATTTTCAAGAATCCATTAATGAAGTTAAGTATAATGCCTACTGTTCGATTGTTCAAGTTAATAACAATTGTCTTGGAAGCCACAAGGGAGAAAATTCTGTGGAATTGGAAGAAGAAATGCTTTCCAACTCCAATAAACTAGGTTGTAGAATGAGTATCAAGTTTCACTACCTTCACTGCCACTTAGATAAGTATTAAATTCTGAGTATTTTTTATGTAGCATACCCTATGTCGATTTTCAGCTGATTTCGGAGAAATGGCGTTTAAAAAAGTATTACAACTACTACTATTTTATTTCCGGTAAAAGATAACATGGTTTCATCGAAATATTGGAATTAATAAACAAAAATCATTATTTACTTAATTAAATGCTGAAACTGAAACCCTTCTTGTGCCTGACATATCCCAAACGATCAATAAATCTGCATGCACCCTAATTATTGTTTCTTGACTAATGTTGGCACATTCTCTTCTAATTGTGGTTTTTAAGTCGTCAAGCGATTCAGGTTTAGTTTTTTATACAATATTTTTGAGATGACCCCACAAAAAATAATCCAAAGGATTGAGATCGGGAGACCTTGGTGGCCATTCAATTGGTCCAATCCACCTGTTGGGAAATGCCACTTCATATATTGCCTAACCTGAACTGTATAATGTGGTGGGGCAGCATCTTGCATGAACCATAAATTTTCGTCATGTAACATCGGGTCATTATCACGAGGAAATAAATTTCTTAAATTGGGGATTAGATAGTTTTGTAAGAAATTAAGATATCGTGAACCGTTCAATGTCTCCCCAAAAAAGTAAGGCCCAATGATTTGATTTTTGACAATTCCTGCCCAAACATTATTTTTTTCAGGATATTGGATGTGTTGTTCTCTCGTCCATCTGGGATTTTATTTTGCCCAATACCAACAGTTTTGTCTATTAACTTGCCCGGTTAATGTAAAAGTCGATTCAACTGAGAACAAAATGTTTTCAACATGACGAGGGAAATTGTGGCACATATCCACTAAGCTTTGAGAGAATTGCATTCATCGGTCTGGATCATCTTCATTTAATTCGTGTACCAGTTTTATTTTATAAAGATGCCATTTTTCTAATCGTAAAACCTTATGTACAGAAGAAGGAAGGGTATCGTGGATACGGCTAACTTGACGAATGCTAATATGTGGATTTTCTTCTACAGCTAGTAAAACATTTAGTTTATTCTCTTCGTTGATCGCAGGGCGTCCTTTCTTTGGCGTATCTTCTACAGAACCAGTATCTCGAAACTTCCTCTCAATTTTGCCGACTACTGACTGGTTTATTGGCCTGTCCGAATATTTGTTATTAAATAAAACACACACCTCATGTTAAGTTCGCACTCTATCACCATAACCAATCATCATAAGAATTAGAATTCTTTGTGTTGTCGATAAACGCATTAGATTACTCTTTTTTCAAATAAAGTCAAACCAAAACTGACAAATTAGGTTATTCAAAATTTTTGACGTTATTGGAATGTTGTTTGTTAAATGAATGAAAGTAGAATTCCTAAGGAAACAAATAAACACAACTTCACTCTGCAGTGTGAACTCATATCTTTTATCATAAATAAAGATAATTTCTTTTATTTCTTCGGAAACAGCTGAATATCGACATAGGGTATGCTACATGAAAAATACTCAGAATTTTACATAGAATCCATAAATGCAACAAAAAAATGGGGGTTCACGTTTGAAAATTTCAACTTAGGGGTAGTATCTCAATTTTGGGACACCCTGTACATTTGAATTTCATCTCAAAAAATGCGCGTTAAAAAATAATAATATACGTGTCCGAGCATTTTTCTGTAAGAAAATGCCCTGAATTTTAATCGAATTTATTCCTTACGTTATGTACACAGTATATACCGGGTGACCCAGGGATCTGTAAAAGCCCCATAACTTATTTGCTATTTGAGATATCGACTTCTAGTTTTCCTGAACTGGTACCGACACTTATTCTACATATTTTAAAAATATGTATGTTTTTGTACAGGGTGTCCCAGTATACATAACGGAACAAAGTTATGTTTTTTTAAATGGAACACCCCATATTTTATACTTTATTTTCAACCCTCTTGAGAAGCTGATAAAAATAGTATAAGATAGTATGGGTCTATTATGGACGGTTGGTTAGTTATGGTCAAATTTGTGGCAAAAACAAGGACACATTGAAAAAGTTGCAGAATCGCTCCTAGCAATGCTAGCGTCGTTTTTTATACACTAAAGAATTTTCCACATCATGAAGAATAATACAAATCGGCTTTGGTTCTTTTTTGTTCATTCTGCTATACAGGGTGTCAACATACGCAAAATAATGGATAACTATTTTTTTTTTAATGGAACACCCTATATATCTTGCCACCAATGCATGGAATTTTTAATAAGCTTTCCAATGATGTACAATTTGTAGAATGAAATATTAAGGATTCTTGAGATTTATCCTTAAAAACATTTTTCTTTTGTCACCTCCTGCTCATTTTTGGATTTTCAGTCAAAACTATGCATTTTCTGAAAAAATAATAAGAAACCAAAGTTGTAGAGCGGAAAATTTTCGATCGATATAGGTGTTTCGACTTTTCCAATAATGCGTGCATTGCCCGCCAGAGTGCGCAAAATCGTGACCGTATATGCATTTCAGCGTTTTTCTCAAATTTTTTGAGAAGCAATTTTCGCCCAAAATGCATAGTTTTCGCTAAAAATGCAAAAACCATTGAAAAACGCAAAAATTGATACATACATTTTCAATTTGCATTTTTAGGGAAAACTATGCATTTTTGGCAAAAATTGCTTCTATTAAGAGTTGTAGGGCGGAACATTTTCAATCGATACGGGTCATTTTAATTTCCCTATAATTTCCCGTTTTTCTGCTAGAGGGTGCGGAAAATAAAGTATAGTGCAATTTATTAATAAAAAATTTGAAAAGACAACGCTAAAATGCATATACGGTCACGATTTTACGCGCTCTGGCGGGCAATGCACGCATTATCTTAAAAGGTGAAAGACCTATGTCGATCGGAAATTTTTCGCTCTACAACTTTGGTCTCTTAGAATTTTTCCTGAAAATGCATAGTTTTGGCTGAAAATTCTAAAATCAGCAGAAGGTGACAAAATAAAAATGTTTTTATTGATAAATCTCAAGAATCTTTAATATTTTGTTATACAAACTGTATATCATTGAAAAGCTTATTAAAAATTCCATAGATTGGTGGCAATTTATATAGGTTGTTCCATTTGAAAAAAAATAGTTTTCCATTGTTTTGCGTATGTTGACACCCTGTATAGCACTATGAATAAAAGAGAACCAAAGCCGATGTGTATTATTCTTTATGATGTGGGAAATTTTTTAGTGTATAATAAATGATGCTATGTTTGCTAGGAACGCTTCTGCAATGTTTTCAATGTGTGCATGTTTTTGCCACAAATTTGCCCATAACTAACCAACCGTCCATAATAGACCCATACTATATTATACTATTTTTATCAGCTTCTCAAGAGGGTTGAAAATAAAGTATAAAATATAAGGTGTTCCATTTAAAAAAACATAACTTTGTTCTGTTATGTATATTGGAACACCCTGTACAAAAACATACATATTTTTAAAATATGTAGAATAAATGTGGGTATCAGTTCAAGAAAACTAGAAGTCGATATCTCAAATAGCAAATAAGTTATGGGGCTTTTACAGATCCCTGGGTCACCCGGTATGTATAATCTTAGACATAACTAAAGAAAGTAGTAAACTATAAGCTCCATACAAAATAAATAATTAAATGACATGCGCCTTAAACCCAAAATTCATACAAAATAAATCCATAACGCAAATAAAAAAATCGAAATAATTGTTACAAATATTAATATTTTGAATGAAATCTCTTACCTGCATAATATAGTGCCATCCTTCAAAACATCGTAAAAGTTATCCATATCACCTCCACAGTTGATGTCTTCGCCTGTGATGGTCTTAATCCATTCTAAACTTTCTTGAGCTAGTTCCTCGCTGTATTTCGCGTTCACCTGTAAATAAGAAAAAAAAAACTTGAGACCTCGTGAACCAATTTCCCATGACGTTTATTCTTAATAGGGGCGATGCAATCTGTTGATTTTTAAGACAATGCAAGACCCTAATTCGAATCATGAATAATGTAGAAAGGCCGAGCCAAAAGGCAGCAGGTGGTCTTTCTTTTTTATTAAACGAGTTAATTATATTGTTAGATCCTAAGTTTCGATGTGGAGAGAGAAAAAGGAGGAATGTTTTTAAATTTAGGTGTCTGCAATTTTGATTTGTATTTTTTTAAATAATGTTTCTGTTATATTACGTTAACGAATTTTTAATTTAATGATTGTTGAATGTAAATGAATTCAGGACAATTAAAAACTAAAATTTTAACAAAACTCATTTTCTCCATTATCAGCAATGGAAACTGAATTTACAACAGTAAGACACAGTCGCAAGAAGTGAATATTTTCTTATTTTTATACAAATAAAAATAAACAGAAAATATGATTTCGTAAACTAGCAAAAACGCCACCTAACGAACATTAAATGTGTATCGGTTTTTGCTTCCTAGAACTATAATAAAATAAATAATTCAGTATTACTATACAGGGTATCTCGTTTCGAGTGTGCCAAGCGCAAACAGGAAGTAGATAATATATTCTTAAAGATTTTTCGGTCGTAAAAAAATCTTACAAATTTTCAGTATAAATTTATTAGATTGCCATGAACTTAAGCAAAAATATTTAAGCAGGTTAATGTTCATTTGACAGTTGTTTATGAAACAATAACAGTTGCTGTCAGTTACTCCAAGTAAAATTACTGAAAGTTTTGCCATTTTTCGAGCAGTGCCAACCAACATTTTTAATAATATGAATGCTATAGTCAATTTAATTTTATTACGTCATGAACACAAGTAATTCAAAGAGGAAGAAAAAACAGCATGAAAGCAAATGTTCAAATTGTGCCCCATGTGCACTGATGCAACAATTACATCGCCAGCTAAAGAATCTATACGTTCTTGCTATTATGTCAAGAACATTTCTAATTTCGTCAGCAGCGTTTATTATCCGCTCTTGTAATTGTTCCTTTGTATATATTGGAAAGCTATAAATTTTCAGTTCCATGTTTCAGAAATAATAGGTGTAAGATTTGGAGGTCCTGCTCCTCCAATTAATCTATCAAATTACTGATATTTATTGCATAATGGGGAGGTGCTCCATCGTGTTGGAACCACATCCTAAGCCATTGTGTTAGCGGCAAATCATATAAAATGTATTCAAGTAATTTTGAAGAAAAATATTCATTCGCATGAGGGCGGGGATTAAAAAAAAACAATTGGTAATACGGTGTTATTAAAAATTCCGGCCCAGACATTCACACTAAACCGTCGCTCAAAGTTTTTTTATTCTCACAAACTTACGAAGCAAATAAGTTAGTATAAACAACAGTCAAATAAACATTAACCTGCTCAAAAATGTTTGTTTAAATTAATGACAATCTAATACATGTGTACTAAAAATTTGAAGGATTTTTGTACGATCGAAAAATGTTTAAGATTATTTATCTCGATAACAGTAAGATATTGGACATATGTTTATTTGAACTTTTTTGTTCAGAATAACATTATCTACTACCAGTTTTCATTTGGCATACTCAAAACTAGACACCCAGTATAGTCCTTCCCAAATTTAAAGAGTAAGGCCACATATTCTTCACAATGTAAATGCGCATGCTCGCATACTAGATCTAGAATGGAAATAGAGCGTGTCCTATTTTCATCCAATTTATTGTTCAAGATTTGATTTCTTGTATTACACGATACGAGAAAAGGTATACAATTTATTTCACTTTGCATTCCTGTTCTAATGTTGCGTGTCTGCTTGTACGCGCTGTATCTCAAAAACGACTACATCAAATAACATCAAACTTTGAACATAAGCCTTATTTGATAATCCAAAGAACTGAAAAGCTTTTGGTAAAATTTGATACACCAGAAGTGGGTGTTTACCTTAACCGTTTTTTGTTTTTCTCCGATATTTTTTTTTAAATATGAAAAATACTATAAAAGCACTTATACGAAACTTAAAGACAACAGAGAAATTAACATCTTTTGTTTGAAAATATTTTTAGTAAAATGTCTGGTTTTTGAAAAATAATAGTTATTTTTTCTTTGTCATTTTTGGTTTATAATTATGAAACGATAATAGTTACAGCAAATTTATTTTAATAATAATTGCAGAGAATGCCAAAATAACCAACTTATAAAGAATAAGTATTTTTCGAAATCTCTTTGGTTTTTAAGTAAACTGACTATTAGAATTTAAAGTATAATTTGTCATTTTCATCATAAATTTGACGTTTTAAACATCAGAGTCATCCGATTCTACAAAACGCTGTATGTACATTTAAAACATGATTTAAATTGAAAATAAACCATGAAAGCGTAAATATAAATGATACCATCAAGTCGGAGAAAGTAACATGATGGCCACATCACCATTTTTTCTCTACATAACAGTCTGTCTGTGTGTAACTTGCGCGCTTTATCTCAAAAACTAATAGAGCAATTGATATAAAACTTTGAACATAAGTGTTATTTAATAATCTAAATAAGAATTGAAAAGCTTTTGGTAAAATTTCGTATTTCCGAATATTTACCTTAACAGTTTTTTGTTCTTTCTTGTAACTTTTTTCCGGTCTTTTTTAAAAGATCTTTCTTCGAGGATTCTTTTTCAGGTCTTTTTAAGAAATTTTTTTTAAGACTTATTTTTAGGACTTTCTTTTTTTAAGGAATTTTTTTTCGGTACTTCTTCCGGACTTTCTTAAGAACCCTTTGTTGGGGACTTATTTTCGGAATTTTTTTTTCAGAACAAATTTTTCAGAATGTTCTTCATGACTTTTTTTGCATGACCTTTTTTGGACCTTTTATCAGGACTTTTTTAGATATTTTTAGCATTTTTTTTTCAAGACTATTTTCAAAACTTTTTATTTCAAGAATTTTATTAAGGACTTATTTTAGGCCTTTTTGCAAGACTCTTTTTGGGAGTCCTTTTTCAGGACAATTTCTTCAAATCTTTTTAAGTATCTTTTTAAGGACTTTTTACAATGCTCTTTTTTCAGAATTTTTTTTGTTTATTTTTTAAATATGTTATTTTCAGGGCAATATTTCAAGACTGTTTTTACAGGACATTTTTTTATGATATCTCATCAGGACTCTTTTTCTGAACTTCCTTCAGGACTTATTTTAGGACCCTATTTCAGGACTTGTTAGGACTTTTTTAGGTCATTTATTTCTGGAATTTTGTTAGAAGACTTTTTCAGGACTTCCTTTCACGGCTTAGGACTCTTTTTCGGGACATTTATTTCTGGTATTTTGCATGAAGACTGTTTTCAGGACTTTTTTCATGGCTTTTATCAGGACTCTTTTTTCAATACTTTATTTCCAGGGCTGTTCCTCCAGGACTTTTTTCCCGACTTTTTGGAGATTTTTTTTAAGAACCTCTTGTTCAGGACTTCTTTTCAGGATTCTTTTCAGAATTTTCTTCATTATATTTTTTTCAAGCCTTCTTCTGAACTTTTTCTCAAGACTCTTTTTGGGATTTCTTCAGAACTTTTTCACGTCTTTTTAATGATCTTTTTTTAGGATTTTTTGCGTTGTTATTTCAATAACTTTTTTTCAAGACTGTTAAGGCCATTTTTACAGGATATTTTATCAGGACTCTTTTTCGGGACTTTTTTCAGGACTATTATACCATCAAATCGGAGAAAGTAACATGATGGCCACATCACCATTTTTTTGATAATTCATCCAAGCTCGCGGTATATTTGGGTAGATAATTTACCAAATGAAATAATAATAAGGAACAGAAAAAGTTATGTTACAAGTTGAATAGTTTGATTTGCTACAAGAGTAATTGTAAAAATTAAAACTTAATGACAGTGACATAATGTCAAGACCATCTTTTTTTTATAATTTTAAAAGCTACTCACCTAATTTGGATTGGACTCGTGTAATAAAATCTTCCGTAAGAAACTTGAGTTTTAATATACTATACACGACTTCTAATAATACAGCCAAGTATTAACAAAAAATACACTATTTTAAAAAATTCTATTCTTTCGGATGATACATAATGTAAGATTAAAATAATGCGCTAATCAGATGAGACTTCACGGCCTACTAAATTTTGTTTCGCCAATCAGATGAGACTTTACGGCCGGTCAGATTTAAATATTCATTATATGTCACTTACGAAATAATGATAATAAGTAAACTTCTACATTCCTTGCCATTCCTCTAATCTCAGGCGGAGTTAATATCTCACCAGAAGCACTGTTTATGATTATAAATGATTATACCACAAACACTGGCAGAATGTGGACACCACAATGTCTATTATAAATATGTTGATAGAATTAAACAATATTGCAATAATCGCATTTTAGGTTATTGTTAATTTATTCTTAACAATTCACGTAAAAATTATATGTTGAACACGGCAATAAAACATATTTACTGACTGGATCCACAGCCGCGTCAGTAAATCTGTATTAAAATAAGTTATATTTAAAAAAATATTTTTTAATTTTAATTTGTTGCAAGGGATTATTTACTGTTTTAAATTTAAATGCACAGAAAGCATATGGTTTAAAAATTTTTGATTGGCCTTTGGATTAAAACACGAAATGTTGATAAATAGAAATTACAGATTTGAAATATTTACCTATTGTGTTTAAGCATTGTCTTAGAATAAATGTGTAGCGTTTACATGAAAATTAAGATATTTTATGTTGAGATGGTTGAGAAATAATTATATTTTTCTATTTAGACCGTCTGTACATGACGAACGGTCATATACCTGTCGGGATAATCCTGTTTGGAGAACACAACGGATGTAAGACAGAGAAGGCTGTAAGTTAATCATGACCTGTTTTATATTATTAAATTAACTATATTTTATTAATGGCTATGATTGCGATCGTTACTATGTAGTAATTTAGCAATGAGGTATGGTATATTTGGTATGTTTTAATTTTAACCACAATTTACGAGCTGAATTTTGTGTTTACGAAACCAACTATGCAGGTATAGTATCATACATTTCTTTGAAATGGATGTATAGTACTATTCTTGATTTGTAAAAGATGTAGCAATGTTTTAATACAACTCCCAAAACTTATTTCTACACATACTAATCGTTAAATTTGTTAAATTACACGAAATTAGAAAAGGAGTTCTGAAATTATTTATTTCGATAATGGCACAGTGCTCACATTCCCTATTTTTTACTAATTTTATGTAGCATTTGATTAGCTAACTTTTCACGTGCCAACTTCTTAGATTAATTAAAAATTAGCCAATTAACTAATCCATTTAGTTTCTGTGTGATTTAACTGCAATAGTATTGTTATATGTACTGAGCAAAATACCTAGTTAATGCGTTAATAGTGATTTCTGTTTTTTTATGGGGCGAAAATGACACCAAACTTGTTCCGGCTTAAAATTAAAATAACTATTTCCAAAAAAATCGCGGGATGAGAGGAATCCATTCTTACACGATCAACGGAAGAAATAACTAGCTAAAAACACAAAACTGAGGCGAAACGCGTGTAACCGGTGGGACACAAGGAACGGCGAGTGATCAGCTGATCATAAGAACGGCCATTACTGTTTTAAGCAGTTTTGGCCAAACACAACAACGTATTTTCGCGGCTATATTTTGATTTAGTCCGCCTGGTTATTAAATGAGGTATAAATGTTCCACTCGTATTGCGGGGGTTTAACAGCATTGCGACGCAATTTTTTGCAAGTAAAACAAAAATCCTGAGAATTTTAAAATTTTGAAAACAATAGTTCCATCAACATAAAAATTTACTTTAAAAAATCATGAGAAAAATGTCGGCGCGAAAGGGTTGGAGGGGGACGGTTTAACCGGGCCCCAGAAAACAGAGTTCTAGACGTTTGTCTTATTAGTCTATGCTATGATCCGGCCCTGAGTGTTGGTGTCACTGACAGATTCGTATTCCTAAATTTTATGTTGGTGACTGTGTGGGATTTCTTACGAAAACGATATTTATAATTCATTAAATCATGATCCTACCAAGAAATTCCATTTGTAAAAAGTGCCTCTAAAGAATGGTTATTTGCAGTGTTGCTGGAATTTTTATGTGACGCTCGCATATTTTTATGATGATTTAATGCATTTACTCGCATGTATGACCGCAACTTAACACTATACGTCATTAACACGACGTTTCCGTTTCCATGTTGCAAATTAGCACCGCGTCAATTATTTTGTGTGCAACTTTTTACAACCAAACGTGCACTGAATTGATTACAGTGTTCTTAGGATTGTTCTTATATAAAAGTCGAAAGAAGCGCAATAAGTTTTCCTTTTTAGTTTTATTTAATCAATAAAAAATCAATTTTCCATAAATTATCGGTTTAATATTTAATAATTTTTATAAGATATTCGAATTATCTACTCGACTCCAAAGGTATATTTGTGTTCCATGTAAATTTTCTTTCGGTGTACCAAGAAAAGATAATGTGCATAAAATGTAAGATTGTTCCAGCAATGTTGCCAAGAGTATCAGTTACGGCATTTGTTTCCAAGAACAACAATACGTTAGGAACACGATTTTGCCGTAAGCTGTAATTAAAATTTAGTTACGGTGAGACTGGCCCCACATGCATTTTTCCGCAAAAAGTTCTTCGTAAGTCTAAGCGTTCTGCATATGAATTGAATTTTAAAATATAAATCGTATTATTGTGCAATTAAGTATGAACCCAATAATACAGTTAATAATAAATAAGAGTGTGATATCATTGAGACATTTCGGGCACATAAAAAATGATAATATGGTCATCATTCTATTTGATCGTATGGTTATTATTTATGATAAAAGTGGTTTTTAAAATGTAATGTAAAAAATTTGAAATAACAACTTTTTTAATGCATGCAAAATTAAGTCTTACTAAGACTATAAACAAATAACTTATTGAAACAACTACTTCCCTGGCTAGTGCCACGCCGGATATTGAATGATACAAAAGAAATTTGCATGTTATTACTAGTACTACTAGCGAAATAACATTGGTTTGTTTATAGTCTTAGGAAGACTTAATTTTGCTTGCAGAGTAACGAACAGGTTGAATATTCAAATATTCAGGCTACATTTCGTTTTATTGAATTTATTGAATGCTTTCTGCAACAAGTAAGGTTGTTTCTAATTTACTTTTTTAATAATTACCGTCAACCAATCACATGTTTTTTTCTCATCAGAGCAAGAGAAATCGAATGCAATTTTTAAATTTCAGCTAGCTAAATTAGTAATAAAATTAGCATGCCATTTAAAAAAAATTACAAAAAATAAATCGATTATTCAGACTGGACGGCCCTAGCGGGTAAACGAAAACTCCAAATCGAACGTGATTGGCAAATCTGTGCCTGCGAATTAATCGGATTCAAATAGAACTGGCCATTTGAAAATTTTGACGAAAAACATGAAGGGTCCCCCCTTCTTACTTTAGCTCGTACGATTCGAAATTTCGGCATTCTCTATAATTATTTCCTATGTACAATTGAAGTAGCTATTATCATTTCATAATTATAGGCCAATAATAACAATTATTTTCAATTATTTTTACTTTCTCCGTTACGAAGTACGAGAAAGTATTGTGATCGTGATTTTTTTCAAATTTTTTTTTTTTACGGAAATATCCATTCCGACAATTTCTGGAAAAAAAAATGTGTGTGTGTGTGTGTGTGTGTGTGTGTGTGTGTGTCTGTGCGCGCTGTATCTCAAATACTAATGGAGAAATTGATATGAAACTTTGAACATACGTTTATTTGATAATCCGAAGAAGTGAAAAGCTTTTGGTAAAATTTCGTACACCGAAAGTGGGTGTTTACCTTAACTGTTTTTTGTTTTTTGCCAATATTTTCTTAAATATGAAAAATATCACAAAAACATTTAAACAAATAATGAAGACAACAAAGAAATGAGCTTATTTTGTTTGAAAACATTTTTCATAAAATCATTATTATTCGAGAATTTTTTTTTCATTTTTGATTTATAATTATGAAACGATAATAGTTACAGCAAATTTATGTTATGTTAATAATAATTATATTGATTATTAAGAGAATGCCAAAATGAACAACTTATAAGGAATACGTTTTTTTTCGAAATCTCTTTAGTTTTTTGAGTAAACTGAGTTTTTTAATTTGAAGTATAATTTTTTCATCTTTTATAATTTTGACGTTTTAAACGTCAGTTTCATCCGAGTCTACAAAACGCTTGATGTACATTTAAAATATGATTTAAATTGAAAATAAACCATGAAAGCGTAAATATAAATGACTGTGATACCATCAAGTCGGAGAAAGTAACAATATGGCCACATCACCATTTTTTCGAAAATTTTCATTTTATGAAAAATATTTTTTTATTTCAAACGTCAGTTAAGTTTAACATTTTATGTTTGAATACATACAATACACGCCAAAGTCGGACTTTATTGTCAGAAGTACGGGCGGCATTAAAAGTACTTTTAGTGCCGCGAACAGAGGCATTCAAAGTATTTCATCCAATGAGATGCAAGTAAAGCACTAGGACCATGTCCAATCAAACTAGTGAGGACAAGTTGTTGGGGTACTATCAGAATTCGAAACGATAAAATGTACGCAAACTAGAGTTGGACGAATTGACTCTTTTTGTGAGTTGACTCACCGTGAAGAGTCGACTGAGGTGACTCATGGCTGTTTTGAAAAATTAAAAAGTATGCCAGGAAAAAAATGATAAGCAAAACAAAGGTTCTCGCTTCGGAAATGTTTATGTATCCCGTACTTGACTCAAAATGAGTCATGAAATTTACACAGGAGTCACTTGACTCTCAGCTCTTTTTTTAAGAGTTGCCTCTTCGAGTCGATTCACTCATGAGTTACCCACCTCTAATTTGTATACAAAAAAATGCTTTTGGACTAATTTAGGTGAGGACGAACGGCCTCAGATAAACTCAAGAAAAAAAGGTAAACAAAAATTAAAACCATTAAATTGTCACGGATGAACTATGTCTATAGAATAGTAATTTACGTAACAAGTTCCGAAAAAGATATTTTACGGGGTGAGCCTGCGGCTCGTCCTGGAATCCTGCGAGTCCCGTAAAATCACTTTTGGAACGCGTTACGTACAATATTTTTTCGGCAGCCGCTTCTTATGTTACAAAAGCAAAAACACACACGAATGTTTTATGACAGGCGCTGTCATAATTAAATACGAACTTCATGTTTTTGTCAAGGCCGCCTACATATATACGCAAAATCGTCCCGAAAGTAACAAAAAGCGTCCCGAATGTAAAGAAATCGTTCCGAAAGTGAAACAAAATCGTCCCGAAAAAAACTACTTTCGGTACGATTTATGTAAAGTGGCACTTTCGGTTTAATAAATTATACCGAAAGTTTGATTTTCGGGACGGCTGCAGAAAAACTTATAAACGTACTTTTAGAATCTAGATCAGTATTTCTCAACCTTTTGAGGCCAAAGGCCCACTTTGTCAGGTCCGCTTCTTAATTCACCCCCTTAAAATTTTAATAGCTCAAAATAAGGTTTAAAGCTTCTTGATTATGATGACTTGTGTGTTAAAATTTAGTGAATTTAGTATGGGTTAAAAGGATATTAAGAAATATTCGTGTCCAAATCTGAAATTTTTGATTTTACAGAATTGCTAAGACACTAAACGTGTTTTCGATGATTATGATGAATTATTTATAAATATTAATAATGGATTAACGAAAACTGTCAAAATCCTCCAAGTTGAAAGGCAACAAATTCGTGATTTTGATCTTTAAAAATTGCTGAGGTGTTAAAAGCATTTATTGATAATGATCATTTATATGCTAAAAGTAGAAATATATATTCATGTCAAAATAACGAAAATTGACAAACTGAAATTTTTCAAGATCAATATCAAAATCGAGTTTTTGATTTTGAAAAATTGCTTGACTTCCGAACGCCTTAGTTGATTTTGTTGATTTAGTGTGTTTTACAAAATATAAAGAAATATACATAATGTTCAAAGAAAGTTGCCAAAATCTGTTGTTTTCCGCGTTCAAAGTCAACAAAATCGCGTTTTTGATTTTGAAAAATTGCTTAACTTCCGAACGCCTTAGTTGATTTTGATGATATAAATTCCAAAATGTAGCAAATTTAGTGTGTCCTAAAAAATATAAAGAAATATACATATCGTTCAAAGAAAGTTGCCAAAATCTGTTGTTTTCCGAGTTCAGAGTCAAAAATTACGCGTTTTTTATTTTGAAAAATTGCTTAACTTCCGAAGGCCTTACTTGATTTTGATGATTTAAATTCCAAAATGTAGCGAACTTAATGTGTTTTAAAAAATATATAAAGAATATACAAATCGCTCAAAGAAAGTTGCCAAAGTCTTTTGTTTTCTAGGCTCAAAGTCAACAAAATAGCTCTTTCTTATTTTGAAAAATTCCGAAATTTCCGAACGCGTTATTTAATTTTGCCAATTTAAATGCTAAAATGTAGCAAATTTAGTGTGTTTGAAAAAGTATTAAGAGATAATCATGTCGAGTATGAAAATTGCTAAAATCCGAAATTTTCCAAGTTCAAAGTCAACAAACTCTCGTTTTCAGTTTTCAGTTTTTAAAAATTGCTAAGGTGTTAAACACATTTGATTATGTTATTATATATATATGCTAAAAAGTAGAGAATTCAGTGTGCTTTAAATTGTATTAAAAATAGCCATGTCGAGACCATGGAAATTGCCAAAATGCGAAATTTTCCAAGTTCAAAATCAACAAAATCATGTTTTTGATTTTTTTAACTTTGTTTAACTTACGAGCGCGTTATTTGATTTTGATGGTTTAATTTTAGACAGGTAGAAAATTTTGAGCTTTTTTAAATATTAGAAAAGTTTCATTTAAAATGAACGCAATTTCGCAAATTTACAAGTTTTTTTGATCTTACAAGGAGAGGATCAGATGTGTGACTCACCGATTTGATCCATCTTTGGCACTCGTGTAGGACATGACTGGGAGGGCAACAGGTGGATGTAATAGGGCGCACTATTCAGCCGTTTTCGAGAAAAAAATTGATTGATTCTAAAATTAAGATATTTAAATACACATGGATTTATCAAAACTATAAAAAGAAAATTAATGAACCCAAATTCAACAATGGAGTTTGATCTTTCGACCTTCCGACTACGAATCGGAGGTTTTATCGATGCGCCAAAAGGTCGGTATATGTTTGTTAACGCAGAAGGTATATAAACATACGAATGCATAACAAATTAAAAAACCATTTTTTCTCGAAAACGGCTGAATAGTGCACCCTATTACTTGCACCTGTTACACTCCTAGTTATGACCTACACGTGTGCCAAAGATGGATGAAATCGGTGAGTCATACATCTGATCCTCCCCTTGTTAGCAGGGTTTATTAACATTTAGTTCTAATCTAATAATAATCTCAAATCACATTTTTATTTTTTTAGGCGATGTGAGCCATCTCTGCTGGTATTTAGAATGCATTCGCCCCCGCAACATGACCATCGCCTCCCCCCATATGCGGATTGTCAGAAAAACGTCCAACGTCCAATTCTTAAGGGGGTAAGTGCCGCGTCGAAAATCGATGCATTTTTTATGGTCAGCATATACATAATTCTGAAGTTAACATCAAGTATTAAGAAATGATATTTTGCACACTTGGAGAGAAAGGGTTAAACTATTCGTCTATAAAATTCGTTTTTTTTTTAATCATCAGACAAACTGTATAATTTATCCTGAAAATTACCAATATTGGATGGATATCTGGAGCTTTTCTCTGCAAAAAGCTAAAAATGTAATGCTACAGAAAAATAGTTTATACCTTTGAAAACAATATGTACATAATAAAATTATTATTAGTTATCAAATAAAGTCGCAAAAACGTAAGAGCTGCACCTCTACAAACACGAATTTGCTTCTTTTTCGCCGTTGTAATGAACGCCACCTACATGAAACATTTTGTATCAACCCTGGAGGCGTGTACAAACAAATTTACGTATTCGGTAAAATTTCAGGCCCAAGATTGTGGCGATTATCATTTTCTATTAGACCATTCTGGTCTAACTTTGGCGCAAGGCACTTACCCCCTTAATTATGCATTGTGTTTTTACGCTACATTTTCCAGGAGCCGGTTCATTTATACTCATTTTTTTTCTTAGCTGACAGATAGATAATTCACTTTTTTCCGTGAAAATGATCTAGTGCACATAAATTCTGCTGCTTGTGGAATTTTCCTTTTGCACTGGAAGTATATGTTATAAACATGGCCATTTCGCCTTCCTGTACATAGGAAATCAAAAAAGTTAGAGCACATGGCTCTGCTTGACATACATACAATAACATGTAAACGTCGTGTCTCGACATAAAAAAAAGTTGAGTGCCATTGGTAATCATCAAAAGTGAGTCAGTATGACGTAAGTCGGACACGAGCACTTTAACGGAAAGTAAACCCATTCCATGGTTTCCTTATATGTATATCGTATTTCGATACTACATGGAATTCTTTCAGATTGAATGGACCGTTTACATAATGATACTGCGCTTATATCAGATGACTTTATTGTCGAGAACATTGGTTTGTCTTGATTTAAAAAAAAAAATGGTTACATAATTCTGGCCTTTTTTGTTGTCGAACGTAAATCTGAAATTCAAAACTCAATTGTGTGTGCATTTTATTGTTACGAACTTATGACTCTGAAGCATCTCGTTCTTACTATGAGAAAATATATTACCCAATTCTAGGCATAACGAAATCTAAGAATGTATAATCTGTATAATATGACTATTGAACAATTTGTGTATTGTATAAACAAACATCTTTATTGAAGAGATGTTACATAACAATCATGAATATAATAACAATCAAGTCACTAATTTGAAATGTTCAATTGATGTTCTCTGTATGTCAGCGTTGGTTTGCCAATGTTCAATAATTCCTAAGAGTTGGTACTCCTCATGGCTATGCAGATTTCTCTGATACTAAGTGTGCTATTGTTTATTGACCTTAAATTCAGATGAATTAGAGACATACATCCTTTATTTGTACCCAGTTTAAGTTGGTATTTCCTTCTTTCTGCGTTCCGCAAAAAACGAATAGTTTTGAATTTTTAAATTCGTTGGCCAATCGCTTGCATCTATAATATTCTCTTCGTATTTCTTCTCGAATTCAATTTTAAATGCGGATTCCCGCTCATTTCGAATATCGAGTTTTATTACTTTTAGTTAACCAGTAGAACATATATTACTGCGGGCATAGTTTTCTACATCTTGGTCAGTCGTGTTTGGATTAGCACGTCCTATGAAGTAGTATGATAATCAAGGAACTGCTACTAACTTATCATTATTTCGCGTCTTCGCATTTTCTTCGATTGTACTGTTTCCCATTCATGCACATTATCAACCGCTTTTTGAGTTGTCGATAGGCTTGTTTGTGTATTGTTTTTATTACCACCTTCACTCGTAGTGGTCTCATAAGTGGTATTTGCTTTTTGTTGGATGTTTGATTTGGATTTCGCTCCATTTCTTTGGCGATTCCATTCGCTGTTGGAATTTTGTCTAAATGTAGATACTTTCTCCATCTCTTTGTTATTTGAAGAACCATTGGATTTCTACAGTTTTGGCAGATTGTCGATTTCTTTGTTGTTTTTATGTTTGTTTAACCGATCTAGGAGATATTTATTTGTTATTTCTAGTGATTCGTTATTCAGTTTTAGTGAACGATTCATATCTTCTAACTGCATAATTATTTTTGAAAGATGTTCTATTCTGAGGGTACGTATGGGATTTGGTTCCATATTCTCATCTTCCTCCTTATTTGCTAGAACATCTACATCACTTACGCTACTGGCTTTCTTGTGGCCTGTGCATAGATGTAAATCCAAGCAAGATCGATCACTTTTTGTTTGCACTTATTACATTTAGTAATTTTTGCCCTGCTGTCGTTGGACACTGTTGTCGTCGACGCCATTTTTGCTCATTATTAAACTATTTCTGGTAACATTTTAGTTGTCGCGATTGGCAGTACTTAAACATGACAGATGTAGACGTCAAAATTAAAAATTGCCGTTAACGATAATTCCTAGGTAATTGGAACCCTTCAATGCGTTACATACTGAAAATGTTCGATAATGCAAATTGGGGAGTTCGCCACCAGTACCACTAAGGTTAAAAAACGGAGCGTAATATTGTTCACTTTTTACCGGCGTGGAAAACGTAGGAACTCGGAACGGCCGGACGCATGAATTAACTCAGCTCTCGGCGACGACGTTTATGACGAATGATTATGTTTTTGGAATATCTCAAATCGTTAAATGCAGTTTTTGATTTTCCTATTCAAGCTTTGTCATTTTGTTTCCCCTTAGGATATGGCAATTGTTATGAATATTTAGAAAAGCTTCCACTTTAAAGCTTTTGAAGCAAATTTCTAGAATGAGCTAGAGCTTCGTTGTTTTGTTTCAAATTAGGATATGACAATTGTTTTTAATAAGAAATCAGTAGTAATGCATTATTTTTTTTTATCTCGAACTTTTACATAAATTCCTAGGTTGTTAATTTTTTATTCGATTTTTTTTTATTTTAAATTTCACAGTTTACGTTTGGAGAGTAGCTGTTTTGTCTTCAGCGATAACATTTGATTTTATGGGAAATTAAAATACTTTATTTGTTTTATCGATTCCGAGCTTTTGAAGCAAATTCCTTTATTGATTATGTTTTTAAAATTTTCCAAATCGTAAAATGCAATTTTGGATTTTCCAATTTTAATTTGGAGGTTTGTCGTTTTGCTTCCAGTTTTTGATGGGAAATGTGTGGTTTATTATTTTTTATGAATTTCATAATAATATATCTAAATGACAAAAAATAGACGAATATCTGTATATCGTCGACGAAGCGGCAATACCGCCTAACCACCATTTTTACCAAAATTAAAATTTTAGTACATAATCTTTTCCCAGAAAGATATAAATCAGTTTTTTGTCTCTATTGTTAAATTTGGTAAATTTGAGTTAGGCAGTACTGCCGCTTCACCGACAATATGTTACCAGTTATTGGCTGTCGCACATTTAATAGATTTTTACACATTTTCGAATTTATATGACTTATGAACACGTTTACAAGATATGAGCGTATAAAAATATAATACAATAACCAAAAATATTAAAAAACTGTGTTTCAGAAATCATAATTAAGTCTAAATGAAATAAAATTGTCAACTCGTTTAAATTTTTTTCTTTTCCATAAATAATTTAGTGAATTTATGGCATATTCTACAAATTTTACGCAAAACACTTGAAGATAATTATTTTTGGCCAATTTCGGTTTTTCAATTATCGAAATTGGTTATATTTAAAAAAAATGTCGATGTGACCATCATGGAACATTTTCTGATTTAATGGTATAAAACAATATTTGATATTTTGCATGTTTATTGATTTTTCAAAAACTAGTGAAATAAAAAAATCTTTTTCTTGATAAGTTGTTCATTTTGACATTCTCTAGATTTTTTGTCAATATACATCTAATGTATCTATTGACATTTCATATTTATAGACAAAAAAATGAAAATGATTCCATACTGAAGGAAAAAAAAAATTAAACACGAAATTCGTGAAATTTCGACCATTTTAAAATCGCAATAACTCGGCGTATTTTCAATAGATTTTGATGAATCTTTGAGGGCGAAAAACTTTAAAGTGTTTTCTTTAAAGTCATGCATGCGGAATTAAGCGTAACCCCTTCCGCCCCCTCTAGTGCCACTGTGAAAAAAAAAGTTTTTTTCTGGAAACCATGTCCAAATTTGTCGACTCGATCCACCATAAAGGCAATAAAATTTGATCAATTCTCTTTGCAGGACTCAAAGAACGAAGTTACTACGACAAGTTGGCACCAAGTTATGGGTGTTTGAAAAAAAGTGCATTTTGATTTTCGGGAAAAAATCCCATTTTGGCTCTCCTTTAGGGAGTAAACTCAGATTGGAATGATCCCTTTTCGAACCCTTCAATCTCCGAACAAAAAAAACACGTTTTTGGGCAAAAAACGCCCAACTTTGGCACATGTACCGAGTTGGATAAAATGTGTCGACTCTATCCACCAAAAGGGCATTAAAATGTGTTCAATTCTCTATGCAGGACTCAAAAAATGAAGTTCCTACGACGATTTGTCACACAAAGTTATGGGTGTTTAAAAAAAGCGAATTTTGTAGTTTTTTGACTCATAAGTCCGAAGTTTTTCGACGAACTTGTTTTCACGAATGGAATTTTCTTTGCATTTTCTTTGAGGTATACACGAAAATTCATTGTTAGGAACTCCATTAACAAAAAACATTATTTTAGGTCAAAAAAGGGTCACTTTAACGATCTCTGTATGGTCGGAAAAAAATGTGGACCTAACTCACTACCATTCGTCCATTTTTCCATTCGTCCAATAAAAACAAACAAATTACACTGGAAAAAATTAAACTCTTGAGATTTGAAAAAATTTAGGTAATTTTCAAATGGCCATAACTCGGCTTCTATCCAACCGATTTCGACGATCTTTTGAGAAATCAAAAACTAAATGTGTCCTCTTTGAGAGGGTTTATCTCCAACTCAAAGAGAGGGCTCTACGCCCCTCCAAACGAAAAAATAAAAAGACCCCAAAATGCACCTTTTTTAAACACCCGTAACTTTGTGCCAAATCGCCGTAGGAACTTCGTTTTTGATTCCTGTACAGCGTATAGTGCGCCGGGCTATCACCTAAAATATCCGGACTCAAATTTAAAACGTTTAGGTCAGTCATAACCTACTTTTATTAATCTTAAACTACAAAATATTTGATGCTAAAAATGCCATAACAATAATAATAAACTTTATTTCTCATTTATAAACATTGCAGAAATATTACATAATGGATAAGTGAGAAAGTGCGCCAGGTAACAATATGCTAATTAATAAAGAATTTGAATGTATCTAAGGATGGAGTAATATTTCATTGCGCAAGAAGAAGAAAATATTAAAAACGTTTTTTTACTTGTTTTCTGAATATATGCTTAATTGTGATACATTTTTGTAATGTAATCAGAATGAATCTACAGGATTCAAATCAAAAGATGGCGTCATTCCCTTTAAAAAATCTTCGATGACGTCATGATGTCTGCGAATACCCCTAGTTGCAACATATTCTTTAAAATCATCAATAGCATTACAGTAATTAATTTTGTGTAAGCAGTTTTACAGATTTCTATATGTTACCCAACACAACTTTGTAACAGAATACCTCATACAAATGTTTTACCCTGCCGCAAGAAATTATAAGCGTAATGTGAACAGACAAAAAAGTATGGGGTCTGTATAATTAAATTTAACCGTCATATTTCCTTATATGATTCACTCATTTTAGAGGCTCGAAATGCTACGCAAGGTCATTTAATAAAACCAATTGTAAATACTAATTAAGTCCATTATTCATGTTAAAGTCACCACATGAATTTAAATGGATAGACCACGTACGTACTTACAATGGATAAACTGATCGATTTAACTTTCGATTAGTAGATTAAACACAGTTTTCGCGCTCATCGGAGTGAATTATTGCGACCATCTGACCGTAAGACCATATGGATATGAGAGCAGGGACAACATGTAAAATGTATTCGTGCTAAAATGAATTTACGGTGAATATAAAAGTAGTTCATGGGACGATGTTGCGTTCAACTCAAGAAATTAATCAAAAACATGATGGGATGAATCATCGTCTTTGCTAAAAACGGATTTCGTGTGTGGAAGAATACACGTTTATAAATAGTGTATGACTGAAGATGAATTATTCAAAATGGAGCTGCTCACATAATTGTTTTTTTTTAGGTAACGATTTGAGTTTTCGTTATAGCTGTCTGTTAAATATTAATTATTTAAATGAGTTATCAATACCCATCACCATTAATAATATTGCCTACATTTTGGAGCTTCTAATAATGCATTACAAAAAAAAAATTCACTGTCCACATTTTCATTAAAAGCTACAAATAATCTTTTAATATTTCCTTAGAGGTAATATATTTTGATATAATAACATGAATAATAATTCTTTATTAAGGCTGTCCATTGAAAAAATACATACATAAAATATGTATGCATTTGATACACAAAATACAAAAGTATGAACGAAACACAACAAAGAATAGAGGAAGTTGAAAAATAAGTCACGATAGATAAAGTCCTTAGGAAGTATTAGTATCACTTAAACAAATGCGTTTGAATATATTTAATGAGTCACCAAAAAGTTCAATTGGCTCGCTAAAAGAATTTACATTTCTTACCAGTGTTACGCGGATTGTTGCAGTCATGCCGGATAATATGGCCAGCAAGAAGATTTTGTTGTCTAGTTGAACGACTTGGAACGTTGAGGAATAGTCGACAAAATCGAGGGACAGTTAACCAGACCATTCAGTATACGATACGCGAAATGTAATATAAAATAAACCCTTCCCTGTTCTAGAGGCAACAGTCCGAAATATTTACGAAGACAATTATTGCTATCGTAATAAATGTTACATTAGCAAATGAGTTTTATCGTTTTACGCTGTATAGCTTCTAGTCTCTGATGGTGGGAAACCAAATAATGTGGGAATAGTCAAAACTTGGCCTAACTAAGGTGGAGGATAACGTCATAAACATACGGGTACATTTGAAATGGCTAGTAATCCGTCATATAAAGTCAATCATTAAAGCTCTTGCGAAAATTAAATTAAAATCTTCATTGAATTCAAGTTTGTTGTCAAATATACCACCCAAGTCATTCATGCCATAAACCCTCTCCTTCACGAAAAATGTATACATTTATATTTTATTGGTCTAGATCTTTCGATAAAATGCAACAGGTATCTCTTGTGGTGATTTTGCGGTATAGTTTCATGTCATCAGCATAAACAAAAAAAAATAATTAATGTCATGACCAATATTATTGATAAAGATGAGGAATAATAATGGATGGGTATGAAGTAAGCAATAGATCCAGCAATAGATTTTAAACCATACCATTAAGAAAGGTCTAAATTAATAACACAACAAGAATCTACCCTTAATTTTAACCCTTTATATTTTTTCACCCCTTTTTTTAAGTTTACAATCAACCATAAATAAATAAAAATGCTTATTCTTATTACTAATACAAGTACTTTAATAATCAAGAGTAGAAAAAACGTTAAGGGCACTCCTTTAACAACAAAAAAAAAATATCCGTAAGTCGCACCTCGCGAGCGATATAAATCTCCATTTTTGACAAAGTTTGCAATCAGCCATACCTTAATAAAAATTCTTATTCTTATTATCAATAAAGGTACTTTCATAATCAAAAGTCAAAAAACGTTAAGGAACATAGAAAAAAATAATTTAACTTTTGACAATGTTTGCAATCAGCCATAATTAAATGGTTATTAATGTAAGGTGGATAATAAAACAATATACCAGGTTGTTTGAATTTTTTTAGAAAATGATTTCTTATTGAAAAACACTTCATAATTTCCTTTTAAAATTTCATAACATTAGAAAAAGGGGCTCTTGTGGACGCTCTTATCAACAAAAAGCTTCGCTATAAATATTTTGAAAAGAACTTTCAACCGTTATCATTTTTTTAAATTTTAACTTCATACGCCGATGGATATAGTTCTAAAAAAATTGTTAAAAACTTAACTCTATTTTATGTTTTCCATGAAATGTAAATCAGTAATTTTAGTATCGGCGTAATTATGAAATATGTGTTTGCTACTAGACTCGCTACTAGACTCCATTTAGAATGCAATTTTCAAAATAACACCACTGTGCACGATTCCTTTTCTTTTCTTGTTGTAAAATGCGAGGTGAGGATTTCTGCGACTTACAGAGAATTTTTTTTTTCTGGGCTGAAGGAGTACCCGTATCGTTTTTTTTTTTTACTTTTGATTATGAAAGTACCTATATTAGTGATAAGAATGTTTATTTGGTTATAGCTGATTGCAAACTTTGTCAAAAATTGGGATTAAAATCGCGAGGTATGGATTTCTGCGACTTACGGAGAAAATATTTTTTTTCTGGGTTGAAGGAGTGCCCGTAACATTTTTTTTTACTTTTGATTATGAAAGTACCTTTATTAGTGACAAGAATAAGAATTTTTACTTTGTCAAAAATGGAGATTTATATCGTGAGATGTAGACTTCTGAGACTTACGAAGATTTTTTTGTTTGTTGAAGGATTGCCCTTAACAGTTTCTTTACTCTTGATTATTAAAGTACTTGTATTAGTGATAAGAAGAAGCATTTTTATTTATTTGTGTATGATTGCAAACTTGTAAAAAAAAGTTTTTTAAAAGGGACGAAAAAAATATAAAGGGTTGATTCTTTTTGTGTTATTAATTTATACCTTTCCTAATGGTATGGTTCACACCCGGTAATAATGAACACAGGTGTGAGCCATGAAGGACACCCAAAGTCGCATTTAATTCATAAGTAGAAATCGTGTCATTGACTCTTATCGCAGTCGTCTACAACTCATGAATGATTGAAGCTCTTCAATCGTGTAACCGGTCATTCCATACATTCGGAGTTTATATAAAAGTCTGCAGTGGCTAACTCTATTAAACGCCTTACTAAAGTCGGTATAGATGGAGCCTACCACTGCGCCTTCCTCCATCGAACCGTTATTCTTTCGAAGTATTTGAAATCAGTCTAAAAATTAATTGGTTATTGAACATCGAATGTCGAAGACCGGAAAGAATAGGAAAAGTTAGGAATAAATTTTGGAAAAATTAGTACATCGGTTTGTTTTTGAAAAATATACCTATTTTCACAGGCAAACTTTTGTTTAAAAAATATAAAACACGAAGATAAAGTCATTCTATTTTTGGTTGTTTTTTTAATTACTGAGATAATTTTCTTAAGTAAGGAAGTAAAATTGCATGTTTTAATTAAAAAAAAGTAAAACTATGATTAAAAATGATCGACATTTGTCTGTGGCAGCTATTAAGAGCGACTTCAATAAATCATTAACATATGATATGAACATCAATTTGACAATTTGCCGTTCTTAAAGTAAGAAACTGTTTTAAAATATAAATTTTATGTTATTTATTCCTATTTTAACTTTCTCCGTAAAATTTACGAGAAAGTATTGTTTTTGTGATTTTTTACGGATTCGAAATTTCGACGGTGATATTTTGAGGCCTCGGAGACGATTTTTGAAAAATGTTTGTAAGCGATGTTCTTTAAAAACGAATAGAGATTATTGTATGAAACTATAAACTTAAGCTGTATTTGATAATCTGGTGTTTACTTCACCCGTTTTTTGTTTTTTTTTTTTAACTTTTAATGAAAAATTCTGTATAGATGTTAAATATATTGATGATACATGAATTACATAAATTCTTTGATATTCGAGAAAACAATATAAACGGAAAGATGTTGGCCTTTTTGGAACATTTTCGTATAAACAAAACTTGTAGATAATACCGGAATGTATATGTTGCAAACAATAAGTTGTTTTTTTTTAAATCGATATGTGTGCAAAATAGAAAAATCATGTCCATACCATCAATTCTGAGAAAGTTACATGATTTCAACATCAATATTTTTATATTGAAAAAATACAAGAAGTACGTTTTAACAAATGTTGAACATAAGGAATAAGTGAAAATCTTTTATAATCAATGTTTTTCATAAGTTCCCCGTTTAAAAGAAAGGATGTTTGAAAAGAATGCGGTTTAGGGGATGAATTCCTTCAATAAGAAACCAATTACAAATGTATTTATACATAGTACCTAAACAACATAAACATTATACGTTCTGGAAAAAATTTAAATTCTTCAATATTTTTTAATTTAAATTAAATAACACCGAAACGTAGCCTGAATATATGAATATTTAAGCTGTTTGAAAATTTTCATTTAATTTACTTAATGCTTCTGCAATTTTTCAGTTTTATTTTTTTATAGAGAGAGAGAACATCTTTATTCAGACAAAACATTAAATATTTACAAACATTAAAAAGAAAAACATGTAAGTATGGGTGTTAGTATGTCCGTTTGGGCTACCGACCATCGGTCTTTCTGCCCAGCCTTGAATCTAATTTACGAAAAATAAAAAATAAATTGCCAGCTAGTTGAACTGCCTACATGATTCGTACTAATAAATTGTTGTAATGTGACTGAAGGGTGTTTACATTTAGGTGGGATGTTAGGGTTTCGGGGAATGCAGAATTTGTTGAGTAGGGTTAGATTAAAGGGGTTGTTGGCAAATTTTATACTATACCCTATGCGAGATATAGGAAGAGCTATGGAATGCGCGTGGAATGTGCCGATGGTCGTTATCAGTGGCGCAGCATAAATTCAGTAATATTATCGTTTTAATTATTAATAAAATCTCTTTAAGTATTTTTTTGAATATCACAATATATAATTAAACTTAAAACATATTTAAATATGTTTATGGTTTAAATTATTTGTAAATAATGGGCATAAACGACAAACTTTATAATTCCCGTTTCGAAAGACGTCTACGTTCATGGAAAAGCGGAGCGATAACTTTTGGTTGAGTGGTACAGCGGTTGGACCATGTGTTCAGCGAGATATGAACGAACTATCACAAAAAATATATTGGTCCACAGCTTATACCCTCGAACACACGGTAAACAGAGCGGCCCATTGAAAATAACATGCCAAAAAAAAAATTATTTTCTATTTCATCGCTGCGCTCACCATTTTAAACTCGCATACTATTTACATTCTTTAAATTCCATAGCTCTCTGTATATAACCAACAGACTTTAAGGCTATGTATACGCTGGGCTATAGGGGTAACTTGATGAAGGAGCTCGTTCGAGAGATTGTGGAGTGAGTTGATGGGATGTCTTAATTTGGTGAGGGTTCGTAGGTCTGACCTTTCGGCGACGTTAAAGTGGTGGAGAGTGGAACGACGGATTTGGTTAAAAATGATTGCACCGTAGTCTATAAGAGGCCGACATATCGACTTGTATATATTGACGGCTGTTAGGGTTGATATGCCTTGGTTTTTATAAGTCAAAGATCGAAAATGTCGGGATCTAGTTTTGACTTTGTTTTTTACAGAAAGCGCATGGGGTGTGAAGGAGATTTTGGAGTCGAATAGGATGCCTAGGTATTTACAAGTGGAGGTGTGACGAATGATGGTATTATTAATATTGATAGAGGGGGAGTGAGGTGTGATGAATGATGGTAATATTAATATTGATAGAGGGAGAGTGAAGTGTGATTTTATGGTAGGGAAAAATAGTTTCGATTTGGAAGGGTTGTCTTTCATACGCCACTTGGAGCACCAGGATTGAATAGCGTCGAATGAGGATTAGAGGGATAATTGGGCAACTTGGAGCGTAGGCGCATGGGTGACAAGGGCGGTGTCGTCGGCAAAAAGTAGGGAATACTGCGATGGATTAAAATATATGGGATTGGGATTATATAAGTCGTGACAGTATAGGTTATAAAGAAGAGGTGATAAGGGAGAACCTCGAGGTACACCTTGTAGGATTTGGAATGAGTTTTGTCTGATTTTAATCTGGCATGGGTTATTGGAGAGGAAGTTATGGATGAGAATGATTAAATGACGTGGGATATTCATGAGTAATAATTTATACAGGAGGCCAATATGCCATTTTTTAAATATTATATGAGCATTGTACACTTATAATTATCTGATATTAATATTATTTTTCTTTCAATTTTGCAACAAACACAAGTTTTGGTTTAAAAAAATTCTTTTAAAATACATAAAAATAAGATTATTTAAAAAAAAAAATTTTAACATTTTTTTTCAAATTTTTATCTGCAATGTGGCCCGACAGCCAAAATATTTGTTCATCCGTAATAAAGAGAAATTGCCACAATCGATTGTTGGAAATTGTAAACTCATTTGTAGTGTGTAGGTTAAACACTCAACATTAGGCTTCGACGTTTACTATGTTTTTCGTTTAAACTGGTAAACGTTTGCCGTAAACGAATAAAACATGTTTAGCTTACAACACGTAAACTAGAAACGATTTCCAATAATTTTATACTCCATTTGGGCTTTCAAAAGTCCTATAACGGCGTTTTAAAAAATTCTAAAAATGTTTACACTTCCGGTTCAAACAGGGATCGCCTGTTCTAGTTATTTCTTTTTTTCTTCGCTGCCGATAATATAATAATAAAAATATCAGAAAATATTGCAAAACACGGCTTGTGATATAAACAAATGAATTTCACGACAGATATTTGCTGGGTGGGTTATACAGTTCCAGATAAAACAAATTTCGTCAACACGTTTAAACGAAGAAAACACGTTTAAACGCAAATATTCGTTTAAACATCAACACGTTTAAACGAGGAAAACACTTTTAAATGCAAATATCCATTTGAAGGGTCCAATGCAAGAACCAGCCATTTTTGGGAAAAATTAGTTGGGGGTTGATTGTTGCACAGTTTCAAATGCTCTATCATCCCATCCAAGAACTGGGTATCTAAGTTATGCACTACGCATTACAGCAGTTATGAATAGATGGCCTACTTGTTCATACTCTGTAATAACAAGCCAAGTCCTGAACTTAACCTGTTCTTGCACTCAAAAGTTGGTTAGCAAACGTTTGGCAGTACGCTTATTCTGTAAACATCATTACTGTGTTTTTACAAGTTCTGTGTATCTAACTTTGTTAAAAAACAATTACGGTTCCCACTATGTCATCTAGTTCAGAAGAAAATGTATTTCAGTCTAGTGGCGATGAGTTTTTACCAGAAAATTATAAACATAACCTTAATGAGAAATCTCAAAGATGATAATGCCAAATTACGTGCCGACATGGTTAATTTAATGTCAAGAATAAACGTTCTTGAGGAAAGCAAAAACAATTAAATAAATAATGTACAAGATTCAAATCAAATTGTTGATGAGATTATTAACCGAAGAAGTAGGGAAAATAATTTAATTATTTTCAACTTAAACGAATCGGATTCTTCCCAAATATCGGATATAAAAGGTGATGACATCTCTAGAACCTTAATAGAATTTCGGAAGATTAATAATAAAATTAATATTAAAACAGCATATCGCCTAGGGAAAAGAAGTAATGATCGCAATCGTCCTCTAAAAATCATCCTTGAGTCATCCCAAGATGTTCGTCTAATTTTACGAAATAAACAAAAAACTAGTCCTCATCTAAAAATTAAATCGGACATGACTCCTACACAGAGAGAGGCTTTTAATAAAATAATTTCAGAACTAAAAACAAGGCAATCAAATGGAGAAAATAACTTGAAATTGAAATATATAAATGACTCTCCCACAATTATCACAATCCCGAATCTGACTTCGGAAAACCAATAAATTCCCATCAGATAAACATCTTACCTGTTCAAAATTTACACGTCTATTATCAAAATGTTCGAGGATTGAATACTAAAAGTCATGAGTTTTATGTACACATGGAAACAAATAAATATGATATTGTCGCTATTTCTGAAACTTGGCTAAAACCTGGATTTTTTAATAATGAAATATTTCCAAACAACTATACTGTGTTTCGTAATGATCGAGAAAGTAGGAAAGGTGGCGGAGTACTTATAGCAATTTTGAACACTCTTAATCCTAAACAAATTGAAATAAATCTACCAGCGATACTTAAAATTGAGGCTGTAGCTGTTAAAATTACAGTTCAAGGAAAGGATAGTATTATACTATGTACATATATCCCGCCATGCACAACGACAAATAATTACTCATGTTTCTTTGAACATATTGAGACCAAAATATCACTTGAAAGTGCTTTAATTGTTGGCGATTTTAATTTACCCAGTTATTGTAATTTTATAAATTATAATATGTCATCATTAATATTACGACCGCTAATTCATTTTTTGGAATATTCTGGGCTTATTCAACATAATCGGATTTTAAATGCACGTAACAAATTATTGGATCTGATTATCTCATCGCCCAATCTCCAGTGTACAGTTGAATATTCAGTAGATTATGCAGTTCCTGAAGACGAATATCATCCGGCTCTTTGCGCTTATGTGACTGTTGGAAGTTCTGAAGTGCCTAATTTTGTTGACAATATAGAATCCCAATATATCGTTATATATGGATATCGCTAACCATGATTGGAACTCCATATTTCCCGAAAACATTACCACGGATGAGGCTTGCCGAATATTCTACGAAAAACTTTATGGGATATTTGATAAAAATGTCCCTAAATACATAAGAAGCGGAAGGAAATACCCACCATGGTTTAACGGCAAAATCATTAATTTACTAAAAACTAAAGAGAAATATAGACTCCGATATAAGAGATTTCCAACACGTTCTAATAAGTCAGCTTTCACAAATGTGCAAAAAACATTAAAAAATCTGACCAGTACAGCGTAGCGTATATTTCGTTCTGAAGAGTCAATATCAAGAGATCCAACCAAATTTTGGACATTTGTTAACAAGAAACGCAATTCTACTAAAATCCCCGGTGAAGTCATTCTTGATGATGTGAACTACTCAAATCCTGATGATATACCTAATGCGTTTGCTGGATATTTTGCCAAAAATTATAATTGTCTTCAGGGCACTTTCACAGCCACAGATAGACAGTCGTATATGGGTGACTTTGTAGCGTCGGAAGCAATGGTAGTAAAACAACTAAAATCAATGAAACTAAAATTGACGATGGGCTTAGACCAAATCCCGGCATTCGTTCTTAAGGATTGTGCCGAAATCTTGGCTATACCACTCACGAGGATATTTAACATCATTTTGCGTTCCGGAAAGTTTCCCGATTGCTGGAAGTTAGTGAGAGTGATACCTGTGCGTAAATCTGGTGATAAAAGTAATATTAAGAACTATAGACCTATTTCACTTGTAAGTAACTTGTCAAAGGTCTTCGAGTGTTTATTGACAGAGCAAATTTACAATAAGTAGAAGAAGTACATTAACTAATTTAATTAACTTTACACATAGAATTACAGGGTTCTAACTTGGGGCCACTCTTGTTTTTATTATTTATTGATTCTGTGACAACCGAATTAAAATGTGATTATCTCATGTATGCGGATGATATCAAGTTGTATAAAACTATTTATTCAGAATATGATTGCCTGGAATTGCAAAACAACATTGATAAATTAGTTACCTGGTGTCACAAAAATGGCCTCGACATCAATGTCGCTAAATGTAATATAGTTTCTTACCATCGTAAAACCTCTCCAATTATTTATGATTACTCTGTTAACAATGCCCGCATCAATAGAAAAACTCAAGTGACTGATTTGGGTGTTACCTTCGACCACCAGTTGACATTCTTTCCACATATAAATAGCTTAGCTCAATCTTGTATACGACTCCTAGGATTTATTATAAGAAATACTAAACATTTCAAGACTTTAAACAGTGTCATAACTCTGTACAATGCATTTATTTTAAGTAAGTTGAACTATTGTGCAGTGATTTGGACCCCGACTATATTACTTACATGCATATTCTGGAGAAGGTACAGAATTTTTTTTTGAAATATTTATATTACTTCAAATATCATATTTATCCATCTACTGAAATAAGCTATGAAATGCTCCTCCAGGAATTCAATATGTCATCAATTCGACAAAGGCACAAATTTATATTGATAAAGACCTTATATAAGCATGTGCATTATTTGTTAGATAATCCATATGTAGTGGATCAGCTTCATTTCCATATCCCTAGAGTTAATCTACGCAATTCTCTTACATTTTATAGTGATAAATGTAACACGGTGCACTTTAAAAATTCGCCACTACATAAAATGATAGACAGTTTTCATAAGATTCAGTGTTTTATTGATATATTTGGCCACAATATTATTTCTTTTTCTAAAAGTCTTGAAAACTGTACTAGTATTTCTTCATTTAATCTTGATTAATTTAATTTCGAGTATTGTATAAAGTTTATTTTAATTTTAGTGTTAAGTTATTATGTACCTTATTTCGACATAATTTCATAATTTTTCTTTTTACTGTTTAATTAGTTTTAATTTGATTTTTCCCTGTAACTGGATGTTTTTTCTGTTGGGAAATAAATAAATAAATAAATAAATACTGAAACTCAAGATGATGATTTGTCCGAGGAAGGTTTTGCGGAGTTTGGAACTAATGAGGATTCAGAGCATTCTGTACATTTGGAAGAAGCTGACACTTCTGCTGGTTCAACAAAACTGGCACAACCAGGTAAAAAACGCCTCATACATAAGTCATCCTGGAAAAGAAATATTCGCAAGCAAAAGCGAACCAGGGACGAAAGTTATATAAATACGGCTGGAAAATTAACACAACAGAAAATTTTTGGAGAAAAAAATTCTGCAAAATGCAGTGCTTTGATAAAATTGGTGCGATAGGCTGTGCTAAAATTTTCAGAGATTTTTATGCCATATCAACAAAATACATTCAGGATGCTCATTGTATGGCCTTCTTCATAGTAAACCTGTAGAACAAAAAAGGCCTCGTTCAAGAGAAAAGCATGGCAAACATTTTTCGTATATTTATCAGGTAAATAATTTATTACTTTTGCTTCTTGTCCTGTTTAATTAAGTTTAACAATAAATTGTAGGTTCATCATGAAGGCACGACTCTGAAAGTTTTCAAGACAGCATTTTTAGCTTTACATGCAATTACCAAGAGCCGGCTTGATCGCTTGCAGTAATACGTACACTTTAGACAGGGAACTCCTTCGGAAGACAAGAGAGGCAAACACAATAATAGACCAAACAAACTGCCTGAACATATTGAAGAAAGGATTCGCCAACACATTTTGAGTTTTCCAAAATAAAAGTTACATTATAGGAGGAAGGATAATATGCACCATTATTATCTTTCTGCACAATTAAATATTGCACAAATGCATTAACTATATATTGAGAAACATGAACCAGAGCAGATCAACTGCATCTTCAAAACAAACCATGCAATCCCGTGGTAAAATACGAGTACTTCAGAAAAATTTTCACTGAAAATAATAAGATAACCTTTGGAAACTCGAAATCCGACACCTGTCGAAAGTGTGATAAGTTGGAGAAGAAAATCAATGCTGCTGAGTCTGACGAAGAACTACGAACACTACAACGCGATAAAAATCTGCTGTAGAAGCAGATACATTTTATGCTAATATAAAAGATAAGACAGCATTATCAAAACGTGATCCCAATATTGAAGTTATATCTTTTGATTTTCAACAGAACCTGCCGTTACCAGTATCACCGAGTGGGGACGTGTTCTATAAAATTCAGCTATGGATATACAATTTTTATATTCATGTTGGGAGTACAGGGAAAAGCTTTTTTTACCCTGAACCGGGGCATAGCTTTCTGCCCTGTGACCGCAGCTTTGGGCACATTGAAATCCAAAAAAAAGATATGATAAAATTTAACTTCCTCGGGATTATGTCAATATTATTAAGACATCCAGCAAGAAGTTTCATGTAGTTCAAACCACGTAAGATATGTTTTACAACTTCTACGAACACTTCAAAAAGTTCTTTGTTAAAAATCCTTCAAGAAAAAATACCAAGTTTACGATATCGAAATACAGAATAATGTGTTGCGAACAACAAGAAACTATAACAGTACTACAATGCAGTGAAAGTGTATCATTTCCAGTATTTCAAGATTTTAGTATCCTGGACAGAAGGGTTTCGGAGCCACTAACATTACCAAGTAGCGACGCAAAGCTATACACAGAGAAACGACCATTAAAAAAGAAGAAATTTGAACATGTTATGAATTTAGGCCGTAACTATATACCAAAGGTTGATATGTGGTTCTATGATGACATCGAGAGGTACCACAGAGCTTTTCAATCGGAGGAGTATCAATCGTCTGTGTCTGAATACAGCGATGACGACTGAACCACAAAACTAAAATATGCAACTAAAATATTTTCTAACTTTGTATATCCATGTTAATTTTATGCTGTTCTGATAAATTAAATGTTCTTGTAGATTTCCATTTTGTGTGAATTTTTTAAATTTTTGTTATTAAAAAACTGTGTAAGAACAGGTTAAGTCCATCAATTTTTTTTTAAATATCTGTGAAACTATAAATTCAAAATTAACTAAAATTGATATATACACTGTGTCTATAAATTGCTATATTCAAAGTTATTTATTAATTGTTATACAAAGTTTTAAACGTTCTTTTCATTTCCCTTTAAATTTCATAACAGTGGACTTGGCTGTTTCTTGCATTGGACCCTTCATTTAAACATATACACGTAACAGCGTAAATATCCGTTTAAACGCGAATATCGGTTTAAACGTTTAAAATCCGCTTACTAACTAAGAATACGTTTATCCGTGTACACGTGTATGTATGTATTAACGAGCCCTGCTCGACATCATTGGACCCGTAAAATCACTTTTGCAACGAGTTATGTACAATATTTTTTCTGCGGCCGTTTTTTATGTTAAAAAAGCAACAACACACACGAATGTTATATGACAAGCGCTGTCATAATTAAATACGAAGTTGATGTTTTTGTCAAGGCCCGCCTACACATATACGCAAAATCGTCCAGAAAGTATAGAAATCGTTCCGAAAGTGAAACAAAATCGTCCCGAAAATAACTACTTTCGGTACGATTTATGTAAAGTGGTACCTTCGATTCAATAAATCGTACCGAAAGTTTTATTTTCGGGACGGCTGCAGAAAAACCTTTATTATTACTATTATAATTACTATCGGGCCGGACCGGGCCAAATTGGTCTCTCAATTCATAATACTGGGCCGGGCCAAAAAATATGGGCCACGTGGAGTCATTAAAAACTCATAAATAAACACCTATACAGAATATATGCTGAATGCTGTTTTTTGGTACAGTACTGATTTTATAACAGACGAAGAGTTTGGAAAATTAAACCGCTCATATAATATTATTTCTAGAAAGTTTCTGTGGCACATTATGCACGGGAAACGGGAATTAAACAAAAAAATTAACAAAACATTTATAAATCTATTGACAATGTAAACGGAAAGAGTGATGTTTGCAAACATTTGATGCAATAGTGGATGTTGAGAAAAACAATATACCTATGAACTTTGAGTAATGTAAAAAGTGCAGAGGTTTCTTTTCATTCTCTCCTTTAGTAAAATTTCTTTCAAAAAAAGATCAAGCAAATCAAATAAGTTCCTATCTACCCAAAACAGACAGTCTATAACAAATGTCGACGAAAGGTCTTGCAGAGACTTTAAAATTGTACAAGGGAATGGACTTATTCAGTTCGCGCAGCATTTAATACCTGTCTGTGCCCAATAAGGAAATATTTGCGCTAAAGATTTGTTACCTCATCTTACGACAATATTACGAGCAGTGACGGATATGGCGGACGTAATAAAGGGAAAAAAAACATCCTCTATATAAATTTACCGAGTACTTTTTAGTCTTTTGTAATTTATTTAAGTGTTATTTAAAAAACTCTATTACTTATTGAGAATTTGAGATGTGTCGGCCCCACAGAGATTCCGTTCAAATTTCGAATTCTAAACTTTTCAGAAATATAATATTTTCCCGTGTAAAAAAGTGTCCGTGACGGGCCTTGAAAATTCTCGAACGGGCCGCGCCAACAAAACTTTTTAATTCATAGAGGTTAAAATTCAGTCCACCGTCTATACCCTCCTCCATACCTTAAAATCAGAGAAATTGGTGGCATCATGTTTTTTTTTTCTTAGAGTCCAAAATAATCCTTTTGTTTGTAATTTATGGCTTCATCTTATTCATTCGAGAAACACCGTTTTTTCCTTAAAAATTCATATAATTCTATTATAATTTTCATATAATATGTGAATATTTATAGACCTTGAATTAACGAAGCTCAAACAAGCGTGAAAGCTCATTTTCCAAGTTAATGCGATAAATCGCTTTACGACCTGCTCGTCCATTTTTTTCAGGTATTCCGTTACACGCCGATAACCAACCGAGACTTATATTCACACCGACAGGAATGCCATTTGAAATAATTAATGATAACGATTTATTTTCATGCCATCGTAAAATATGTGTAACACTACCGTTGAGCTCACAATCTCAGTTTAACCATTATAAAATAATTACGAATCATAACCTTCACATTGAAACGTGATGAGGTCATTGTTTTTGTTGGGAGCAATGAATGTGTTAAGGAACCCGAAATTAAATTTGGCGAGACGAGTGTTGCTAATTACATGAAATTGTGTGCGTTTCAATTGTATAATTAACGACGATACAATTATTCATGTCATTGCTGGCATCTAGATAATACATAAAGTTGGGCTTAATTATAGATTTTCTGGGTATTTTTCTAAGATATCATTAACATTACTATTGCGGATGTTATGTTTACCAAAGTTCGCGAATGAAGTCTAAATTGATCATTAAACATTTTGTAGAGCTTTCTTTCAGCTGTCTCTTAAATATGATATAATGAAGCGATTAAAAGTATATTTGGTGAATTACTTTAAATTATTGTAATACATTTCCTTGAGACAATATCATTAAATTAAATACTAAGCGTGGAAAGATGAATTGAAAAACACTCTGTAACTTGAATACACAGTAATTTTGTAATAGTATATTAGTTGTATTCGTTCTGAAGTGTTAATCTGCTAAGATATCATTGTGAATGAAGTACCGATAAGGCATGGCGAGGAGTTTATTCTGTCGGTTAGTTTTATAACCAATTTGACATTTAAATGTTACAGTTACTTTTGAAATTTAAAGACGAACAGGCGAATGAAAGGGACTCAGAGGACGTTAATTGTAATTGGCCAATAAGTATATAATATAACGATGTACAAAAGTTGTAATATTACTTATTAGAAATTTATGTACAACATTTAACATTTATATATGCTCTATATCTATATTCGTAATGGGTCGCTTACGATTGGTGAAAACAGTTCGATAATTTTTCAATTACAAAGTGGGAGTAGGTAAACATTCTTACAGCACGTCAATATTAGTTTTTCACTGGCTACATTTCAACAGCCATACTCTTACTTTATCCTCATCATGAACCATTCCTTATTTCAAGAAGATTACAATGCATTTCATATTATTTTCTTACAATTTTATAATTAATTGATGATGATTTATGGTTGATATTAAAATTAAAAGCTTTCTGATAACATTGAATGAAACACTATGTTTTAAAACCACTATTATAATTGTGGTTTTAAAACATAGTAAATGTTACTTATGAATTACCACGTAGTAACGGTTATCACGATGTTCTAATAAGGGTTAACAAATGGTTCTTATAAATAGGGACGCGGCACTGTAAATCACCGAATTGTCGCAAAGATTTATAAAAACGTCAGCTATTCATTTTTGTAAATTGTAAAATTAGAATTTGTATTTATGGTTTGTTTTAGTATTATAAACACAAGTTAAGCACTCATAAATGATAAATACATCCTGAAGTGCATTTCATTAATTTTTTCACTGTCTCACGTCGGAATCATTTCTGTTTTGATTTCTGTATGTGTACATACTATTATACAGTGCGTTCAAAAAATCCCTCCGCAGTGGCCGAGTAGGTTATGAGAAAATATTTATATAAAATTCATTACTAGTCTTACTCGTATGTTTATATCGTTATCAATATTACACTTTACGAAACTGTTAAAAGTGCTGTCTCTGTTGTTGAATGTATAATGGAAGTCAATTATCGAAACACGTAAGACTTTCTGTAATGGGAGCAGTGTATGCTTGATAAAGTATTGGTGGCGTGATGTAGGCTGCCGCGCTAAATAAAAAAAATAAAAAACCCTCAAAAACGCACCGTTGGAGATACGATTTTTTTAGCGTAGCTAGAGGATACATTGAGCTATTTTTTTATGGTAGTCGCTACCCTCTGCGGTTTGTTATTTTTTATATTACCCATACTAAAGTTGAAATGTATTATAGATAAATTTTATTTTTTGAATAATTATAACTATCGTTCTAAAAGGTCTATTGGTTCAAATATAGCACTATATTATAGATAATTGTGTTTTTAATAATCCATGAAAAAATTGCATTGATAGTGCACCTAAGCATGTTACTATAAATTAATATATATTGTGCATTTTTCGCGTAAATTTCGATTTCTGAAATTGTTCAACTTTGAACATTAATTGCAAAGAAGGGAAGTGGAAAAAATATGAAAAACTCTATGCAGTGGGGTTTGAAGTATCTACAATATAATGGTATATTTTTTTTGTCAATTTTGCATTTTACTTTTGCCTTCCCCCTTCACCCGTGGTGCGTTTCTCTGAATCGGACACACTGTGTAGCGTAATAAATAAATAAATTGGGGGTACCAGTACCCGTGTAACTAATCCTAACCTGCACGCAACGCGTAATTGTCGTATATTGTATAAAACAAAGAGCGATCAACTATGTTCATGAAGATAATTAAATGGAAAGAATTCAAATTCAATAGATAAATGAGTAAAATGCATTTACATATGCGAAAGTAACAATTTTCCGGTAATATAAAAATGTTATTTTACGCAAAAATAACCTATTGTTTTGAAATTACACACTCTTATTACAGAAATTGGGGTACCCCTTAATACTGTGGTAAAGTGGATAAAATCGGCTGTCAGTGCGATTCTGAAACTCAGTTACCCGGATACCTGGGAACCGGTTCTGGACAGTATGCAATGGGCGACAGACGGGTACCCAGGTTACCGAATATTCCGAACTCTAACTTTCGGTGTCTATAACTATAAAAGACGTTTAACAATAATACTTCCAAACTACAATCATCAAGGATTACGCACATTTATTACTACAACTTATCGTTACGAGTGCAATTGCACCGAGTTTGGAATTAATTAGACCTTCGCAGTATAGAGACCGAATAATTTTTGAATCGATATAATATAAAACGTATCGACAAAATTCTGAAAAAATTAAAATACATTTGCAAATCACCGTTTTATCAAATTAAGTGCAGTTTTTGAAAATCCATCGTTTATTTCGCGAGTTGTGAATTTTTGAAAATTTTAGTTTTCGAAATGTATAATACTCGAGCAAAAAAATCAAAAGAAAAATATAAAACGTGCCAACTAAATTCTACAAAAATTAAACTAGATTTGCAAATCATTGTTTTATCAAATTAAGTACAGTTTTTGAAAATCCATCGATTATTTCGCGAGTTATGAATTTTTGAAAATTTTAGTTTTCGAATTGTGTAATACTCGAGCAAAAAATTAAAACAAAATATAAAACGGGTCAACTAAATTCTACAAAAATTAAATTGGATTTGCAAATCATAGTTTTATCAAACTAAATGGAGTATTTGAAAATCCACCGATTATTTCGCGAGTTGTGAATTTTTGAAAACTTTAGTTTTTGAATTGTGTAATGCTCGAGCAAAAATAAGAAAAAAATATAAAACGTGTCGACTAAATTCTACAAATATTAAATTGTATTTGGAAATCATCGTTTTATCAAAGTAAATAGAGTTTTTCAAAATCCGCCAATTATTTCGCGAATTGTGAATTTTTGAAAATTTTAATTTTCGAATTGTGTAATACTCAAGCAAAAAATAAAATAAAAATATATAAAACATGTAGACTAAATTCTACAAAAATTGAACTGGATTTACAAATCATCGTTTTATCAAACTAAATAGAGTATTTGAAAATCCACCAATTATTTCGCGAGTTGTGAATTTTTGAAAACTTCAGCTTTCGAATTGTGTACTACTCGAGTGAAAATTAAAAAAAATATATATAAAACGTGTCAACGAAATTCTATAAAAATTAAATTAGATTTGTAAATCATCGTTTTATCAAAATAAATAGAGTCTTTGAAAATCCGCCAATTATTTCGCGAGTTGTGAATTTTTGAAAATTTTAGTTTTCGAATTTCACTCGAGTGAAAAATTTGAAAACAATATATAAAACGTGTCGACTAAATTCTACAAAAATGTAACTAGATTTGCAAATCATTGTTTTATCAAATTAAGTGCAGTTTTTGAAAATCCACTAATTATTTCGCGAGTTGTGAATTTTTGAAAATTTTAGTTTTCGAATTGTGTACTACTCGAGTGAAAATTTAAAAAAATATATATAAAACGTGCCGACGGAATTCTAAAAAAATTAGATTAGGTTTGCAATTCATCGTTTTATCAAATTAAATAGAGTTTTTGAAAATCCGCCAATTATTTCGCGAGTCCTGAATTTTTGAAAATTTGAATATTCGAATTGTGTAATTCCTCGAGCAAAAAAATTTAAAAAAATATATAAAACGTGTCGACTAAATTCTACAAAAAATAAATTAGATTTGCAAATTATTGTTTTCTCAAATTAAGTGAAGTTTTTGATAATCCACCAATTACTTCGCAATTTGTGAATTTTAGAAAATTTTAGTTTTCGAATTGTGTAATACTCGAGCAAAAAATTAAAAAAATATATAAAACGGGTCAACTAAATTCTACAAAAATTAAAGTGGATTTGCAAATCATAGTTTTATCAAACTAAATGGAGTATTTGAAAATCCACCGATTATTTCGCGAGTTGTGAATTTTTGAAAACTTTAGTTTTCGAATTGTGTAATACTCGAGCAAAAAATTAAAAAAAAAATATAAAACATGTAGACTAAATTCTACAAAAATTAAACTGGATTTGCAAATCATCGTTTTATCAAACTAAATACAGTGTTTGAAAATCCACCGATTATTTCGCGAGTTGTGAATTTTTGAAAATTTTAGTTTTCGAATTTCACTCGAGTGAAAAATTTTAAAACAATATATAAAACGTGTCGACTAAATTCTACAAAAATTTAACTAGATTTGCAAATCATTGTTTTATCAAATTAAGTGCAGTTTTTGAAAATCCACTAATTATTTCGCCAGTTGTGAATTTTTGAAAATTTTAGTTTTCGAATTGTGTAATACTCGAGCAAAAAATTAAAACAAAATATAAAACGGGTCAACTAAATTCTACAAAAATTAAATTGGATTTGCAAATCATAGTTTTATCAAACTAAATGGAGTATTTGAAAATCCACCGATTATTTCGCGAGTTGTGAATTTTTGAAAACTTTAGTTTTCGAATTGAGTAATACTCGAGCAAAAAATTAAAAAAATTTAAAATTAAATTGTATTTGGAAATCATGGTTTTATTAAACTAAATGGAATATTTGAAAATCTACCGATTATTTCGCGAGTTGTGAATTTTTGAAAATTTTAGTTTTTGAATTGTGTAATGCTCGAGCAAAAAAATAAGAAAAAAATATAAAACGTGTCGACTAAATTCTACAAATATTAAATTGTATTTGGAAATCATCGTTTTATCAAAGTAAATAGACTTTTTCAAAATCCGCCAATTATTTCGCGAGTTGTGAATTTTTGAAAATTTTAATTTTCGAATTGTGTAATATTCGAGGAAAAAATAAAAAAATTAAATAAAACATGTAGACTAAATTCTACAAAAATTAAACTGGATTTGCAAATCATCGTTTTATCAAAGTAAATAGAGTTTTTGAAAATCCGCCAATTATTTCGCGAGTTGTGAATTTTTGAAAATTTTAGTTTTCGAATATCACTCGAGTGAAAAATTTGAAAACAATATATAAAACGTGTCGACTAAATTCTACAAACATTAAACTAGATTTGCAAATCATTGTTTTATCTAATTAAGTGCAGTTTTTGAAAATCCACTAATTAATTCGCGAGTTGTGAATTTTTGAAAGTTTTAGTTTTCAAATTGTGTATTACTCGAGTGAAAATTTAAAAAAATATTCTTGAATCTTGGAGGCGTTCACTTCGTGGTACATTTTCAATTTCGATATAAAGAAAACACTTAACTTTTTTATACCACTTTTATTTTACTATACGTGACTAGTTTCAATTACACGGTAATCATAAGTAAAATAAAAGTGGTATAAAAAAGTTAAGTGTTTTCTTTATATCGAAATTAAAAAAATATATATATAAAACGTGCCGTCGAAATTCTAAAAAAAAAGATTAGATTTGCAAATCATCGTTTTATCAAATTAAATAGAGTTTTTGAAAATCCACCAAATATTTCGCGAGTTCTGAATGCGAGCAAAATATAAAAAAAAAACAATATAAAACGTGTCAACGAAATTCTACAAAAATTAAATTAGATTTCTAAATCATCATTTTATTAAACTAAATAGAGTTTTTGAAAATCCACCCATTATTTCGCGAATTGTGAATTTTTGAACATATTAGTTTTCGAAATGCGTAATACTCGTGCAAAAAATAAAAAAATAAATATAAAACGTGTCGACTAAATTCTACAAAAATTACATTAGATTTGCAAATCATCGTTTTATCAAATTAAGCAGGGACAGCTCGTTATATAGTGCCAGGGAGCCATGGTACTACCTGTAGTTTTAAGCTCAGCAAGAATTTCTAAAACACTTTCGCCAGTTACCTTGGTCTAGGAAGATAAATCGTTCTTTCTTTCTTTCTTAGAAGGAGATACGTATATCGTATAAGTGGCTCTACCATCAACATGTTCCACGAGCCGCCACTGTAAGAAGGGATATTTTTTTACATTCCAAAGTATAAAGATTTTTCCTGCGTAGTCCCATTTACTGTCCCCTTTACCTGATATAGGTACCATCAATTAGAATTTTCTTTTAATTTCATTAATCGCAAATTTGTCTAGAAAACGTCAAGTTTTAACGAGTTCAGTGAAAAATGTGAGAAAATTTCATTTTAGAATATATTTTAAGTTAGTCCTGTATATAGGCACTAGCCAGGCAAGTAGTTGTTTCAATAAGTTATTTGTTTGTAGTCTTAGTAAGACTTAATGTTGCGGAGTCACGAACAGGTTGAACATTCATATATTCAGGCTATTTTTCGTCTTTATTATTTGTAAGAATAACAATATTTTCCAGCGATCTACGAGTCTATTGTCTTTAAATGTAAAACATTTTAGATTACGTGTTTTATAAAATAGTGCACATGCTAAAAATTGCACAAGACACATAAAAGCTAAGTTTGCAAAGAATTGTTTTAATATCCTTATAAACAAAAGTAAGTTTGATTAGATTCCTTGAAAGAAAGTGTATACTCCATCTACTCATAGATTAGACTTTTTTGACATCTTGAGTGACCCTTAAAACCCCACTAGGTTACCGAATAACTCTCGCCACAAAAAGTAGTACTTACGAAACTTAATTTATTACGAAAATCGCACTCAAGAATCTTATCGCGTAGGTGTACAGTTGGTTCGTCACATCATTTAGAACGTTCACCATGGCGGAAATTAAGAACAATAACAAACTATCAATAATGTCTCTACTGGCGACGTCATGTATGAATATATTTACCGGTACCAACCTAACTTTCTGTAAAATTACATTTTTCTCATAGCCATGTTGGTACTTTTCATTTTCAAGTGTTTGTCTCTAAAGAAATCAAAAAGTCTAATTTATGAGTAGATTTGTTAAGTTATTTAGAAATTGGACATAAAAATGGCAACTAACAAATATCATTGGATATCAGTAGCATCTACTGTTAATGGAGCAACAGTGATACTTTTAGAGATTGATATTGCTTATTGATATATTTGCGTTATTTGCAGCAACATTGGGATATTTTAAAAACCGATTATGTCGTATTAAACTCCTTGATGTCATTAATTTATTTCAATTTTAGTTTGTTGTATTCTAAGTTCTTCTTTAGTATATACAATTCCTTTTACACCCATGTGTTAATTTTTATGGGGAGTGTTCCGTAATAAATCACTAAATAGATAAATAAAGGGTAAATTTAAGTGATTCATGTTGATAATAAAGTTTGTACTGTGTTTATTACTTTGATTTAATGTAAACTTAGTCGCCTAAAACAACTACATTTATTAATATATGTAAACATTATTTTCATCTTACCTTTCGGACCGAAAGGCAAAAGATTAAAAGATCTCAACAAGATTATGTCTAGAAGAGCGATCAAAATATATGTGGAGTGTTATTTAATGGTAAATTTTCATTGTTTGAAAACTGCCTGCAAACGTAATGTATTGAATAATAATAATAATACATAATGCTAATCCTATTATCGAGAGCAAATCATAATATTAACCCTTAACTGCTTAGTAACCTTTTAATTCTAAAAATCATAATCATGAATTATTTTGAGGTTATGGTTATGGTCAGAGAATTCAAATGATAAGATTAATCATTTTAATAATACCCAAATTAATAAAATTACACCAAACTTTTATCAAGCCAAATAAAATGAATTTCCTTGTACAGTAAACAATAAACCGCAAAATATCATACAATTACATCACGATCAGAATTGGACGAAATCACTTTTAAGAATCTTGTGTGACATATTTTTCTCATATCTATTAGTATCTATTAGCTATAGATAGGACACCAAATACAATATTTAAATACTGATGGATTTCGGAGAAATAATCGTGTTTTAACATTTGGCAATAATAGAGATAAATGATAAATCATTATTAAGCAACACCAAGCAGAAATGAAAAAAAAATGTCATCGTTGATAAATGAGAAAGTAAACTGGTTGGTATTTGAATAAAATATATGCACCTGATGTCAGTGTAAATTGGAAAGTGACTACAAAATTTGGTATTATGCTAATAAAATACCTCTAAAATGCTGGACGGTCATGTTGCATGCTGCATTTTATGTAAGGCTGTTCTTATTATCTATTTACTTATGAACGAAGAGGATGGTTGCGACCGTTACTACGGTTAATCAATAATTAAAATGAATTAAAAAATGCTTCGCATTTTCGCATAGGCTAAGTTGTCTAGAATGTTGCTGTGAAATAATTGCTGCTTTTGATTCGCTCATTACAAAACATTCTAGAGCCTATTGATCGAAATATTGTCACCGCCGTCGTAAGACGGTAACTTGGAAAAACACTTTTATCTAAATTTTGGTCAAAATTGGTCGATACATCATTTTTGGGCCGCCATTTCAAATTTTACAAATTTAACTTCAGATTAGTGTTGAAAACGTGAAAACCCGTATATCTAAATTTTAGTTGAAATTGCTGAAATTTTTTTTAGGTCCGCCATTATGGATCCGCTGTTTTAAATTTTTCAAATCTAACCTCAGTTTCGTGTTCAGCAACCCCAAAAAAAACAATAAAACACATTTTGAGTGCGCAGTTTGAGCAATAACAATTATTCATATAAATGTGGAAACCAAAACTTTAAATGCGTTTTTCTCGAAACTTGATTTTTCCAAACAGCACAATGAAATGAAAACGCTTCCACCTATTAACTTCTAACTTTGATCCTCTCAAAGGAAACACTTTTCGGACCTAGGTATAAGGTAATAATATATACAAAAAATCAATATGAACTATTTTCTTAGAGCCATGCAAAGTGAAAAAACACAACAAAAATCGTACTCAAGGGTGTTCAAGGGTGCACCGTATAGTTAAATTTAAAGTTATTTCACTTTGCTTAGGAATAAGGTCCCACTTTAATGTAGTTTTGGATGATGTAGTCGATTTTTGATTTCAGGTCGGTTTGTGCGCTAGGATGCACGCAGTGGGACCATATTCCTAGAACATGCCGTCAAATACCCGTAAAAAAATTGAAGACAAAGTTGAAAACATCGGCAACCGTAATCCCCAAACTGTTCCTTCGTATGTCATTTTATTGTCTCAAAAAAAATTCAAAATTTGCTTTTTTTTCTTATTAAATAAATCGATATCTAGATTATTAGGTATACATAGTTTAATCAGTTTTACATAAATAAAATATACGTTTATTCAGGTTTGATCTTCTTAATTTTAGCGCCATCAAAACTGCTGCCCAGGTTTCCTAACTGCTGTCTAATACTCTTTGCGAAATACCCTGAATAATCTAATTCAATTTATTTTCTTTATGACCATTTCAAACTAAAATGTATTAAAAACATCTAGAAATAATAATAAATGTTAAAGAAAACAATTCAAATTTGGATGTTGACAATAAATTATTTTCTGTATTATGATAAACCTTGATCAGTTGTTACATTTAAGTAATCAAAGGTTGAAAATTGTTTCCAATTATGCAAACTGCACTTATCCTTGAAGGTCGCATATTTCAATCGAATCATGTCTATTAATAAATCGAGAAAGAGTCATTGCGACTGACGAATGTCAATTGCGTAAATATTTGCTAGACTAAACATTTTTATTGTCACTGTTGACAGGTCCACTTTGCGTATATAGCCTTCAAACAATTATATTTTATTATAATGTTTATAGTATTTAATTAACTCTTCCAGTGGCGGCTCGTGGAACATATTGATGGTAGAGCCACATATACAATATACCACCCCTCTCCTTTTTTTGAAAAGAAAGAAAAAACGATTTATCTTTCTAGGCCAATGCAAATGGCGAAAAAGTGTTTTAAGAGTTAATTAAAAATTCTTGCTGAGCTTGAAACTGTAGGCAGTGCCATGGCTCCTTGGCTTTGTATAACGAGCCGCCCCGGAATAACATAAAAGTTAAAAACATTTATGATACCTCACTCGAAACATCCCCATTTCACCTTTAAAATAGAAAATACGAGACTACATGAAATTCGGCTAAAATCGAAGTAAATCTCAACGGACTATCATTTAAAATTAATTAATTGTCAGGACTTTAATATTTAAGCAAAAAATCAATATATTCCGGAAATGGTTTTTGAGTTATTGAAATGAAAACTCGAGAATGTCAATTTTTTTAATCAAATATTTGGACAAGCTGAAATTTCGGTTAAAATCGAAGCAAATCACAACGGACCGTCACTCAAACCTTATCATTATCAGGACTTTAATATTCAAACAAAATATCGAAACATTCTGGAGATGCATTTTGAATTATTCAACTAAAAACTCGAAAATATCATTTTTGTAACAAATATTGGGAAAAAATGAAATTTCGTTTAAATTCAAACAATGAACTGTTACTCAAAATCACTTATTAATATCAGGGCTTTAATATTCATGCAGAAGATCAAAACAATCTACAGATTGATTTTTTTAACTAGAAACTCGAAAATGTTCATTTTTTATATTAAATCTTGAGAAAAAGTTAAAATTCGTTTAAAATCAAAATAAATCACAATGAACTGTCACTTAAAATCACTTATTAATCATTCTGCAGATGGTTTTTGAATTATTCAACTGAAAACTCGAAAATATCAATTTTTTGGAATAAATATGGGGAAAAAGTGATATTTCGTCTAAAATCAAAAACAAATCACAACGGACTATCACTTAACATTACTTATCAATATTAGGATTTTAAAATTCAAGCAAAATATCAAAACATTCTGAAGATGGCTTTTGAGTTATACAACCAAAAACCCGAAAATATTATTTTTTTGGAACAAATATTGGCAAAAAGTGAAATTTCGATTAAAATCAAAGCAAATCACAATAAACTATTACTCAAAATCACTTATCAATATTAGGGCTTTAATATTTATATAGAAGATCAAAATATTATGCAAATTGATTTTGAGTTATTCAACTAGAAACCAGAAAATGTTATTTTTTTGTAATAAATCTTGAAAAAAATTGAAATTTTGTTTAAAATCAAAGCAAGTCACTCAAAACCACTTAATCAATATCAAGGCTTCAATATTTATGCAAAAAAATCAAACATTCTGCAGATGGTTTTTGAGTTATTCAACTGAAAACGCGAAAATATCAGTTTTTTGTAACAATATTGAGGAGAAGTGAAATTTCGGTTAAAATCAAAGCAAAGCACAATGATCTATCACTTAAAATCATTCATCGTTATCAGGGCTTCAATATTTTTGCAGAAGATCAAAACATTCTGCAGATTGACTTTGAGTTATTCAACTAAAAAGTCGAACATATCATTTTTTTTAACAAATATTGGGAAAAGGTGAAATTTTGGTTAAAATAAAAGGAAATCATAACGGACTGTAACTCAAAATCACTTATTAATATCAGGGCTTTATTATATTTTTTTTTGGACATACGGAGATGTTTTAGAAATATTCTATCTTAATCTCATTGCTAAAGGCCGTACCTAACATCAGTGGTGGCTCGTAGAACATGTTGCTGGTAGGGCCACATATACAATTTACCCCCCCCCCTCTTTTCTTGAAGATAGAAAGAACGATTTATCTTCCTAGACCAAAGTAACTGGCAAAAAAGAATTAATTAAAAATTCTTGCTGAGCTTGAAACTAAAAGTAGTGCCATGGCTCCTTGGCTCTGTATAACGAGCCGCCCCTGAACTCTTCCATTGCAAGTTTTTCCAAGTGTTGATTATAAGTTGTAACATTTTATTGGTCTGCACACTGTAACTGCGAATTAATTATATATATTATATATAAGAGCGCGAATATCGTTTCCACCGAAAAAAACATATCGGCCCATCTCTAGTTTTTATCGTATTATATTTAAATGTTATTATAACCAAAGATGTCTCGGAAACAAACACGATGATTTTTGTGTGAGAACTTAAAGAACGAATACAAAAAATTGCGTTCTGAACAGATCCAAACAAAATATTTTTCGTTTTTAGTAACTGGAGTAACAAGCTCAGTTAAGGACACACAAATACACAAACCTACACGGCTGTAGGATCGCTCTATCGATGACCAGTTAGACAACATTGTCTAACAAACACCACTACTTGTCAGAAAAATCAAAAAATCAGATCGGGGAAAGTTATATGATGGCCACATCAACATTTTTAAATAAAAACCATAAAAATGGCCTGAATCGTCTCGAGGTACCTCAAAAGGATATTTCCGAATTCGAAAATTTTGCCGAAAACTATACTTTCCCGTATTTCATTTGGAGAAACTAAAAATTCCAGAATTCGTATTTTTATTTTTCCTTATAATACCATGATTATTATCATATGTATTTAAAGTTATGTTGAATATTTTTGCAGAGGTATCACCAAATCAAAATCATTAAAAACCCCACTTTTTATTAGTATTTTTTATCCAAATGCGGACGATTTTTTTAATTTTTTTATCTTCCGATGCTCAGAATAGCATATTTAAAAAAAAATGTGTACAGATGTTGTAGGTGCGGGGTATTGTTTTTAACAAGACACCTCTTTTATTTGGACCCTATTTCAACTCTCCCTGTAATGTATACCATTTGACTATTTTTAATTAAATTTTGTACTTTTATCTAAAACAGTGATTCCCAAAGTGGGCGCCACCGCCCCCTGGTGGGTGCTGGAGCAATTCAGGGGGGCGCTTATGGCGTGTAAACACAGAAAAATTTCCGTAGTTACGAGTTACAAGAAGTAACTGCAAATGATTCAATAAATAGTTTCATAATTTCAAAGTTTCTATTTTACACAATTCTTTACTATATTTTGCGAAAAAGGTAGAAACATTAATACATATACACTGGAGGAAGAAAAAAATAAAACACTTGAAATTCGTAAAATTTTGACCATTTTCAAACCGCCAAAACTCGGCGTATTTTAAATCGATTTTGATGAATCTTAAGGGCGAAAAACTTTTAAGTGTTTTCTTTAAAGTCATGCATACAAACTTAAGCGTAACCCTTTCCTCCCCTCTCTAGCACCCCTGTGAAAAAAAATGTTTTTTTAGGAAACCATTTTCAACTTTGACGATGTCTATGGAGTTGGAAAAATTTTGTCAACTCGATCCACCATATAGGCATTAAAATCTGATCAATTCCCTATGCAGGACTCGAAAAACGAAGTTCCTACGACGATTTGGCACCAAGTTCGGTGGTTTAAGGGTTCGAAAAGGAATCATTCCAATCTAACTTTACCCCCTTAAAGTAGGGCCAAAAAGAGATTTTTTCCCGAAAGAATCATCAAATTTGGTTGAAAAATCTCTGAGTTATGTGCGAAAAACCTCAAAATGCACTTTTTTTCAAACACCCATAACTTGGTGCCAAATCGTCGTAAGAACTTCGTTCTTTGAGTCCTGCAAAGGGAATTGATCAAATTTTAATGGCTTTATGGTGGATCGAGTCGACAAAATTTTTCCAACTCCGTAGACATCGTCAAAGTTGGACATGGTTTCCAGAAAACAATTTTTTTTTACAGGGGCGCTAAAGGGGGCGGAAGAATTTAAAGTGTTTCATTTTTTTTTCTTTCAGTATATATTTCCTATTAATTATTATTAAAATTTAAAAAAATATATAGTTTCCAGGGGGCGCTAAGTAATATTTTTTCTGGAAAGGGGGCGGTAGGGCAAGGAAGTTTGCGAACCACTGATCTAAAAGAACAATGTTTTACATAATAAAGAAAAAGGAAAAAAATAATTTCAATAATGTTACTTTGTTGACTATTGGATCAGAATACCTCCCTAATCTCTTCACGCCCATGTCGATACAAGCAATAAAAAAAAACTAAAAAAAATCCATCTATGGAATATTATTTTGCATGAATGAGTAAGTTTGTGATAGTGGAATAATATTTCGTAAAAAATGGTAACAACAACAAAAAAGTATGTTTTTAGTAAACCTGGGATTATGCTATAGCTTAAATGCAGCATGGACGCGTAGTAGTAGTAGTTAAGTGATCATATTCAATACTATTACAGTATTTGACAGGATTATCTTTGTCTCTTAGGAAACCCAACTTATCAAGATAAATTACGTAAAGCTGCAGATATTAGGAAGCCAGGAACAGGAAGATGTAGCACGTCAGCTAAATTTAGAACCCAGAAAAAGTCAATACCTTTAAAGATATTGAAAATATGCTTACCGACAACATAAACCCCAACGAAGAAATCAGATGTAGAATTAATAGAGCTAGAGCAACATTTATCAAAACCTCTCAAGAATCTAAATCGTCAAGCTAGGACTTGTCCAAATGTTTCATAATTAACAAATTCAATAAACGCGGTGTTCTGTTAAATGACCAAATCGACGTCAATAATTCGACTTTACTTAACATCACATAAATATATAACTGAATAATACGTATATGTATGTATATGTAGGTGTGTACTTCTAGTCTAGTTCCTATTTTGTAACATGTTTTAGTTAAGTGATCTTGAATGTCACATCTCTACAATAATTAATTAATTTATTATAACGCAAATTTTAATTTTAATTCTATTTTTCAACACACATTAATACATAATACAACAACAACACCCCTCCCCTCAACCTCAACGTTTCTTCTCAATTTCTAGTATATAAGCGGTAATTGTAAAATGTAAACCCATAATTTTTCATCTACCTGATGAAGCCACTGTGTGGTGAAACAATTGTTGTAGAACAATAAAATTAATTTGAAAACATACACTGTGTTAGTGTTTTATTAAATGATAGCTAGACAGTTACGTTATTTTAAAATTCATTGTAATATTTATTTTCATGGTTTGGCCTTTCTTCTGTTAAATCAGTATTATTTCCATATATAAAATATGACCATGTCACAGTTCTATTTTCATTATCGCCAGGAATGAGTATGATTAAATATTTAAAGTACAAACCAACCGGAATTAATAAGAAATACCGGTGATCCGAGCAGCGAAACGTACATCGCAGATAGCATTCTTTGAAGTTAATTTCTAGAATTTTAATGAATGATTTTTTACCAGGATCTGCTGAGGTTGATTATATTAATTTCTTGCTAATGATAGATTCCATTTGGGGCATGCATTATTTATAAGAGATACGGTTGCTTTGGGCTAGTTATAGTTTGCTGGTGGGTAGTAGAAATAGTTCAACATGCAAATGATCTAAGTATCGTAATTTTTGCTTGAATAATTACTTCTGATAATGATAATATTTTACCAATATTTGGTGTGATCTGTAAATTTAGAGTTTGTTTTCTATTTAGAATTCATAATAAAGCCATTATGATAAGACAATCGCTTATCATAATGACTTTCTTTTCGATACGGCGTAATTTGTTGGCACTAGAAACAATATATGGGGATCTGGGAAACTAGCAGAGAATATAAATAAAGTAGTAGTAAAACAGTTTTATGCCCGGACCGCCGATTTTCTTCAAGATAATCTTCGTATAAAAGAGGCAAGGATTTTAAATCAATGTTATATTAGTAAAAGCACTATTTGTAACATAATCACTACTACTTTAAATCACTTCTACTTAAAATCACTGCTATTTAAACTGTGACAAACTGTGATTGCTACTTAAACTGTGACTGTTACTCAAAACATAATTGTAAGAAGACAGTACAAGGTGGCATTTTTAAATGTTATTTAAAATTCATTACTTTATTCTCCCCTTTTTGCAGGGTATTGTATTTCAATTTTGAATGAATATTTAATTTAAAAAAATATTTATAAAAAGCCATAGTATACCATATAAAATGAAATAAATTACAACTTTTGTACTAACAATTATTAATTAATTAATTGAGATTTTATAAAAAACGAAAAAATCATCTTGCCCGGCATAGAATTGAACCACAAACTCGCTGTGATCGAAAGTGAAGAGTCCGACGACTTATTAGAAGAATAGAATAGAATAGAATAGACTTTTTTATTAGTCCATCACATTGTAGATTTACAACATTAGACAAGTCAAGTAAACTAAATATAAATACACAATTAAAAATACAAAAATACATTATAAAAAATATAAAATACAAAAACACATAAACCCAAAATGACTCAAAATTCATTTTAATTTAAGATTCAGTGCAAACATCTAAACATGCATTTAAAAATAATACCACGAAACTAATTTTGAAATAGCAAACTTCATGAACTGAAAAAAAATAAAATAAAAACAATTTACCAAACTGCGAAAATCTCCAAATGCTCCTTGTTCAGGTGCTCAAAAAATTAAAACAAAAATCTTCAAAAAACCATATCTCTATTAAAAATTGTTGAATTTTCAAGCCCCAAATTGATTTTGAATAAGCGATACTTCGGCCGCTGAGGATATTTTTTATGGAATTTTGTCTGCACGTTTTATATTTTTTCTGCGATGTTTTCATTCAATTGCTTAAAAAAATTAAACTAAAATCTTCAAAAATCCATATCTCCATTAAAAATTGTTGAATTTACAAAAACCAAATTGATTTTGAATTTACTATATTTCGGCCATCGAGGATGATTTTTCATGGAATTTTGTGTGCATGTTTTATATTTTTTCGGCGATGTTTTCATTCAAGTGCTTAAAAAAATAAAACTAAAATCTTCAAAAATCCATATCTCCATTAAAAATTGTTAAATTCACAAAAACCAAATTGATTTTAAATTAGCTATACTTCGGCCATTGAGGATGATTTTTTTATGGAATTTTGTCTGCACGTTTTATATTTTTTGGGCGATGTTTTCATTCAAGTGCTCAAAAAAATAAAACTAAAAACTTCAAAAATCCATATCTCCATTAAAAATTGTTGAATTTACAAAAACCAAATTAATTTTCAATAAGCGATACTTCGACCATTAAGGATATTGTTTTAAGGAATTTTTTCTACGTGTTTTATATTTTTTTCTGCGATGTTTTCATTCAAGTGCTCAAAAAAATAAAACGAGAATCTTCAAAAATCTATATATCTATTGAAAATTGTGGAATTTACAAAAACCAAATTGATTTTGAATTAGCTATACTTCGGCCATTGAGTATGATTTTTTATGGAATTTTTTCAAGCCCCAAATTGATTTTGAATAAGCGATACTTCGGCAGCTGAGGATATTTTTTATGGAATTTTGTCTGCACGTTTTATATTTTTTCTGCGATGTTTTCATTCAATTGCTTAAAAAAATTAAACTAAAATCTTCAAAAATCCATATCTCCATTAAAAATTGTTGAATTTACAAAAACCAAATTGATTTTGAATTTACTATATTTCGGCCATCGAGGATGATTTTTCATGGAATTTTGTGTGCATGTTTTATATTTTTTCGGCGATGTTTTCATTCAAGTGCTTAAAAAAATAAAACCATAATCTTCAAAAATCCATATCTCCATTAAAAATTGTTAAATTCACAAAAACCAAATTGATTTTAAATTAGCTATACTTCGGCCATTGAGGATAATTTTTTATGGAATTTTGTCTGCACGTTTTATATTTTTTGGGCGATGTTTTCATTCAAGTGCTCAAAAAAATAAAACTAAAAACTTCAAAAATCCATATCTCCATTAAAAATTGTTAAATTTACAAAAACCAAATTGATTTTGAATTAGCTATACTTCGGCCATTGAGGATGTTTTTTTTTATGGAATTTTGTCTGCGCGTTTTTTATTTTTTCTGCGATGTTTTCATTCAAGTGGTCAAAAAAATAAAACTAAATACTTCAAAAATCCATATCTCCATTAAAAATTGTTGAATTTACAAAAACCAAATTAATTTTCAATAAGCGATACTTCGACCATTAAGGATATTGTTTTAAGGAATTTTTTCTACGTGTTTTATATTTTTTTCTGCGATGTTTTCATTCAAGTGCTCAAAAAAATAAAACGAGAATCTTCAAAAATCTATATATCTATTGAAAATTGTGGAATTTACAAAAACCAAATTGATTTTGAATTAGCTATACTTCGGCCATTGAGTATGATTTTTTATGGAATTTTTTCAAGCCCCAAATTGATTTTAAATAAGCGATACTTCGGCCGCTGAGGATATTTTTTATGGAATTTTGTCTGCACGTTTTATATTTTTTCTGCGATGTTTTCATTCAATTGCTTAAAAAAATTAAACTAAAATCTTCAAAAATCCATATCTCCATTAAAAATTGTTGAATTTACAAAAACCAAATTGATTTTGAATTTACTATATTTCGGCCATCGAGGATGATTTTTCATGGAATTTTGAGTGCATGTTTTATATTTTTTCGGCGATGTTTTCATTCAAGTGCTTAAAAAATAAAACTAAAATCTTCAAAAATCCATATCTCCATTAAAAATTGTTAAATTCACAAAAACCAAATTGATTTTAAATTAGCTATACTTCGGCCATTGAGGATGATTTTTTATGGAATTTTGTCTGCACGTTTTATATTTTTTGGGCGATGTTTTCATTCAAGTGCTCAAAAAAATAAAACTAAAAACTTCAAAAATCCATATCTCCATTAAAAATTGTTAAATTTACAAAAACCAAATTGATTTTGAATTAGCTATACTTCGGCCATTGAGGATGTTTTTTTTATGGAATTTTGTCTGCGCGTTTTATATTTTTTCTGCGATGTTTTCATTCAAGTGGTCAAAAAAATAAAACTAAAAACTTAAAAAATCCATATCTCCATTAAAAATTGTTGAATTTACAAAAACCAAATTAATTTTCAATAAGCGATACTTCGACCATTAAGGATATTATTTTAAGGAATTTTTTCTACGTGTTTTATATTTTTTTCTGCGATGTTTTCATTCAAGTGCTCAAAAAAATAAAACGAGAATCTTCAAAAATCTATATATCTATTGAAAATTGTGGAATTTACAAAAACCAAATTGATTTTGAATTAGCTATACTTCGGCCATTGAGTATGATTTTTTATGGAATTTTTTCTGCACGTTTTATATTTTTTCTGCGATGTTTTCATTCAAGTGCTCAAAAAAATAAAACTAAAATCTTCAAAAATCCATATCTCCATTAAAAATTGTTGAATTTACGAAAACCAAATTAATTTTCAATAAGTGATACTTCGACCATTGAGGATATTGTTTTAAGGAATTTTTTCTACGTGTTTTATATTTTTTTCTGCGATGTTTTCATTCAAGTGCTCAAATAAATTAAACGAGAATCTTCAAAAATCCATATATCTATTGAAAATTGTGGAATTTATAAAAACCAAATTGATTTTGAATTAGTTATACTTCGGCCATTGAGGATGATTTTTCATGGAATTCTGTCTGCACGTTTTATATTTTTTCTGCGATGTTTTTATTAAAGTGCTCAAAAGAATAAAAAAAAAATTCAAAAATTAATATCTCCATTAAAAATTGTTAAATTTACAAAACCCAAATCGATTTTGAATAAGCGATACTTCAACCATTGAGGATATTTTTTTATGGAATTTTGTCTGCGCGTTTTATATTTTTTCTGTGATGTTTTCATTCAAGTGCTCAAAAAAATAAAACAAAAATCTTCAAAAATCCATATCTCTATTGAAAATTGTTGGATTTGCAAAAACCGAATTGATTTTGAATTAGCGATACTTCGGCCATTGCGAATGATTTTATATGGAATTTTGCCTGCGTTTTTATATTTTTTTCTGCGATGTTTTTGTTCATGTATTAAAAAATTAAAACGAAAATCTTCAAAGGAATTTTGAATTGAAAATTGTCGAATTTACAAAAAAAACAAATTGATTTCGAATAAGCGGTACTTCGGCCATTGGAGATAATATTTTATGGAATTTTGCCTGCACGTTTTATATTTTTTACTGCGATGTTTTTGGCCAACTGATTTCAAAAATGCATATGTCTATTGGTTAATGATTTTATTTCAAAATAATCCTTCGAGAACAGAGCAAATAATCTTTCAAACGATGTGTTTTTTCAGAGGTAAAACCAAAATAGGAAAACATTTGCCACATGCCTAAAACTTTCCAACTTTTCAAATTTACTGTTTTTCTGCAAAAATCTCCAAACACTTCTCGAATTTTGAACTGAATCAAGGATAGTCGTATATTTATTTGGTATAGCAGATACTATAATATAGCCAAAATATTACCTTCAGTCACAGGTATAATATCAAAAGGAACACTATTTACGTGAGCAGGTGGACAAATATTAGCAAAATCATATCAAAAACATTTTTGAGAAATCATTAACAATTTCGGAAGGTGTTACGTTTAGTAACCGTGATCACAGTCACAGTTTAAAATCATTGATATTAGAAAGTAGCAATCACAGGTAGCAACGTGATTCAAAAGTAGCAGTTTTGCCCATCTCTACTACCAAATCTAAAAAATAAATTGCCCTCAAGCACTCTGTTGTAATAGGAATAAGCTATTAGAATACGTTTTGGGTGCTGTAATAGCTTTATTCAAGATACGAAATATTAAAAAAGGGTGATTCATCCAGCGTTTTTTAGACTTGCATGAAATTGACGTTTAAAACGTCAAAATTATGAAAGATGGAAAAATTATACTTCAAATTCAAAAACTCAGTTTACTCAAAAACCACGAAAAACACGTAGCAAATTTATGTTTATAATAATTGTAGAGAATGCCAAAATGAACAACTTATAAAGAATCAGTTTTTTTCGAAATCGCTTTAGTTTTTGAGTATACTGAGGTTTAGAATGTGCAGGATAATTTTTACATCTTTCATAATTTTGATGTATTAAACGTCAGTTTCATCCGGGTTTACAAAACGCTCGATGTACATTTAAAATATGATTTCAATTGAAAATAAACCATGAAAGCGTAATTATAAATATTGATACCAACAAGTCGGAGAAAGTAACATGATGGCCACATCACCATTTTAAATAAAATTTAAACTTTAGGTTTCTTTAACAACATGAAGAATACAATTTTGTGAGTTGGAAATGGGTTTTTATTCTTACAATTTTATCTAGAATATTATACCATTTTTCAGAAATGTTAACGATAATGAAAAACTAAATAACTATCAACAAATATTTATCATACAATGTTGTAATTTTCGGTAAATAATTATAAAACTTACATTAACAATAACTGTAAAGAATTTCAGCAGTAGGTCGTTTTCAGATTTTTATGAAACAACGTAGCGTATTCAATTTTAAGTAAATTGTAAAAATGTTTACTTTATTGCAATTGTTTTTCTACTTTTTTAACAGCTTGAAATTGTTTCGGTCCTGTCATGAGTTGGGTTTAATTAAAAATAAATTGAGATATAGTGAAGGTTTGTTACCATAATTTTATAGAATATCAAAGAATAGTCAATTTTGAGTAAATTTATAATATTTTCAGCATTTTTTTTTAATAATTCAAACAACTTTTAAAAAGTTTGAAATAGAAATGACTCGCGTATGGTTAAAGAGTCATTTTCTAAAAATACTTTCAGATTGTTATAATATCGTAAATGACAATTAATTCATTTTAAGTATATTTTTAAGTTAGTTTCAATTGGTTTCAACCGCTTCTAAATTAACACACATTCGGCTCAAGTGTAAATATTTCAAAATCTAGTGAAAAGCTGTTACCAGATTTTTATGGAATTTCGAAGAATAATCAATTTTGAGTAAATTTGTAATATTTTGAGTTTCTTGTAAATTTTTAAAAAATATTTTAAACAACTTTTAAAAATGTTTGAAACAGAAATTACTCACGTTTGCTTAAACTATAACTATCTAAAAAAATCTAAAGCAGAAATGCTTCCAGATTTTTATAGAATCGTAAATGACAATTAATTTTGAGTAAATTTGAACATTTTTAAGTTTATTGCAATTGTTTTTCAATTGTTTTTCAACTTGACATTCTTTCAACTTCTAAATTGGTACACGTTCGGTTCAAGTTATAAGAAAAGGATAATTTCAGATTTTTATGTATTTTGAGATAATTTTTAAATCTGGAATAATATATTACTTAGTTTCCCGGATTATCTCATTTGTAATAACAAGAGTAATTTGAAAAGTTAAGCAGTTTTCAAGTTGATGAAAAAAATGTTATTATAAAATATTTGCAGCTAACTCTCACAAACTGTAAAAACATACTTTGGAATATCTACTTTAGGGTAGACTTGACCGCAAATCCGCAAGTAACATCGTTCCGAAGTGATAGACCGATTAGTGGACGCTCCAAGCGCGCTCAGGTGAGCGCTCGGAGAACCCGCCCGTTACCGACGAAACGGCGGGTCTTTTTAGTTCCGATTACTACCGCGTCGTATATCAGATGGTTCTGGCATCTAGGCTCCATTGCGATGGTGTTCCTTCTTATTTCGAACAGTCTATGATGACCTGTCGCATAATATTTTGCTTGAGGATCCTGGGAATCGGGTACAATGGACTGCGGAAGTTTTGCGCTTTTATGTGCCTGCCCGTCCCTATTGTAAAGACCACGTCACGCCATCCATACAGCCTTAGAAGCCGCACCAGAGGTGTCTACATAGAAAGCAGCTGAGAGAGAGAAGGTATTGTCTGAGGAAGATAACGATTCCAGCGAATTAACAGTGTCCGGCGACGGGTCTTAGAAAAGGAGGGGATTTTCGTCTCTGTTAGGTGTTTCTACCCTTATTCGCTGGCGTACCAGACAAGTTTTAGACCTGGAAGTAAAATCAAAAGTGTGCAAAGCCTGCGAACAATGGAAAGATAAGGAAGGGACCGCGGAATTCGAAGAATGATACGAAAGTCACGAGAGCAATTGTCAACGAAACCACCAGGGTTCGTCCGGTAAGATGGAAGTGGATGCTATCGTCGAAATGTTCCAGCGGTCGGTTGATTTACACGGCGTAAAGTATAGTCAACATATCGGCGACGGTGATACCAAACGTTCAAGGGGACACTCGATTCGGAGCCATACGAGGACGTGATCGTGCGTAAGAAGGAGTGCGTGGATCACGTGCAGAAGCGCATGGGCAGTCGACTTCGGCAACTAGTGAAGAAAACAAAAGGACTTGGCGGTAAAGGCAATTTGACGGGAAAATTGATTGATAAACTGACCATCTATTGTGGGCTGGCAATTCGGAGGAATTCGGGATCGACAGCAGATATGAAGAGGGAAATAATAGCGATATTGAACCACAAGATATCTACAGATGAGAAACCGCAGCACGACGATTGTCCGGAGGGAGCAGATTCCTGGTGTACATGGCAGAAGGCGAAATCCAACGGCAAGCTCAGCGAATACCGGCACAAACCAGCCCTGAAGGAGAAAGTTTTCACCGCTATACATCCTCTGTATAAAGAGTTGAGTCGCGATGACTTACTGGAACGTTGCCTGGGAGGTTATACGCAAAACGCGAATGAAAGTTACAACGCCTGCGTTTGGGCACTTTCGCCAAAAAACGGTTCATAGTGGCAAGCAAATAGTCGAGATTGCTGCAAATATGGCCGCCTGCAATTTTAATGACGGACTGAATGGGATGATGCAGATAATTTCATCTGGAAATCGGGACAATTTGCCACGACTTTTGCAAACTCGCCGACAGCGAGCGCGTCCAGCGCGCTGAGGCGCGGCTAACGGAAGGCGCAAAAGAAGCCCGGAGAAGCATGGCAGCAGAATCTGGAGATGAACGTGGAAGGGATGCTATATGGGCCCGGGAAAGCTGACTAAAGGTTACTTGACAAAATCATTAAAAACTAGGACTCAAAACTTTAAACGCGATTATCTCGACACGATGTTTTCAAAATTGGCGGGAGCTGTATCTTAAAAACGGCTCATCCAGTTTAAACGGCGCTTGAATTTTCGAATTTAGAACCTTTTTTTCTAGCCGAGTACGTAGCCGTTTTTCAAAAGAATCAAAAATGGATTTTTGGTGCAAGCTTTTTATCTCCATTTTTAGGGTCAAAAACCGGATTTTTTTTTCAAAACGTCGCCAAATTTTTATTTTTCAACCAAATAAAAAAAGACTACATACTCGGGTGGGTCATCTATCAGAGAACAACCACAAAAAAATTCGTTGTTCTAGCTCCAACGGTGTGACCGCAATATTTCCCGCCCCGCGACAACTCAGGCGGGAGGTCTCCCGAAGAACCCGGTGCAGCAGCTACAGGAGTCATCAGATCTCGACGAAAAAATTCTCCCTTAACCTCTTCACGCCTCGGTCGCCACATGTGGCAACAAGCAAAAAAAGAAAATAAAACATTGTACAAAAAAATACAGTTTGTGACAGTGAAATAATATTTCGTAGAAAAAGGTAACAACAACAAAGAAGTAATTTTTCATCAACTCTGGGATTAAATCAAAGCAGCATGGGCGCGAAGTGGTTACACAGGACATTTCAAAGAATAAAACCATGCATTTCATTTTTTCAATTGATCGTTATTTACCCTTTCAAAAATTCGCGAAAATGACCTATTTTTCATGCCGCCAGAGTGTACTACTATAAAATCTTGTTTCTGATATTATAAATCGGAAGAATTTTTTTTTATCTGGTTAGATTATATTTTTTTAATTTAAAAATATTAACATTAGATGTTATTACACTCACTTTCATATGGAATGCACCAACCAGAAAGAATAATACGATTGATGTAAAACTTGGTAAAAAGAATTGTTTATTCGTCGGTACAAGACGATTAAACTCTCAATAAAAAAGTTGAGCCGTTGAGGTTTTTCCGTCATGGTTATCTTAAAAAATTAATCAACTTTTTATATGCGCATTGAAGAATATTTACTTATTATTAATTTATCAGCTGTTTTGTCATGACAGTTCATAATGCCCAGAGTAAGACAACACCCAATTTTTTCCCAAACTTCGGAGTTTGATAGTGGTCGAATTATCGGCATGAAAGAAGCAGGTTTATCGTTCCGCGAAATTGGCAGAAGAATGAATCGAGACCACACAACTGCGGCGAGAATATGGTCTTCCTGGTCAGAAGAAGGTATACAGCGACATCGTCCGGCTGGAAGACCTCTTCGACGTAGTAACGCTCGTGGAGATCGGCTTCTGAGACGAATGGCCGCACAGAACCGATTTCAAACTAGTTGCCATAGATTGGGTAAGAGCTGTAAATCGCCTGATTTCAATGGCGACCATTTATCGACGAATTGCGTCCTTTGGCCTCCATTTTTACCGTCCGTTTATATGTCTTCCACTAACCCCACCTCAGAAAGCTGCTCGTCTGGCTTGCTGACAAGAGCGGCAGGGTTGGGTTGAAGAATGAAACAATATCGCGTTTAGTGATGATTCTAGGTTTTGTTTATTGAAGAATGATGGACGTAGAAGGGTGCGTCGTTATCGAGGAGAAGAAAGAAATTTAGAGTTTACAGCTTTAACATCGGGTGTCATGGCATGGGGTGCAATCAGTTTGGGACGAAAATCACCTTTGGTGTTCCAGGTACATTAAACGCTCGTCGATACGTTGATAATGTATTGGATCCCGTCGCAGTGCCACTTATGCAGACGCTACCTAATGGGATTTTCCAGCAAGATAACGCTAGACCCCACACGGCAAACATTACAAGGGTGTTCTTGGAGCAGCAGAGTTGCAAATGTTGCCTTGGACATCCAGGTCTCCGGATTTAAGCCCCATCGAGCATGTCTGGGACATGATGGGTAAAAGAGTTCGCAACATGTTGAGACCTCCTGACAACTAAGATGATCTGAGACTTCAGTTAGAAGTTGCTTGGAATGAGGTGCCTTAAGAAGGTATAGACTATTTGATTTTAAGTATGCCTAGAAGAGTAAATTCTTGCATTGCTGTGCGAGGCGATGTAACCCATTATTAATTTGTTTTCTATTGAATTAAAGTTTTTTTTTCTTTTTTTAAATTTTGTACCAACAAATAACCAATTGTTTTCACCAAATTTCGCATCAATCGTATTATTCTTTCTGGGTGGTGCATTTTATATGAATGTGAGTGTATATTTAACAATAATGTTTACTTTATTTTAAAGACAGCTTGGAACTGTATTAAGATTAATATCTTTCTGCATCTTCAGATTATAAGTGAAATGTGTGCAAAGTAAGCATGACAGTATAGAAGACTCTGCTGGCAATTACTGTACCTGCATTAAAATTCAACTTATTTAAATTCAATTAATCAAGTCGGAGCCCCTCTATACCCGGGGCCCGGAGGCAGCTGCCTCCTCCGCCTCATAATAGTTACGCCACTAATGCAGAGTAGTGATTTCTCTGAAGATTTATAAATCTAGGTTTAAATATTAAAGTTCACTTGGTTTGTTTCACGATTAAATTGCTTTATTTTCCAAGTGAATTTTAATTTTTAAACCTATATTAACATAATGTTTCACCAAGTGATCAATGAGAAACGAGTATATGACATTTTATAAATCACTGTCTTCACTCGGTATATGTACATTTTTTTTACAATAAGTATTTGTGGTTAAAACATTTTTCATTCTCAGTGTATTTGAAAATGCCCTAAAATGAAAACAACACACATTAGCAATTCATGAATGTTATTAACTTTTAAACTAGTAAAATTAGGTACATGAGAATTTTGCTTCAGAATATCCGTGATAAATTCCATAAAGGTTATAAATTAATTGTCGCTTTCAGGGCGTTGCCCTACACTCAAGACAGTAAGTTTATTGGTGGGAACACACTTCAAGCACAGTTTTGAACACTCTATACATTGTTCCTAAGTAGCCCATTACTTGAACTCTTGCGTACCGCCCTTAAGCACAAATAAATAAGACTTGGAGACGACCTAGTTCCGAAACTGGTATATTAAAGTGGACGGCATTTTCACCTAAAGGTAAATTTATCTACATTCTACTACCTGGGCGTTCTCAATACTTTATCCATAAAATAATACCATTATTTATGTCCCATGCAATACAATTAGAATCGCTTACATTATGCAGATGATTAAAAATAACGAAATTTAGCCAGAACATATGGAATATTCAACCTGCCTTACTTTAATAAAATAACGTATTTCATCGTAGCAAGACTAATTAGGTAGATTTACGTACTAGTTAAATATTCTATTATTATTCTTCAAGCTAAATTACGTTTCTTTTCAAATTTAATAACCATATATACGCAGAGCCTGAGTTAATCGAATATGATTCGAAATATAAAGTTGAAATAAAACGACCTATTTTAAATTACACTGTTATAATTATAATTAACAAAAACTTGTTGTTACAATCGTCAGTTTTGTGATATTATTTGAAAAAAACAAAAATTAAGTACCCACCCAGTTCGTGTTTATATTCTAGAGATAGTAAATCATAAAAATAAACGACCAGTAAAGATAATACGTTGGTTACATGGTGTTATCCTTATTTACAGCGTAGACCTGACTGACGACAGTCCATTGATTTTCTTCTCGTGACCTACATTCAGCAAAACCAGGTTAGGGGGTTTAAGGGGTGGTGCCGTTGAATTATACACGAGGCAATTTCAAAACATAACGTTAGACCTGGATATTACCTTTAAATAATGAATTAAATTATAACGATAATAGAATTTGAGAGGGAACAATCCTCCGAGGCAACAAGCTCAATTATACACTCAGAAATACAGATAACAACGCTTATAGTTTGAGATTGGAGAGTTTAATTTCTATAAAAAAAATATAAATGAAATGTGTGATGGATCTGAAGGATCTCCGGATCTATGGCCAATTAGGCAGAGTGTAACGAATAAAACTAGAGAACAAAATATAATAGCCAACAAATTAATCAATTTATCAATCTCTGTAAAAGTAAACAAATACTTTATTTCAACTTTAATAAAAACAATTTTGTATTTTTTTTATTTTTTCGGATAATCTATCGCAAGGTATTGATTTTAGAACGTGATGGGGGAAACTATTTTTTCGGGGATCAAGGTGTGCCCGTACCGTTTTAAAGCTTTTGATTATTAAAGTACTGATAAGAATAGGATTTAATATTTAGTTATGGCTGATTGCAAAGTTTGTCAAATATCGAGATATCGCGAGGTATAGATTTCGAGACGAGAGAAATGATTATTTATGGGTTGAACTAGAGATGGGAAAAACGGTTCACTGTCGGGAACGGTTCCGAACCGGTTCACTCACTGGAGTGAACCGGTTCCTTGGAGCGGTTCGCGGGTCTTTTCTACAGTTATATACCAAATTGTCAGAAATGAGTTCCAGGCTTCCAATTAATTAAATAATATATAATAGGGGTATTCATAGTGTGGCCACAACTGCAATATACCGAGTGTCCACTCTCAAAGTCGAACATAGGACATTAACATGTGTATTCAATTTTTAAGCTTTTGACAATTATTTATAAGCTAAAAATATATAAATATTAAGTAATAAGGGCTTCAAATGATTTTTATTAAAAATAGCAGTAAGGAAAAACAAATTCAAGTATAAATAAAATAGAAACAACCTTACTTATTGCAGAGAGTATTAAATAAATTCAAAAAAAAACGAAATATAGCCTGAATATATAAATATTCAACCTGTTCGTAACTCTGCAAGCAAAATTAAGTCTTACTAAGACTATAAACAAATAACTTATTGAAACAACTACTTCCCTGGCTGATGCCACGCCGGATATTGAATGATACAAAAGAAATTTGCATGTTATTACTAGTACTACTAGTGAAATAACATTGGTTTAAGATCCCTTATTTCTACCCACAGGACTAACTTGAAAAATGAAACTAAATTGAATTTGAAAACTTTAAATTATAAAACTGAACCCAAAACTATGTAAAAATTAAGTAAATAGCCATCTGCAGACGCGTTTCGAGATTTATCTCCCATCAGTGCAGCTTCGCATTTAAATTGAATGTTAAAGAATAAAATACACTTACGTGAAGGTGACCAGGGAAGTAGTTGTTTCAATAAATTATTTGTTTATAGTCTTAGTAAGACTTAATTTTGCTTGCAGAGTTACGAACAGGTTGAATATTTATATATTCAGGCTATATTTCGTTTTTTTTGAATTTATTTAATACTCTCTGCAATAAGTAAGGTTGTTTCTATTTTATTTATTATTTAAATCGAGTATTCGGTTTTCCAACTGAAAACAAGATCATTTATTTCTTCACATCTGTACTTTCACTAATCACCTAAATTCAGGTATAAAATTAGTCCAACCCTTCTATAATCTTCTCATTTGTTTACGACTCCTTCACGGTCACGGTCACCTTCACGTAAGTGTATTTTATTCTTTAACATTCAATTTAAATGCGAAGCTGCACTGATGAGAGATAAATCTCGAAACGCGTCTGCAGATGGCTATTTACTTAATTTTTACATAGTTTTGGGTTCAGTTTTATAATTTAAAGTTTTCAAATTCAATTTAGTTTCATTTTTCAAGTTAGTCCTGTGGGTAGAAATAAGGGATCTTAAACCAATGTTATTTCACTAGTAGTACTAGTAATAACATGCAAATTTCTTTTGTATCATTCAATATCCGGCGTGGCATCAGCCAGGGAAGTAGTTGTTTCAATAAGTTATTTGTTTATAGTCTTAGTAAGACTTAATTTTGCTTGCAGAGTTACGAACAGGTTGAATATTTATATATTCAGGCTATATTTCGTTTTTTTTTTGAATTTATTAAATTCAAGTATGTTGGGTCTGCATTTATCATCGACAAAACATTCTCTTCTGTGCGGTCAATTGCCGATTTCCTGTGATATGATTTTAATTTTAGAACTGTTCAATAATAATAATAATAGTAATAATCAAAATAATAATAATAATACTCACCACCCCTACTTTCTGATTCTAGCGAAATATTTGCGAGTCTTTCAAATTTTTGTACATATTTTTGTATAGTATTGTAAACTATTACCACTATAATAGGTTTTTACCATAAAAACTCTTTCTTCGTTAGTATAATTATTCATTTTTTCATAAATCAACCTTGACTTAATATTAAACGTTAAAATGCGATAGCATTTTAAAAGCAAAGCAACTCATATTTTAAAAACTATCAAATTTTAAATTAGTATTTTACGGTAAAAAACAATTTTTTAAATCTTGTTATTAGTGTTGTTGGATGCGCAATAATTTTCACTTTCTCTTGATACCATTAGCTTTTCTGTAAAATAAGATGGCGAGCAGGAACCTGCAAAAACGTCTAATACCATGTTAAAACCCTATGTTCGCGTTTGAGAACGAACACACGGTATAAGTTAGCCATAAAAATTTCGGCCATAGATTTCTCGGCGCATCTACCAAAATGGAGTGGGATTTCTAAATTTTATTCATGCAGTCCCTTTCTGGGGGTGTATTTAGCAAACACAAACTGTCAAAAAGCCACGAAAATTAAAAAAAAAACTTCTAACAGCTCATTAATCCACGGGTGGTGTTTAAAAAAATCGTAACTCAAAAAGGGCATTGCAAAAAAATATGTTATTTTCCCAATGCCTTCTTGCAATTACAGTTAATAATTACAAGCTGTCAAAAAGCCGTGACTATTTTTCTTATTTTTATTATTTAACATTTAACGGAAATCCGTAGGCCCCTAGAATAAGGACATTACAAAAAGAATAATGTCGAAATTTGACTTAAAGTTAATAAACATCAAGAAAAACGACTAATTTTGTAATTTTTGTAATTTGTAACAATGTTAAATTTAATTCAAGTTAAAAGACTTTATGAGTAATTCATGTCGAAATTTAACCTAACGTCAACAAGCTTTAAGAAAAAAATACTAAATTTGACTTAAAGCCATTAAGTCTCTAGAAAAAATGACAAATTGAATTCAAGTTAAATGACAAATTAATGACAAGCGTTAAAAAACTAATTCTGACTTAAAAAACTCGTTAAGCCTCTAGAAAAATATCAAATTTGGGTAGAGTTAAGAGACGTTATGTGCACATTAATGTCGAAATTTGACTTAAAGTCGATAAACATCAAAAAAAACTAATTTTGACTTTAAAGGCGTTAAGCCTCAAGAAAAAACGTCAAATTTAGGTAAAGTTAAGAGACTTTATGTCCAAATTACTGTCGAAATTTGACTTAAAGTTGAGAAGCGTTAAGAAAGCAAGACTAATTTTGACTTAAACCCTTAAGCTTCTAGAAAAAATGTCAAATTTGGGTAGAATTAAAAGACGTTATGTGCAAATTAATGTCGAAATTTGACTTAGTCAATAAACTTCACGAAAAACGACTAATTTTGACTTAAAATCGTTAAGTTTCTAGAAACAATGTAAAATTTGATTCAAATTAAAAGACTTTATGAGTAATTAATGTCGAAATTCGACTTAACGTCAACAAGCGTTAAGAAAAAAATACTAATTTTGACTTAAAGCCAGTCTCTAGAAAAAATGACAAATTTAATTCAAGTTAAAAAACCATCTGACAAATTAATGACTAGTGTCAAAATATAGACTAATTTTGACTTAAACTCGTTAAGCCTCTAGAAAAATGTCAAATTTGGGTGGAGTGAAGAGACTTTATGTGCAAATTAATGTCGAAATTTGACTTAAAGTCGATAAGCGTTAAAAAATACTAATTTTAACTTTAAATGCGTTAAGACTCTCTCATATATTCAGGCTATTTTTCGTCTTTATTATTTGTATATATGTTAATAAATCTGCAATAATGAAGTTGTCTCAAGTTAATTTTTTAAGCCTCTAGAAAAAATGGCAAATTTAATTAAAATTAAGAGACTTCATGTCCAAATTACTGTCGATATTTGGCTTAAAGTTGAGAAGCATTAAGAAAGTAAGACTAATTTTGACTTAAACCCTTAAGCCTCTAAAAAAAATGTCAAATTTGGGTAGAATTAACAGACTTTATGTGCAAATGAATGTCGAAATTTGACTTAGTCAATAAACATCAAGAAAAACGACTAATCTTGACTTAAAATCATTGAGTTTCTAGAAGTTTCTCTAAAGTTAAACGACTTTATGTTCAAATTATTGTATAAATTTGACTTAAAGTCAACAAGCGTTAAGAAAGACTAATTTTAATTGAAAGCCATTAAGCCTCTAAATAAAGTGTCAAATTTAATTAAAGTTAAAAGACTTTATGTCCAAATTAATGCCGAAATATGACTTAAAGTCAGGTAGCGTCAATCGAAAAGTCTAATTTTGACTTATAGTCGTTAAGCTTCTAGAAAATATGCCAAATTGAATTAATTCTAAAAACAATGTCAAATTTAATTAAAGTTAAAAGACTTTATAACTAATGAATGTCAAAATTTGACTTAGTGACAACATCAAAACAAAACAAATTTTGACTTAAAGCCGTTAAGACCCTGGAAAAAATGTTGAATTTGATTAAACGTTTCCACATTTTCATTTAAAATTCAGAATTTAATTCTGGACTAAAAGAAATTCACGAGATCTGCATGAAGTTTCCGCAGATAACTTCAAGCGGTTCTCAACGGGAACGCCACCTGCACGAACTTCATGCGGTTCCTGGTATGAACGGCATGAAGTTACCGCGGAAACTCCATGAGTTTCGAGGTGTGAACCTCTTGAAGTTATCTACGGAAACTTCATACGGTTCATACCAGGAACCACATGAAGCTCGTGCAGATAGTGGAGTGAACCGCATGAAATTTTCGCAGTTAACTTCAGTTGGAACCGCATGAAGTTTCCGCAGGTGATTACATGCGGTTCTACCGGGGCGCGTCTACAGGTAGGGGTACGCGTCTGGTTTCCACTCTTGAAGAATAAGCCAATTATGTAACCGGTTCATTGAACCGGTTCCTGAACTGTCTGCTCACCTCTAGGTTGAACTGTAGTGATGGGCAAATCGGTTCCGAACCGGTTCACTAGCTGGAGTGAACCGATTCCTTGGAATGGTTCACGGGTCTTTTCTATAGTTATATACCAGATTGTCGTATTGTCGTAACGTATTTTTCACTTTTGATTATCAAAGTATGTACTGATACTAGTGATAAGGTTAAGCATTTTTATTTAGTAATGGATGATTGAAAACTTTGTTAAAAATTGAGATTTATATCGCGAGGTATGGATTTCTGCGAGTCGCGGAAATTTTTTTTTTTGGGATGAAGGGGTGTTCTTGACTTTTTGTTGACTTTTAATTATTTGATTAGTGATAAGAATATGTTTTTAAAGTTGTGGCTGATTGCAAACTATTTCAAAAATCGAGATTATACCGCGACGTATAGATTTCTGCGAGCGAGTGATTTTTTTTTTTTGTTGAAGGAAAGCCCTTAAGGTTTTTTTTTTATTTACTCATTGCAAACTAAAAACATATTATGCAGTTTATGAGCAAATCTTTTTTAATTTACATTTATATGTTAAATGTCAAGTACGTTAACATATTCACACTAACATTATGCAATTGTTGTGCTGTTTCGAGAAGTTTCGACTGAGTCATATTGGTCATCATCAGGTGAATTACTAATGTCAACGGTTCCTTAATTCATTATTATTTTACAAATTACAATTTGTGTATTCATAATTCAAGTTTGTGCCATTTCGTTTTCACTTGGGAAATGGAAATTATTTTAAAAAAAATCAGAAATGCGCTGCTTTTATCGATCTTAAGCTTTTGTGTAAATCCCTCTTACAAAGTACGGGAGACTATTGTAATCGTGAAAATGTATTCAATTTTTTTGTTAACAGAAATATACGTTTGACGACAACTTTTGAAAAAAAAAACAATTTTGTGTCAGTGTGCCTGTCTGTCTCTGTATCTCAAAATTTAAAACAGGAAATGAAATAAAACTTTGAACATAAGCTTTATTCGACCATCCGAAGAACTGAACTTTTGGTAAAATTTCGTACACCGGTTTACCTCAAGTTTTTTTTTTGCTTTTTCCGAAAAAAATTTAATATGAAAAATATTACAAAAACATATAAACTAATAATAAAGATAACAAAGAAGTTAATTTTGTTAGTAAAATATTTTTCATAAAATCATTGCTTTCCGGTAATAAAAATTACTGTTATTTTTGGCTTATGATTATGAAATGATAATAATCACATTTACATTAAAAAAACAGGGGTTTAAGAGATTTTTGTGATGTTTCCCCATTTTGATTTTTTCAACGTAGTGGCAAGAAAAAACTTATTTGTTATATAATTATAGACAAAAAAATTACATTTTTACTTTCTCCGTTTCGAAGTATGTGAAAGTATTGTGATTTTCTCGTACAAAATGTTATCTGACATAACCGTTTTGAAGTCCTTAGAGGCGATAAGCCTTATTTGACCATTCGAAGAACTCAAAAGCTGAAAAATTTCGTACACCGAAAGTGGGTGCTTATCTTAATCGTTTCTTCTATTTTTCCCGATAACTTTTTTAATATAATAGATCATAATTATGAAATGCTAATAGTTACATCAAATTTATATTAATTATAAATGCCGAAATTAACAACTTATAAAGAACAGGTTTTTTTTCGAACTCGTTAGATTTTGAGTAAATTACCGGATTTTTTGATATATTTCTTTAAATTATCATTTATTAAGAAAGTTTTTACTTTTTCAATACCTATAATATCTATGTAATTATTTTCATATATAAAAAAATATCGGCACAATACAAAAAACACAGTTCCAGTTTAAAAAATGTTACTACAAGATTTTTAGTTCTTCGTATATTAACAATAAAATCTTATGTTTTACTTTTCATTTAAAAATCCGTATTCGTTTTTAAAACAGAGACACATGCTTACAGACATTTTTACAAAATTGATATTTCCGTTGAAACAATTTTTTCATACCAAAAAGTTAAAAAAAAGTATCAATCTCATATGAATACAAACTATACTAATGAAGTTATTCTTAAATTTACTACATATAAAAAAAGCTTGATTATATTGGTTTAATTGAAGGAATTTAATTTTAAGTGACTTGGTTTGTTGCGCTTACTGTAAAGGGCTATAAACAACGTCGATTTTCAGGCGTATGATTTTCTATCCGCAACGAGACATTATTTCTATTTAACTCAAGAAAAACAGGTTTTACTTAACCCTTGCATTAGTTACAAGCGAATAATTTTAAAATGACATTCTTATGGTGCAACATGCATATAATTTTATATCAAGTTAATCCATAATAGTAATGAAAATGTTAATCATTCTAAACGTTTATTTTTTACATAATTGTCACCGAGTTCACTGTAGAAAATAAAACATTAAGTGAATATTAATTTAATCCACCTTATAAACCGGTAATCTTATTGGACTTTGGCACAGGAAACATGCATACCACATTAGAATGATAACTAAACAGTAAAATTATTTCTGGGTCTTGAATTATCCAATTCATCCGCCAAACGTTTAGAGGATGTAGAACTTCTAACAGCCGAAAAATAAAAATGGGGAGAAGCGCATACATTTTTAACATGCTTTACTTATTTACTGTGCACTGGGGTTAGTCCATCGATTTTCCCCCCGTGACCTACATCCAGCAAAACCAGGTTAAATTTAGTGCTTGGGGCTTTTGCATTATACGCGAGTCAATTTCAAACTGAAGCAAACTCATTAAAATTGCAGACTAGCTTAAATTATAGGAAAACTAAGCCAACGTTCAGGAATTAGAATAACTTTACGAACGAAATCATTCCATCTGGAATCGGACAAAACTAACTTAAATAGTGCAATAATGCGAATTCAATTTTACAATAAATTATAATGAAATATACAATTCCCACTTAAACTATTTTATTTAAACCAACGGATTCCACAAATTTATTGTATGATAAAATAAAATATTTATAATTAATTACAACAAATGCATCCCCTATGGCAAGTTCAAGATTACAATAATGCATATGTTACTAAAAGTGTCTAATTTACGGAAAACAAAACAATAAATATATAGATTTAATTTATAGCGAATGTGAAAACTGAAAGTAAGAATTGTGCTTAAATCTACAAGTTATAGTTGAAAAAATTAATTACACTAGTTTAATCTGTGTATTTTTATGCATTTAGGAGGAAAATGTAGTGTTTAAATCCATTTAAGGAAATATACATCCACTGTAAGCATATTCCCAAATTCAGGTGTACAAGCCTCATTTATGGCACGCCTTAAAATAACCACCTGCTGCCGGTCAGGTAACTAAAGGAGCGACGGAGTGAAAATTTTAACGAAATTTCTAAGAAAAACTCACCTTTCTTTGAGCCTCGGCGGCAAATCCACTTTTCGTCGCCCTGTTCGTAGCCATTGTGCACACTTGATAAAATAATCACAGAACTTTTTACGAAGGCAAAGGTGTACTATCGACTAACTCCGGCTTACTCGGTTACCAGACTAACCAAAGAGTTTGCGTTCCCTCGTCGAGCCTTGTTCTGCCCCACCATTCGGTCACAAGGTCACGATTCGATATTATACACCGAAAGATATGAAGATTTGTGACTAATACAAAAAGTATTCAGTCCGACACTCATGTAATCTACGGTTTCGTACATTTTTATGTTTTATTTATCAATGGGATTCATCACGCACATGCGAATAAAACCGCGTCAACGATTTTTGAAATCGATGATTTCACTCTTTTGAGTAACTCGAGTCTAATCAGTTCCATTTATTTATCATAACAATATTTGTGTTCGATAGAATTAAACATCGACTTGTTACTCATCGATTTTGTCCAATCACGTAAATTGTTTCTAGAAGTATTTTATCGCATGTGCCATACAGTCTACTATATATTTGACTTGGAGATAAGAAATGTCACTAAAGATAACAGTTCATATCTAAATATTTAATTTTTTATGAATAATGAAATACATTTTGTAGTATCAATCAATTTTAAAATGCTTGTAGACTTTGTGATTTCTAAAATCCATAATAAAATAAATTAGAAGTAAATACAAAATGATTATATTTTAGTTAACTAACCATGTAATTATTTACTTGTTTGATCATTCATTTTCTGCTTGATAATTTTTTCATGTTCTTCTCTTAGTATTGGTGTGTATTGTCAAGTTGTATGTATGGTTTAATTCAGTGTTTCTCAATCTTTTGGGGCCAAACGCTCACTTTGTCAGGCCCCTTCAAATTTTAATAGATTAAAATAATGTTTAAAGTTTCTTGATTATCATGACTAGTATGTTAAAATTTAGAGAATTTAGTATGGTTTCAGAAGATCTGAAATCTGAATAGAATTGCTAAGATATTTAACGTGTTTTTTTTTATGATTATGATGAATTATTTGTTAAAATGTAAAGAATTTATTTCATTTTAAAAAGTATTGTGAAATATTAATAATGGATTTACGAAAACTGTCAAAATCCTATAAATTCGAAGGCAACAAAATCGAGGTTTCGATTTTTAAAAATTACGGAGGTCTTAAGAGCATTTCTTGGTAATGATAAGTTATATGCTAAAAGTATAAAAAATATTCATGTAAAAGTAAAGAAAATTAACAAACTATATATTTTTCAAGATCAATATCAACAAAATTGAATTTTTGATTTTGTAAAATTGCTTAACTTTCGAACGCCTTACTTGATTTTAATTATTTAAATTCCAAAATGTAGATTTAGTTTTATTTATCGTTTAATGAAAGTTGCCAAAATCTGTTGTTTTCCAAGTTCAAAGTCAACAAAACGTTTTTGGTTTTGAAAAATTTAAATGCTAAAATGTAGCAAATTTAGCGTGCTTGAAAAAAGTATTAAGAGATAATCATTTCGAGTCTGAGAAAATTGCCAAAATTTAGCAAAGTTTAATAACATTTGGTTCTAATCTAATAATAATCTTGAATCACTTTATTAATTTTCTAGGCCAGCGGTTCTCAACCTGTGGTACATGTACCACTGGTGGTACATTAAAGACACCAGGTGGTACTCAAAATATAAGGTCCCTTTCATAACTTTATTATTATTTCCTACTCAATTATGGCTAGGCGAACAAAGAAGACGCTCTTTAGCTGTCAATGCTATTTGACTATAGCTATTACTGCGGGCCTTTATTTAATGAGTAAATGCTTATTAGTTTTGATGCATTTTTGGTAATTATAGCATTAGATTTATATGAGCGTTGTGATTTTTTTTAATCTCTCTACTTACATCGTCGGAAAAACAAAGTTAATTGACCTAAAGTGTCAAATTGAAAAAAATGTCATTTCTGGCTGTACTAGCTGCATTAAACCAGCAGCCCTAGTGGTGCTAGCGCTAAGCCAACGGTACTATACGCAGACTAGCAAATGTAGCTATTTTTTTCTCTCCGTGTATAATATAAGTTTACATATTATAAGAAAAATTTTAAATTCAGATTCACAAAAACAAGCTACTAATACTACCAGTAGTAGTAATTCTGAAAAGAAACGAAAAGTTACCAGAAAGTATGATTCAAGTTATTTAACATTTGGCTTCACTTGGAATGAAAATGAAATGGACCCTCAACCTCAGTGCGTTATTTGTTGCGAATTATTCTAGAATCAAAGTTTGAAACCATCTTTACTTAAGAGACATTTTGATTCCAAGCATGTCAATTTGAAAAATAAAACTGTTGACTATTTTAAGGCGAAATTAGTTGAACTAAAATCTTGTAAACAGGTAATGAAAGGTTTTGTTAGTGTTAATGACAAGTTAGTGCTTGCATGCAAGTTATCTTGTAAGTTTAAGAATTGACATTACTGGTAGTGCTCATACTATTGGAGAAAATTTAATATTACCAGCTGATAAAGATATTGTTTTAGCATTATTTGATGAAAAGACAGCTAGTAAACTGGATAATATTCCTTTATCAAATGATTCTGTAAGAAAACGTGTTGACGAAATGGCAGATAATATAAAACAGATTCTTATTTGTAAGGTAAACCAAAGTCCCTATTTTGCACTACAATTAGATAAAAATACAGACATAACGAACTTTGCTCAATTGTTAGTGTACATTCGATTCGAGGCGGAAGAAAAAATGAGAATATGTTATTTTGCGAACCTTTTTCTGGAACTGCGAAACAAATATTCAGGCTAATTGATAACTTCATGTCCGAAAAAAATATTCCTGGGAAAAAATGCATTGGTGTGTGTACTGATCGAGCTCGAGCTTTAACTGGCAAACTTTCTGGTGTTTTATCTCAAATAAAAGCAGTTTCCCTTGAAGCTAAATTTACTCTTTGTAGTCAATGGCGGCTCTTGGAACATGTTGATGGTAGAGCCACTTATACCATACCCCCTCCCCCCACCCCCTTTTGAAGAAAGAAAAAAACGATTTATCTACCTAGACCAAAATAACTGGCGAAAAAGTGTTTTAAGAATTGATTCAAAATTCTTGCTGAGCTTGAAACTACATGGCTCCTTGTCTCTACATACCAAGCCACCTCTGACCATGAACATTATGAAAAATTTGGACGGCCGTCGCGGTTAAACGAATAATCCAATTCGGATTTAATTAAAATTGGCGATTTTGAATTGAAAAAACCAAGGTTCCTCCCCTTCTTACATTTGTCCAAGAATTGCGTTTAAGATGATTTCCTGAAGAAACCACTGGTTCGATTCGGAGTTTCTATACGTCGCAGAAAAGATCCCTTCAAGTAGCTATAGAAAATGTACTTGCCTAACCACAAATATCAATTTAAAGCCCGTGGTGCGTCGGCAAAGAAAACTCGAAAATGAAAAAATCGAAAAAATCAACTTTTTTAATAAGCATCGTAGACCTTCATGTAATACCTTTTTCATCAGCAGAACGAGCTAAATTGATTGGCATTAAAAAATTTCATTCAGAAAAAATTGCAAAAAAGTTGGCAAGTCACCATGAACATTATGGAAAATTTGGAAAAAAGTAGATTTTTTCTAACTTTGAACAGCCTTAGTGGCTAAATGAAGAATCCAAATCGAACTCGGCTTTCAAATCTGTGCTTCTTGGGTGCAAATTAGTCAGACTTGGTGAGAAATTGGTGATCTTCAATTTTTGACGAAAACTCGAAAAACTACCCAAGGGTTCTCAAAAATTGCATTTTAAATGATTTCATGAAGAAACCACTGGTTTGATTTGGGCTGTCTATACGTAACCAGAAAGATCTCTTCAAGACACTTCAGAAAATGTTCTTGCCCAACCACTAATGTCTATTTGAAGCCCATGGCGCGTCAACAAAGAAAACTCGAAATTGGGAAAAAAATTGAAAAAATCAACTTTTTTAATAATCATCGTAGACCTTCATGCTAAATCGATTGGCGTTGAAAAAAATTCATCTAGAAAAAATTGCAAAAAAAGTTGGGAACATTATGGAAAATTTGGAAAAAAGTAGATTTTTACAGACTTTAAACGGCCTTTAAGCGGCTAAACGAAGAATCCAAATCAAACGCGGTTTTCAAATCTGTGCTCCTTGCAAATTAGTCGGATTCAATTAAAATTGGCGATTTTTAAGTTTTGACGAAAACTTGAAAAACTACCCAAGTGTCCCCCCTTGCATTTGACATGATTTCCTAAAGAAACCACTGGTTCGATTCGGGGTTTTTATACGTCACTGGAAAGACTCCTCAAGACGCTTCAGAAAATGTAGTTGCCTAACCACACATGTCGATTTGAAGCCCGTGACGCGTCAGCAAAGAAAACTCGAAAATGAAAAAAATCGAAAAATCAACTTTTTTTAATAATCATCGTAGACTTTCATGTAATACCTTTCTTTTAATCAGAAGAACGAGCTAAATCGATTGGAGTTCAAAAATTTAATCCAAAAAAAATTGTAAAAAAGTTGGTCACCATGAACAGTGGAGGCTCGTGGAACATGTGAATGTTTGCAATTTTGTGCCAAGAAGTGATCATGAAAGCCTATTATTATATTCTGAAGTTAGATGGCTGTCCAGAGGCAAGGTTTTAAATCGTCTTTTTGAACTTCGATTAGAAGTGTAAGCTTTTCTATTGACTTCAAAATTTGAATTGGGAAAATGTTTTTTTGATGAAATATGGTTGGCCCGTTTATCATATTTAGCTGATATTTTTGGAAGGTTGAACGATTTAAATTTAGTCTTACAAGGACCAAACGTCAATTTTTTTACCGTTCATTATAAAATAACTGCTACAAGGCTGAAAGACCTCTGGTCAATTGCCTGAAGATTTGCAAAATCAAGATTAGATCAGAAACAAAAAGAACAAATAATAGATATGTCAAGTGATTCCATTGTAATGGAAAACTTTAAGCAACCTTAAACAAAAAAAAACTAATTGAATTTTGGCTTCGACAAAGAACAGATTTTAAAGACACAGCAAATTGTTTTGAATGCCCTTCTGTACTAGGACTCGACGTTTACTCCGTTTTTCGTTTAAACGTTTCAACGTGTAAACGTAAACGTTTATTTGTAACGAATAAAATACGTTTAGCTTAATAAATGTTTACAACACGTTTAATCCGAATAAACGTTTACACGTTTAGCTTAATAAACTTTTATAACATGTTTAGCCTAATAAACGTTTACAAGACTTTTAGCTGAACAAACGTTTACAACCCATAAACTAGAAACGATTTCTCAAATTTTTATATTCCATTAGGGAGTCCATAGATAGCTTCTTGGTGTTCGCTAAGTTTTCCAACATTTTTACACATTTGGTTCAAACAGGAACCATCTGGTCTATAGGGGGTTGGACCTTTCAAACTTCGGATGCCGACGTTTTGGACGGTTTCTAAAAAAACTATTTATGAAGGTGTCCCAAATAATAGTTTTTTTTTCCGCTACCGGAAATATTGTAAAACACGGCTTGTGATAGAAACAAACGAACCTCGAAACAGATATTTGCAGGGTGTGTTATACATTTCTATATGAAACGATTTTCGTCAACACGTTTAAAACATGTTTAAGCGCATATATCCATTTAAACGCATACACGTTTAAATGCAAATATCCATTTAAATGTATACAAGTGTATTAAAATTAACTGACCTGGAACCAGAAACAGAAAAAATTGTATCTGCAAAACAAATATTTTATTTTTACTATTTTTATGTTTTTTTTTTGCTGTAAACTTTTAAATATATTTTATTTTAAATTTTAAGAATGTATTTTTTTGTTGAATTAAAATATGAATAAAAAGTAAAGTTTTTTTTTTCAAATGCTGGTAGTACTATAGTTTATGTGATTTCCTTATGGTGGTACGCGATAAACAGAAGGTTGAGAACCTCTGTTCTAGGCGATTTGAGCCATCTCTGATGACAGGTATTTAAAATGCATTCGCCACCGTAACATGACCATCGCCCCCCCAAATGCGGGTTGTGAGAAAAACGCCCAATTTAAACGTCGATCGCCCACGTTGAGAAACACTGGTTTAATTGAATGAACAGTCAAATTTCCAATCATTTTTGTTAGGTGTATTTCGTCCATCTTCTTTTTATTTAACGGAGATACTGCTGTGGAATGTTTTTCAGTTTTATCAGATATTGTGTCAAGCCCAATAGATTGAATTGCATTAAATGCGCAAAATACGCACGTGCGTATAGCGGCAAATTTCTAGAGGCGGCAAAATCTGGCATTAATTTAATAAAACAAAATATTGCCTAACATGTTTGCCAACACAGATTTTCTATTAGCATAGGCAAAACGCACTGAAATTCCCAATGTTTAATACTCTCAAAAACTTTAGGCACAGTTTGTACGAACATATCGTCGCCTCCACTTCGAGTAAATAATAATGGGTATTTTGTGTATTATTACATAATTATATGAAAATTAGAGTAATTTTTTTAATTATCATGACACTAGCAAAAGAATGAGCGGTGCTCAGTATAAAGCACTTTCAAAAGAAAAGCGAAATGTACAACGAAGTATTTTGGACAAAATTTATAAACTGGATCTTTATTTTCTGTCAACTCGAAGTAAATTCACGACGGTAAATATAAATGAAGAAGCGGGGACTAGTGATAATGCTAGTGCTTTGACTTCTTGCAACAATCAGTCGGAATTTAAAAATAATGAACACCAATCAATAGTCCGAGCCAGTGGCGTATAGTCACCACCTCAGGCCAGGGTCCGAAATATTCTCCCCCCTTCAGTATTTCTGAAAAACTGCTACACGATGAATTATTATTTACCAAAATGAATTTTGTTAATTCCTTCAGAGAATGTAGTCCACTTCATTTTGTAAACATTGTCGAAAACAGAGCACTTGTGAAATTGAATCACCAATATCATTATTATAAGTTCTATGTAATTTGTACTTTAATCCATACAATTGATCATCGGAGCTGTTGATTAAAATTTCAGTGTATATATAGGGTTGGGATAAAGTATGGAACCAACTAAATATCTTTAAAACAAAAAGGGATAAATTTATAAAACTTTACAGGCAAGTATAATGACACATAACGCATCTGATGACACATTTTTTGTTACTACTGTACTTCCGGTTTCACCGGAAATACCGTCAACTTTTTTAATTTAAATGGGACACCCTGTATATTTTTACATTTTCGAATAGATACTTTTCCAACAATTGCAATGATGTATGGTTCGGTGGGTGTGTGACTTGTAGTTCTTTAAATATTAAATAAAATAATTCTACATCGAGTTGGCTTGGTACATCTTTTTACACTGTTTTCTGATAAAACAATTTCGTGTTTTTTACGTTTTCTGTAACTGACAGATAGGATAAATGTGAAATATTAACATTGCTGTTCAATTTTGGGTGTACTAACTGAACGTGAAAAAATTACTTTGTTAATGATGATTAGTTTTTGAGATTGATAGAGATCTCCACAAGATGCATGCAATATTTTTAATACAGCATTTCCTGAGAGCAATTCTAATATTTATAAATCAAAATTTTCAAGGGTTGAACAAAATTGTTATGAAATTCACAAATTTCATTTTTTATTATTTTATTTATTATTTAAAAAAAACACAAGTCCAAACCCTATATCATTGTAATTGTTAAAAAAGTGTCTATATAAAAATGTAAAAATATACAGGGTGTCCCATTTAAACAAAAAAAGTTGAAGGTATTTCCGGTGAAACCCGAAGTACAGTAGTAATAAAAAATATGGCATCAGATGCGTTATGTGTCATTATACTTGCCTGCAAAGTTTCATAAATTTAGCCCTTTTTCTTTTAAAGATATTTACTTGGTTCCATACTTTATCCCAACCCTGTATACAATATGTCTTAGTAAGTTGGAACCATATGGAAAACTTCTTTATTATTAAATTTAGGAAAAAATGTTATTCTTCATAAAAAGTTCGGCATGGTCTAAAATCTAAAATGTAACCTTCAGATATCTAATTTTTCCAATGGTTTACTAGATTTCTCAAAAAATATTAATTTTGCTCTAGAGTAAAGTATATTTATTTTTGACAATATCCTCCTCTTTGCAGTCTATTGTTAAGTCTGGTTTTATACAGTTCTTTTGTACTTTCTTGGTCTAAACTATTTAGGTTATATCTTATTTCTGTTACTTTCTCTTTTTTGTCATTTTCCTGTTTCTCTCGTTGTTGGCATTTTGTTGTTGTTGGGAATATTAGCTGTGCTTTAAGTAGGTGATGGTTACTACCACATGAGGCACCTCTTTTAACTTTTACGTCAAGAACTTTTAGTTTACTTTTTTGTTTTGTAATTACATAGTCAATAATAGTTTTTAGGTTCGTTGTTGTCTGTCTCCATGTGTATTTATGGATGTCTCGGTGCTGAAAGTATCCATTTAGAACTTTTTCGCATATTTGTATTAATATTTTTCCGTTATCATTTACCACATCCTCTCCAAAATTTCCAATCACCTTATCTTTATATTTTCTTCCCACTCTATGATTAAAATCTCCTAAAACTATTATTTCTCTTGACGTGCCTATTTTTCCTATTTCTTTATTTAGTTGTTCGAAGAATTGATCTTTATTATTCACTAGGTAATCTTCATTTATCGCATATATTCCCATTATGGTTACTTTATATCCATATATTGTTAGATCTATTTTTATAATTCTTTCATTTATCGGTTCCCATGTTGTTATAAACTTCCTGAGTCTTCTGTGTATGACAATTGATACTCCTTGCTTTGCTCTCTCTTCCTTTGGGATACCACTGTGGAAATGATCATACATTCTCCAGTTTTCGAATCCTTTTCCCTTTTTCTTTGTCTCCGCCAAAATTGCGATATCTATTTTTAGACGTTTTAATTCATTTACCACTTCATTTACTTTCTTTGAAATACCCTGAACATTCCACGTGCCAAAAATAGTTGTCCTTTTCTTTTGCTTGATTCGTCGTCTTGAGTTTTCTGTCCTTGCCCGAGGCTCTTGATTAGGTTTTTTAACATTTCAAGTTTTTTAACGAGTATCGAGGAGTTGACTCAACCCCCAACCTGGAGGACCAGTCCAGTTTTTATTTCATGGTGGGTATTTTATTTCTCCACTACCCTTCGAATATGCTAGGTTGCATACCCGACCAGCTTCCCCCAATTCCCATGGGGACGCACCCGATGCAGGTATCTGGCAATTCCCCACACGGGAATACAATATTTAAAAAAAAGTCCTTAAAATTATTTAAACTTTCTAATCTTTTCTTTAACTGTGATTTTATCTTGTCTAATGTTTTATACACAGTACACATTTATTTTAAATACACTGGTGGAAAAAAAATGAAACACTTGAAACTTCGACCATTTTCAAACCGCATGCATGCGAACTTAAGCGTAACCCCTTCCGCCTCCCTCTATCGCCCCTGTGAAAAAAAGTTTTTTTTTGGAAACCGTGTCCAACTTTGACGATGTCTACGGAGTTGGAATTTTTTTTCGACTTGATCCACCATAAAGACATTAAAATTTGATTAATTCTCTATGCAGGACTCAAAAAACAAAGTTCCTACGACGATTTGGCACCAAGTTATGGGTGTTTGAAAAAAGTGCATTTTATGGTTTTTCGCATAACTCAGTGACTTTTCAACCAAATTTGATGATTCTTTCGGAAAAAAATCCCATTTTGGCTCTACTTTAAGAGGGTAAACTCAGATTGGAATGATCCCTTTTCGAACCCTTCAACCCCTGAACAAAAAAAACACGTTTTTGGACAAAAAAACGTCCAACTTTGGCAACATGTACCGAGTTGGAAAAAATGTGCCGATCCACCAAAAGGGCATTCAAATGTGTTTAATTATTTAAGCAGGACTCAAATAACGAAGTTCCTACGACGATTTGGCACAAAGTTTTAGGTGTAATTTTCGATTTCGGGCATGAATCAACATCTAGTCGTTCAAGGAAATACTGGCCAAATTTTATCAAATTAATTGCCAATTCGTCCTGCGATAAAAAAATGTATGCATTCACATGTTTCTGTCGGTTTGCTTTTTAAAAGAAAACTAAATTTTCACAAAATATGATTTGCGATTTTTGTATTATTCAATATTCGTTGTGGTATTAGCCAGGAAAGTAGTTGTTTCAAAAATAATTTGTCAATTGTAGTCTTATTAATAAGTCTATCTACAACTAGTTTGACCTTTTTAATTTCTTATTAATAACATTAATAAAACAAACAAACTGATGTATTTTTTCATTGACATATTTCAATTTATTACATGCACATTTCAAATGAATAATGCATATTTTCGAGGTTTTAAATGCATAAATATAGAATATGTAATACACTTTATATTACGGTTGTAATAGTTTATTTACAAGATGTACAAGGCTGTAAATATGGTCTACAAGTGATGGTGCAGGACTGCGGTGCAGCTGATGGTGCGATGGGCGAGGGGTGGCAAGGGCTTCTTTATGGCTGATGCCCTAGACAGAGTTTGGGCGAAGGCGTATGGTCCTCGGGGCTGTCTAGACGGAGTGCCGGTTGTAGCGGAGTGGACGAGCGTTACCAAAGAGAATTGTTAGGCCGAGAAAACGAGAGCTAACAGACTGAAGATGGTAAGTGTGATTTCCCTTAAATGGAATGTGGAGAGGGATGCTGGCCTGCAGAGGTAGGGGTACAGCGTGGTCTGATCGGTCGTCCTGGCTAACTGCTAAGGGTCATGCGGCATCTGAACGGTGGGTGAATATTACATACTCCCCCTCTGGTGCCGAGATCGTCCCGATGAGGCGACCAGAATTTTCTTGTTTTTGCGTGGGCGTCCTCTCTTGCGGATGGGGTGCAGGGGTTGTTCGTTCTCTATCTGTCCTATGAACGGGGTGAGGGCGGAAGTGTGGAAAGTTCCGATGGGGATGGTTAGATCCTCCATGGATGCGACTTCGTAACTTGCGGCTCCCTTCCCTCTGTGGATGATGTAGGGCCCATCTCGTTTTGGTGCTAATTTGGAGCTGAATAAGTCTTTTGATCGGTTCAGTAGGTGGGTGGCGACCCAGACGTGGTCACCAGGGCAGTATTCCGGCGAGTGGCATCAGCGTAAATCTTCCGGTTATCCTGCTGTTTGTCGGCCGTTCTGTGGGCGTCCTCGAGGGTATCGGAGAGTTGTATGAGGTGTGGAGTTACTTATGCTACGAAATTTTCTGCGGCGATGATAGCTCGTAAGTCTCGGCTGACCTCTTCGGCGGTGCGTAGTTCTCGTCCGAACGTTAGGTAGGCAGCGCTGTGACCGGTGGAAGAGCTTACGTGCATATTCATTGCGAATCGAATAGCGGCTATTTTGGTTGGCCACGTGTCATGCTGTTTCCTAACGAGAATAGCCAACTGGGCTTTCATATCGCGGTTCTTTAGTTCCACGGGGTTGACCTGAGGATGGTAAGACGCGGTGAAACTGTGTTTTACGCCGAGACAGTACATGACCTGCTGCATCACGACGCTGACGAATTGGTTCCATTATCTGATATGCATCGGTGGGATACCCCATACCTTAGAAAAATCTCATTGAACAGTGTGGTGGCACATTCGGAAGCGGTGGCTTTTCGCAGTGGCAGTAGTTCCACAAAACGGCTGGCAAGGTCTTCGACGATGAGAATAGTTGTGGAGCCTTCTGGTGAGCTGGGCAGTGGCCCGAATAAATCAAATGAAATCGTTGATTCGGCGGCGATGTTTGAATGAGGCCGGCAGGTTTCAGATTGCTAACCTTGTACCGTTAGCATTCGGTCCATTTCTTCACATGTTTGGCGATGTCGTCACGCATTCTTTTCCAGAAATAGAGTTTTGAGAGGCGGTGATATGTGCCCAGGAATCCATAATGTTCAGCGGTAGGGCGATCGTGGAATTCATCTAATAAACTTTATTCTTCCTTTATGCTACAAATAAGAAAATTAATGAACATAAATACGAATGTAAAATCACAAAAGGATTGGATGATAACTCATCCTGCTGGTCTTCCATCCAAACCTTGAACTTATAATAAATTATACCTATATAAGAACATATAATAATTTTTTAGAAGAACATACGAAATATATATTTAGATATATAGAATACTAGAAAAATGAAATAAAATAATAATTAAATAAAATAATTACAATAATAAAACATTAAACTTCCTGGATCATATATACATACATTTCAGACGATAGAGAAGAATAGCACCGGCATTAACTGCTGCTTTGAACCTGGATAAACCCAAACCAATAAGAGTCGTAGGTAGCGAGTTGTACGTTTTGTATATTTGGTAGGAAAATGATCGCTCGTACAATGTGGTCGCATGTTTTGGAGGAGAAATTCTACCTCTAAATCTCGTGTTAATATTATGGACATCATTCCTAAACGTAATTTTATTGTACAGATAAGGTGGTTTCATGGTGTATACAATTTTATAGTATAAGCACTTGGCCTGAATATTACTTCTACGTTCCATATTGTTCCAACCAGCATCCGTAAGTTTATGCGAGATTCTATCAATTTTTTTTATTCCGTAAATAAATCGGAGCCATGAGTTTTGGACCCTTTGTATGTGCCGGTTAGTGTTTTCATCGATAGCTGGATGGTACAACGTGGAACAGTAGTTAAAATGTGAGAGCACCAATGTATCACATAAGGTAATCTTGGTTAAGGTTTCTAGGTATGCTTGGTATGGGTACAGATTTTTTTAAGTTGAGATATGCTGCCGATATGCATTTATTAATAAGTTGGTTATAACGAAAAATGTTGTCCATAACAACACCTAGATTACTAGCTATCTGTTTATATAGAATACTTATCCCGTTTAGATGTAGCTTAAGCTGACTGCCTATACTGTCACAGAGATTACTTTTACCAAAAACTAAGAAAGCCGACTTTGAGGGGTTAATACTTAGATCTAACATGTTAGAGAAGTTAAAAATGTTTTGTAGATCAGAATTAATGCATTCGCTGCTGGTGATAGGGTCCGGTATAAATGAGTAATATAGCTGAGTATCATCACCATTCATGTGCCCAGTGCAAAATTTAAGTTGATTCAGTAAAGATGATGAATATAAAGAAAAAAGAAGAGGCCCAAGAATAGACCCTTGCGAACACCTCTTTCAGTGTTTAAAAGGTCTGATGTAAGGTTATCAATTTTTACACACTGCTTCCGATTACTTAGGTAACTACGCATTAAAGTGATTGAAGGTTCGTCTAATCCAATATATCTAAATATTAGCTCTAAAGTGCTATGAGTGACTGTATCGAACGCTTTACTGTAATCTAATAAGATCAGCACTGTCATTTTCCCCTTGTCCGTGGCGGTAATTATGTCATCAGTTATGGAGAGCAAGACCGTTTCACAGCTGTGACCCGACCTGAAGCCGGACTGTTCTTTTGGAAGTATGTCATACTTATCGACGTATTCCACCAGTTGCGATGATAATATTTTTTCCATAATTTTAGATATTACTGGTAATATACTAATAGGGCGAATTCAGTAGGTGCATTGATTTTCGGAATGGGCTTAATGATGGCGTATTTCCAGGTATCAGGGAAGGTGGATTCCAGAATACAACAGTTAATAATGTGAACTAAAAATGGTAAGACTACTGGACAACACAAGCGCAGCATAGTAACGTTGATACCTTCGTAGCCAGTGGATATAGATTTGACATTATTTAGTTCTTTAAGTACAGTAAACTCATCAACTAATTGAAATCCAAAGTGAGCCATAGATAGGTGTCGTGTGTTAGTATAGTAATCATCAGGTGTAATAATATTATTTGAACTGAATGTAGGTAGCCTATTAATAAAATAATCATTTAAGGTATCAACATTTTTTAGCGAATTAGGAATTGGTACCGGGCCTTTTTTCAAATTTAAATTTTTGAGATGTTTCCATAGAAAACTTTGATTTCTATTCCGACATATATATATTAAATATGCTTTTTTCTCATTTTTAATTGCCGTATTAGTGTAATTTCTTAGGGTTTTGTAATATTCCCAGGTCGCGATTTTTCTAGTTTGTCTAAATTTAGCTTTAGATTTATTGCGTAGCTCAATTAAATATTTAGTATTGTCTGTTAACCAGGGAGATTTAGGTTTAACGAATGAACGAGTTCTTATTGGTGCATGCTTATTAAAAATATTTAAGATAGAGTTATTTAGTATCGATACTTTTTCATTTATATCATTTGTATAGAGTATATCATGAAATGGGGTGTTGATTAAATCAAGGTTAAATTCAAAGGTGTCAATATTGTGGAAGTCACGAAATGTGCATACACGTGGGTGAGAGTTTGCAGTAGGAATAGAAATATTGCAATAAACCGCATCATGATCTGATATATTACAATTAATAACACCATGATCACTCATAGTCATATCGCGAGAAACCAGGTTTAGATCAATAAGGGTTGAGGTAGTTAAAGTTAAGCTTGAAAATTAATTAATTGCTTGAAATCATTTTGATTTTTTTGTTTACTAGCTGCTGCCTTTTGATTCTGTCCTGCAGAACAAGCCTGCCACTTTTTTTCGGTTCCGTCATCGCCGCATTTGTAGGCTAATTGTAAGTAAGAAACGATATCAACGCGCGCCGCTCGACAAAATGTCTCCCCAGAGCCAAGGTCGCAGCTCGTCGCAAGAAATGTTGGTCGATTTATATTTGTTATAGTAATATCTTGACTGTATAATGTATCTCGGCGCGGGATCTCGTGGGATGATAACTATTTTGATGCTTTTCGCAAGATAAATCTATACGAGATTATATTATGCAGATGTTTATTCAACGCCATTTTAATAATTTGTAGAATATATTTATGTAGGATTTCGATGTATGGAAATATTCTAAATATCTTCAGAATCACAGTCCATCAAACCGATAATTAATTATACGCACTTAACACTAGTCGAATATTTCGGTCACAAATAGCGTAACGTGACAGCGGCCAGTGACACTGTCAGCGCTAACTTCTGACTGACGTACAGCTTCGGGTTTCGAAGCTACACGTCTTTCCCTTTAGTATAGTACACAGAAGTGCCTCCCTAACAATACTCTATAGTGAAAACTTTACCATTTTCAATTTCATTTTTCGACGTTTGCCCAGCTTTTTTCTACTTTGGACCACTGTACGCCGCACAGTGTACAAACGGAGCATTAGGACACGACACTGACTAGAAATGTTTGCTTGAACGCCATTATACATGCCACTCACAGGAGGCCAATAGTAGTCTACGTAGTCTATCTAAAGGTAAGCCAAGTTCTGCAAGAAATTCAGTAATAGTATTTGCAATTAGAGATCTTGAGATGCAAAGACGCCAAAATGGTAACCTCAATAACACATTCCAAAATTGGATGCCAAAATTAAACCGAATTATTGCTTCGGATTCATTATCTATTGTTCTATTTGCACGCCATTTGTCATGAATATTGCATGATTTTATATCTGTTATGGATATTGACTTGTCAATTGTTTTTATTTTTGTTGCGCATTTGGGCCATACGGACTACTACACTGACTCCAGTTACGCTAGAAAATTTATTACTCGCGTCGGTGCTACCACAACCTGAACTAGGGTTGATCGATTTATATAGATGTTTTGGTTTCGATATTCGATATCAATACATCGATGGTAATCGTTTTCAAATGCAATAGTTGGTGCTCTTCGTCATATGATGACGTTAGCCTCCATCGAAGGGAAATAATCCTCTCCCCGATCCTCCCTGTGAACCCCTTAATCCCACCCCCAAGTCTGATTCTCCCATCGATCTCCTTCGCATTGCTTTTTGGAATGCGAACGGGCTTACTGACAAGGTGCTCGAGCTGGAGCATTTCGTTCACCGACATGTCATTCATGTCATAATTCTCTGTGCGGGTCGTGAGCCAAAAATAAACGGGTATCAGCATTACCTAACAAATGTCGACACTGAACTCGACCAGTCCCACCAACCACTAAACGGCCTAGTCAATCTAGAATCAACCGCCTTAGTCCTGACCACCACGGAGGACATCCTCGACGTAGCAATCCTCAGCAATGTCAACGCCAAATATGACATTTGGCTGGCTATCGGGCTTTGTTTGCATATGACGAATTTTCAGTTAACACATGTTTGTGGGTAAGTTATTATATGGGTGCCCCCCCCCCCCCCCTAAGCCAAATTTCTGGGTGCGCGCCTGACTCGGATCATAACCATTAGCAATGGGAACTACCACTCCCTCCCAGTCTGTGAGGAATACGGGCGCATGTCCCTGCTCATCGTGTACTCAGACAGCGAGAAGGCTGAAGCGTTTGCTGACTCCCTCGAGCAACAGACCACAGCGATGATGATGAATTCGAGGAGAGGCGGTAGTCAGTGTCCCGGCCACCAAATCCAAGGTCGACGATTTCATCAAAGGACTTCCGCTTAAATCGGCCTAAAGGCCAGAGTAACCATACTCAACATCGTTAACACGGCAATGAGGCTGGGTTCAGGGCGGTCTTAAGAGTATTATGCGCCGGGGTGCGAAAATCATCTATGCGCCCCCTTATCAACAATTTAATCAACTCTGTTTGTTTACAAAGTCTATCCCCACACCAGAACCTAATTTTAGGGGTGGTCAACCTAAAAGCCGTTACAATTCGCATAGAAAAAACCTAATACATTTGTAAATGTATTAGTTTTCTTACAATGTGACGACTCTAGCCTCTAGTGGTCGGGGGCCTCACTCAAATCTTTTGAATAGTGCAATCAACCTGGGTGACTCGGAAGTTAAAATATTCAAATCACATATACTGTTGCAGTCTCTCCCTCATTTGTATATTTACCCACTTTGTGCGTACACAACTAAGAGATTAATCTGTTTGGGGTAGTTGTGTGTACAAAGGAATACCATTATATTTAAGAGTATTTACGAGGGTAGTACGTTGTTAGTGCCAGGATTTATTTAAGCCCACCAATCACTTTTTTGGACCTACCATAAACTGCTAACAATGCAGATTTCGCAGATTCCAAGAAAATATCCAGAAGTGGGTATTTTCTGGTTTAGAGGTCACCCCTGGCTTGAGAAGGAGAAACCCCGGCCTAGCTGCCCACCAGAACTCTTCGCGGTTCCACCACCCCCACGAGTACAAGATGCCCCACCACCAAAGGAATGCGCAGCCCTTTGGGAATTTGTAAATAGTTATTCATTCCAACACTAGATTTTGTTGTAAACAGTTGTACAGTAAATATACATATACAGTGCGCGCCTAAAGTATGGAATATATTTTGTAAAACCGAAATAAAATTTTTTTTGATAAAATCCCTGAACAGGCCAATTTTCTTTTATTAAAATACACACTTTTGCATCAAAGTCGATTTTTAGTCGTCATTTGTTTTTGAGTAATGACGTCATCCATTTTGTTTTTAAATGGCAACCCCCTATTTTTGTTCTTGATTTTGAGAGATCTTTTCATTGTCCAACTGGAATAAAGTATAAAAATGTTTCCATCTTACATAAGAACATTTTTCGAGTTCCTAAAGAAGTACTGATCGCAATTTAGAATTTATGTGGCGGTAATCGCCGTGGTCGGCCAAAAACAGGAGGTCCAGAAGTTGTGATGTGATGATACACATCATGTTTGACAGGTTGTGACAGATCGAAAGGGGTTGACAAATTATGAAATTGTTGTAGCAATTTTGAATATGGCAAATTTTGAAAAGTGAGTAAATTTAGTTCTGAAAGGCCGAATGCATTCCTTGCAAGACGATCGTGGTCAACCAAGTTCACCGCCAAGATGCCAACCTGGGTTCCCGTGTCAACTAAAAATTTGGTCCCAGAATTAGAGTCTCGTATGAAGAATAAATGACCCGGAGGACAATGGGTTGACATTAGCTGTCCGTTTCCCCAATCGCAAGGAGGTGTGCATTTGCTCGCCTTCTCTGCGTACCTCTGGTGATACCAACAAAACTTCGATAAATTATCATTGTTGCTATTAAGTCTTGATTTTGAACGGCTACTATTCCTTGCAAAATTTGAGAATTGAACAGACAACTTCTCAACTTGTTGCGTTAAGGCAGTGATCTGGTTTTGCAAATGTAAGGAATTGTCAGTCGTGTGCGTGTGGCCACGGATGAACCACGACATTGCACAATTTGTCAAATCTTGTTTGAGCTGCCAGAAGATCAAAATTTATCGACATAAAGTGTCACCCGTTGCTAAATTTCCGGACCCAGATGGCCGTTTCACTGACGTCCACATCGACATGATAGGCCCTTTGCCCATTTGCAACAATTTCAGGTACCTTCTGGTCTGCATCGATCGCTTTACGCGTTGGCCAGAAGCTTTACGTCTTTCCTCCGAAATTACTGCAGTTTCCATTTCCAATGCCTTTTTGAACTGTTGGATTGCACGCTTTGGAACGCTATCGACGGTCATCACTGACCGAGGTCGGCAGTTCCAGTCCAACATCTGGAAGGAATTCTGCAAGACTTTCGGAATTTTACACAAATCCACAACCGCCTACCATCCGCAATGCAACGGTTTGGTAGAGCGACTCAATCGACAAATTAAAGACTCGATCCGAATGAGCAACGATCCGAAGAACTGGGTATCTCATCTCCCACTAATTCTTTTAGGCATTCGGATAACTTTAAAATCATCTCTTTCGGCCACGGCTGCAGAGTTCGTCTACGGTAAGACTTTACGCTTGCCGGGCGATTTTCTTTTTTTTAAATTCGGCAATCAAAAATAATCCTTCTGGCTCAAAATTTCTTGATGACTTGAGGGACAATCAACGTGTCCTTAGTCCTGCCACTGTTCGTTACCAGTCGCAAGTTTTTTATTCACCCTGATTTGTCCACATGTACACATGTTTTTATTTGTCGTGATAGCATTCGCAACATTGCACATCCATCCTACGACGGTCCGTACAAGATTTTAAGTCGAAATTCCAATTTTTTTACGATCACTATTGACGGTAAACAAGACACCATCTCCATAGATCGCTTAAAACCCGCATTTATTTTTAATATTTTAGCAACTTCTATGAAAAATACAACAAACACCACACATCCTCATTTATTTCCGCTTTCCATTTTGAAACCTGAAAATTGCGCCTCTACATCTTCTTCTTTAAAAACACGAGTCTCTTTTTCTTGTGTTTCTTCTCGTTTTGGTTTCTCTTAGGCGGGGGGGGGGGGGGGGGTGGAGACACCTTGATTATTGATAATTAATATATTAAAAAAATATCAGAGACTGAAAGTACCTAATTTAATTTGTACGTGTTTTCTTAGTCATAATAAACCAGCAAAAGAAGGATAAGCAGTTATTTTATATCATGTCGTAATTCTTATGTAACGTACTAAGTGGCAGAGTCATTAGTTGAGCTTTGTCGATAACTCCCACAACGTTACATACTTAATAATGGGAACTACCACTACCTCCCAGTCTGTGAGGAATACGGACTCATGTCCATGCTCATCGGATCGAGTCAGAGACAAGCTCCGCGGTTTGCGCAACCAGAAATCAGAATGCACTATAATAGAGATCAACAACTCCATGAAGAATCTGGAGCGTCACAAAAGCCATAAGACGCAAACCACTCGTGCCGGAAACCATGGTGCGAGAGGCTGAAGCGTTTGCTGACTCCCTCGAGCAACAGACCACTCTAAACTCCAGCGATGATGATGAATTCGAGGACGAAATAATATTCGCTGTTGACTCATGTATCGGCAGTTGCAGTAAGAAAAATGCAGTCCAATCAACTCCATCAACTGAAGCAGCGAAGTGCAAATTCGGGACTAAAGTTTCGGGAGTGATGAGAGTTTACTCTCAACAAGGGCTATTTCAATCGTGAAGTGAGGTTTTAGAGACATTTCAGTAAGTTGCAAATTTGCAAATTGTGTAAATATTACGGAATTCATTAACTATTTCCTCATGTTCAATTACATTAATAAAATCTCAATTCTAAAATACTAGGGTTGCCTCCTCTAGATCCTAGGGTTACCAACCGACTAATTTTTAAAGAATTTAAAAATTACTAAGAGCTCTTTTATTCTCAATAATTGTGAAAGGGAGCGTCTGTCATAAGTACATGGTAATAAAAATAATTAATATAAATTTTTTTTCAGCAAAATAATTCGCAATTTTAATAATCTGATAAATGTAATTCACACAATAATCATAACAGCGCCGGATAAATATCAATCGTAAAATATAATGTAAGCAAGTTGAAATAGCAGAACATACGCTTACATACGTCTCGCGGTCGGAATGACATCGCTAAAGTAAACAAAAACATAACCGCACCGAAAAATAAGCCTCAGACAAAGAACTCTTTACCTTGTATCATCTAAAATCGTGTCGAAATCATATTCAAGTAATAAACATACCACTTAGTACCGGGAAGAAGACATTAACATCCTCTTGACCTAGATTAATAAAGAAGCGATTCATAAAAATCAACGTCGAAAACAAGAACAGAAAAATACTAATAAGTAAATTCACGGAAAAGTTCATGAACTGAAAGATACACGAGGCAATTTGGCACGTGTATTTCTGAATGTGGCGAGGTCAAATTAGATGATAAAAGGGACGGGATCACAAAATTCGGGTGAATGTGAATTCACGACTCACATCAGAGTGGTTATTCTACTACGAAATGCAGCACTGGCTCATCTATGAAAGACTGCATTTGAGTAATCGCTCTGCCAAGAAATGTGAGTAAGTACTCTGTTACGAAATGCGAATCGCATCCGAGTGAGCCCTCTAATACGAAATGTGAATTCATGACTCACATGCGAGCAACCACTCTGCTACGAAATGCGAAGTTAACAGACACAACGTACTCACTTTCTTCATTTCCTAGGGACATAGCGCTGTGTACCTGGTATGTAGAAACAGGGCCGATCCTACCGGAGGGCTAGAGCGTGCATGGCACGTGGGCGGCGATTAGAGGGGCGGCGAAACCAGCGAAGCCCGCGAAACGAAAAACAAAGCTGCGGATTTTGTTTCCAATGTACATTATTTAGAAAAGAAAATATTAAAATTATAACTAAAAATTTTTTTAAAGACTTACGCCATTGTGCTGACCAATTTGTAAAACATGAGAACAGTGCAAAGTATATTAGGTGTCTCCAAAAATGGCGGGAGTTAAAAATCTGTTTAAATAAATAAAAATCATAGACAAAGAGCAACAACAACAATTTGAATTCGAGAAAAAACGATGGAGGGCTATTGTAGAAAGAATAATTGCTATTGTGCACTTTTTAACAAGTCAATGTCTTGCTTTTAGACGAAGTAGTTCCAATCTCTATAGGAGAAATAACGATTTTCTTAAAGGCAGCAGAAATGCTAGCTAAATTTGACCCCTTATTGTCAGATCATTTAAATAAAATTGAAAAATCTAAAGAGAAGTCGAAGAAGAAATCCTGCACTGTATGCAAGGGAGACTCGTTATATAGAGCCAAGGAGCCATGAAACTACCTGCATATAAATATTTCTTTATATATTTTTTTAATACTACATTACTCAATTTAAAATACACCAAATTTTCTGAATTTTGGCCCCTTATAAACCAATCAAGTAACCGTCAGGATAGAAAAACAATTAGGGCGACATCTATCTCCGATATATTAATATTTCAGAACGTTGTAACATTTTCGGCGATAGATGTCGCCCTAATTATTTTTCTATTCTAACGGTTACTTGACTGGTTTATAAGGGCATAGTCGAATTCTGTTTCTCCATCCACGACGATCGTAGTGTGCTGATGTGAGACTAATGTAGGTCCAAATCGGTCCTCAGTTATTGTCAACTGCTTCTTTTGAATCATGTTGCTATCCGTGATTGCTACTTTTTAATATCAGTGATTTTAAACCGTGATCACGGTTAGTAAACATCGTAACACTTTTTGAAATTGTGATTATTTCAAAATTAGTGAAGAAGCATTTCTAGCCTGTTGCGGAAACGTAAAGTGGAATGTATTTTGAGTAAAATATGTTGCAAATGTTTTTCTATGTCTCTGAAAAAGCTCATCTTCAAAATAACGATTTGCTCTGTTCTCGGGGAGTTGTTTTAAAATCTAGACGAGAAGCATTCAAAGAATTGAAAGAGTCGTAAAATGGAATGCATTTTTAGTCATTTTGTAAAGTTTCAAGTCTAATACTTGATAATCGTTTTTTTTTTAATTTGTGTTTTGCTTCTGAGAAAGCGCATATTTAGAATGATGATTTGCTCTATTCTCGAGGGATTATTTTTAAATGAAATAATTAACGTCGAATCGTCCAGTATATTTTGAAATTTGAGAGAATTTTTATATTTTTTTTAGTTCGTGAAATTTGTAATTTGAAAATTGTTATAGTGCTGGAATATTAAAGTTAAATGAATTTTAAGTACGTTTGGGAAGTTCAGCATTTGTTTTTATTTTTATTTTTTCATTTCATGAAAATAGTAATTTGAACATGAGAGCAGAGAAAAATGGAGTACAAAGTAATTAATAAAGTGTTTTAGATTGACAAAATACGTTTCGCATTATTTTTAAACTTTCATTTCTTCACATTTCTTCAACCATGCAGAATTTTAGGTTAGAATAAAGTTGGTAGAGTGAATGGTGGGTGAGTGCTATTTTACGTGGTGAGTGGGCTATATCTTGTTGCCCACGCACCTAGTTTTTCACCAATGAATAAATTAATCAAAAGATAATAAAATGTTGATTTTAATCATTCGATTTCAAGTCGAAATAAAAAAAAATGAGAAAAGGTTAATAAAACACCTATAAAATCTTGAATATGGTCATTCATAAGCAGAATAGTGCCAAATTTACGATTTAAAAAAAAATTCTCTACAATGAAAAGATTAGAAAATCAAGATTTTCAAGTCTAGTCGTTATACGTTTTAAAAATCGAATCCTCAATGTTTGGTTCTTTAAAACGTATAGCAACCAAACGTGTTAAACACTGCAAATCTTTTTTTTAACCCTTTTATCTCGTCATTGAAACGTCAAAATCGAGACATTTGTGTGTTAAATTTTTGCAAAAGGTGTTTGTCGATTTTTGAAAATAGCACTTCCAAATATGTTGGACAATTTTTATAATGCAAGCTTTAAAATTTGAAAAATATCATTCAAGAAAAATATAAATGATTTTTATATTATTTTTTTTGTTATTACATAGTTTTTGCCGGTGATTTTTTCGAAATTTGTAACTTGCAAACGCGTTGGATGATCTCCATTAATTGAAAACTAAAATATCTACAAAAAATTGTTAAGAAACTTGTTTGTAAAATGTGTAAAAAAATGTCCAAAAACAAGGTTTCTGAGTCCAGAAGTTTAGAAACGTAACTTTTTAAAGATTTATGATACCCAATCGTGTCAGGTGATCTCGATTATTTGAAAACCAAAATGTACCAAAATTTACGGGCTTTGAAAAATGGTTAAGAAAATTTTCTATAAAATTGGTGAAAAATGTCAAAAAATCAGGATTTTCGCTAACAATCACAGTTTGGGTATCACTTACAATTTTACGTAGCAATCACCTTTGAAGTAGCAATCACTGTTTAATTAGCAGTCACAGTTTGGCTAACAGTCACAATCACAGTCACGGTGAAATTCAGTAACGACCTGTGATTTTTTACTATCAGTGAAAAATCACAGGTACGTGAAATATCACCTATCCTTAAATATTATGAATTTATTGACAATTATCAGCCACAAAACTATTCAATTATCAATAAGTTTAGTGATGAGGACAGGGGCGGCTCGTTATATAGAGCCATGAAGAACCTGCAGTTTCAAGCTTAGCAAGAATTTTTAATTAACTCTTGAAACACTTTTTCGCCTGTTATTTTGGTCTAGGAAGATAAATCGTTCTTTCTTTCTTAAAAAAATGATGGGGGGAGGGTATATTGTATAAGTGGCTCTACCATCAACATGTTCCGGTGGCACTGTGTCAACTTGAATGTAAATAATTAAAATTTCTAACCGTAATAGCTAGATACACCATCAGAGCAACATCTATTATCTTAACATTCGACGATTTCCTTGACTGAGTGGAGAAATCCACAGACAATAAGAAACCATAAACTAGCGACAATTATAACAATATCAATGATAAACATTGAAATATTGTTTCCCCGTGCGACAACCGAGCACCAGTTTCAATCTTATTAGATATCATTAGGTCAATATAGACGCTGACAGAGAAACGGTTTTTCACTATGGAGTTGTAACCCCAAGTAATCGTAATAGATAGATACACCATTAGGGCGACTTCTATTGTCGTAACGTTGCACAAATTATATAATTGAAACAATATTTAAAAAAATCGTAAATGCAAAAAATCGCGAATATTTCGTTTTGTCGCAAAAAGTTACGTATTATATGTAATTGAAATTATATATATTCTTGATAATAAGTTACTTTTTGGTGTCTTATTACTAAAATAGTAAACACGCAACCCCCAAGATGTGCACTTGAGCGGGCGGCCAACTCATCATTTGCACGCGGGCGGCCAAGGGTAGAAAAGGTGTCTTGCCGGACGCTTTGAGCGCTAGGAAATCGAGCCCCAAATGTCTGTTAGCTTAATCGATGAATATTGAACGTATTGCTTTCTTCACAACCTCTGGACGCTTTGAGCGCTAGGACAATGGGTTGTGTAGAAGTGTAGGAAGGGGTATCGCCGGGCGCTGTGAGCGCGAGGAAAAAAGCCCCAAATTACAATCACTATCAGATTATTGAACGTATTACTTTCTTCACAACCTCCGCATGCTTTGAGCGCTAGGACTATGGGTTGTGTAGAAAAGGGTGTATCGCCGGATGCTTTGAGCGCTACGAAAGGAGCACCCAATTTCTGATGGTAATATTATGGTGTATCGCCGGACGTTTTGAGCGCTAGGAAATGAGCACCCAATTTCTGATGGTAATATTATTGTGTATCGCCGGATGCTTTGAGCGCTAGGAAAAGAGCATCCAATTTTTGGTTGCAATATTATGGTATATCGCCAGACGCTTTGAGCACTAGGAAAAGAGCACCCAATTTCTGATTGTAATATTATTCCCTGAACGAAAGAGTGTGGTCTGGGTCTCCAATTGTTTAACTAATTCATTGAGATCAAGTTAAAAGATTTATCGACATCAAGCAAAGAGGTCCATTGCCAAGCCTCACGTCGTCAAAAAAAACTTCTGAGTCATGCGTATTCTGGTCTAGTTAAAGAAAAAGTACGACAGTCGTTATAAATCTCAAATTCTTGCAGCGCCATTTTGTAAAATGTTCGACGACAGTTCTGAGACTGGTTTCCCCGCAGGGTTTTCCCAGATTTATTGGTACAGCAAGGAAATATGTTCACAAATCAGATGACATACTCTTTGTTGTACCAAGGCAAATCCCAGAACTGATAAATCAAATGAATAAACGTTCATTCATTCAACAAACAAGCATTTTATTTATCTAAACCTAACCAACACGGATCGACACTCGTAACGAATCTGTTAAATAAGGGTTGCTACAAAAATTAAACACAATGCATGTAAGTACAGAAAGGTCAGATCAAATATATTACGCCAGAAAAAAATGCCAATACAGATTTCCTTTCGAGGCTACCACAATCAGAAAATAAAAATGGATCCTCGGATTGTGGTCACGTCTTTTATTGAAATGAGTTTACACCAATTAATTTTAAAGAAATTGTTAAAGAAACTGGAAAAGATTTGACTTTACAAAAAAATTATGGGTAGCAAATGAGGACTGCTATGACTTGGCCTTAAAACCATATTTCTTTAAGAGGGAACAATTACATTTAGAGTACGGTGCGTTATTTTGAGGTTATTATTCCTTTAACGCTCAGAGAAAAAAATATTATCAGAATTACATCGTACTCATTTAGGGGCTGTGAAATCCATAACAAGATCGTATTTATGGTGGCTCGGGGACTATCTTTCTCTCCGTCGCTAAACAATGATTTCGCGGCCTTGGTAGACTTGTTGTTAGACTTACAAAAAGCGGTAGTCTCGAAAATAATTGATACGAACGAAAATACTCTCGTATCGAGCAAGGTAAATGACCCGTCCCAACACAATTCGAACACAACCAGCACAGCTTGGACGAATGTCGTGCGAAATCTTCCCGTAGCGGAAGTCACTTCACGTAAATGGATTTTTGTCTCTCGAGACTCCACAAAAATGTGAACATTTACGAAAAGCAGGTAATTTCTCATTTATCGTCGAGAAACTAAAGCCTAAATACGAAGAAGCATCATATGCATCGATTAAAATAGCAGTTCCAAGTGTGACAGGAAAATAGTCATTAATGAGAACTTCTGGCCTGAAAATATATTTATTAACCGCTTCTTCTTTCCAAAAACACCAAGAATACAAATTTTCAAGATCCCCCTCAGAAGCAATCAAAGAGCTAGTTTTAAATAAAAACACACTCCACTTAATGCATCATAATGTTCAATGTCTTTCAACGGCTTTAACTCCGTTGGAAGCATTAATCGAAGAAGTTGGATGTAACATTGTATGTATTACTGAACATTGGCTCACACAAGCACAACTGGATGTAACAATCATTCCCGGCTTCAACCTATTATCAAGTTTCTGCAGGAAGGAGAAAGAACACGGAGGAGTAGCCCTATACATCGCAGACACCATTCACGCAACACCGCTTGATATGAGTTCATATTCATTAACTAGAGTGTTGAGTGCGCGGGTGCCAAAGTCAATATAAGTGGAGAAACTGTAATCATTATATGTGTACACAGATCACCAAGCTGTGCTATCCAAACTTTCTTCGAACTGCTTAAGAAATTATTAATCTATCTCTTAAATCAAAATCACAATTTTTTCATAGCTGGAGATTTCAATATAAATATATTAAAGTGTACTAGTATCTCGTTGGAACTCAAAAACATTTTAATTTGATTTAACTTAAAGTATCTGATAAATGAACCCAGAAGAATTTGCAAAAGAACAGAAACCTGTATTGACAATGTTTTCACTAACGTGCATTCCTAAGTTTTAGCGCAAGTTATTCCTTCTATTATTTCAGACCTTAAGCTCAGTCTATTAAATACGATTTTCAAAGCACTCCCAAACCTGCAATTTATAAAAGACGACTATTCTCAAAATTAAAAATAAACGCGTTTGTCGATGACATCGCTAAGGTATCATTTGCTACGATGTTTAATAACAATTGTGCTAATTCAAAATACAACGAGTTCATAGGTATATTTTTAAAACATTTCAACGAAAATTTCCCAATTAAATCTTATGTTACAAAGAAAAAGAAAATTAACCTTTTCCAATTAGAAACAATAGTAAACAGCAAAAATAAACTACTTTCTTATCAAACGGCATCTAACAACGTTCCTTAATATGCAACCTTGTTTAAAAATGAGCAAAAAATCTATAACAAACTACTTCTTTCCGAAAAACACAACCAAATCGAAATTAAATTACAAAACTCTAAAAATAAATCTGAAGCCACGTGGAATGTAATTAGGAATGTAGTGGGTACTCATAAAATACCCTACCATGACAATTTACACCAGTTATCAAATGACCTTAATAGGTTTTTTTTAACAAAATAGCTGATACATTACTACATAATAAGCCCTTTCATAATAGAACATATTCCAACAATATCTCTCCAAATGTCAAATCAATATTTATGCAACCCACGACTGCTCAAAAAATAATAAATGTTACAATGAGCTGCTCTAGTGATTCAAGCCGAGGTCCGGATGAAATTCCGATGTATTTCACACAGAAATGCATTGAACATATAGCAGAACCCCTTAGGCCCACTTACACCATTTTTTCGTAAAATCTGACTTTGCAAAGTCGGACTTATATTTTAAGTTATGCTTAAAGGGAAGCGCCATGCACCATAGGAATTAATACAATAGGGTCCTTGCAGATTTTTTTTTCTCTGGCTTAATCTATTCGTTAGGTGTAAACAATTATATTGTGCTATATAATATTTTTTATTGTCACATCAATTTTAAATTATGGCATATTAAAGATTCGCGGCAAATATTGAATCTCAAAACGGCGCGTGACGTAACCAAAGTCGAGAGATTGTAGCTTGGTAACGCGATAGTTAAAAAGTGAAAATATTACTCTGGGCAAGTTGTCAGATTGAGCTTGCACGAATCAGGAGTTCGTCATTTTGCATAGTATTATTTTTTAAAAACGATTATGAATCTCGGAAAGAACGAAAATACGACTGTCTCAGAACAAATTCAACTACTGCATTTATCAAACTAAATATGCCCTTTGACGCAAACAATCGTAAAAGTGCAGAAATTCTTAGAAATTCCCTTAATGGGATAAACGGTACCGCCCTTATTAGCTTTCAAAAAGATGGAAATAACCCACTTTATTACTTTTACCTGAAATTCACCCAGGTATGGATTTATAAGTACAATGAAAAGATGCAAATAATTTAAAACAAAAATATAAGCGCGGGAATGGACTTCCATTACGTCAAACCAATGAATATGTGTTTTCGGATGAGTCATAGTTTCATTTAAATTACTACTTTTCGTTTCAAAATTACCACTAAACGAATTTTTTTTAATACTTCTTATTAGACACACATGCCTTTAGCAGAGTATAATATTATATAAAGGGATTATTACTTCATTTAAAAATTCATGCAAGGACCCTATTGCTTTAGTAAGCAAGCTCTAAGTGTTGCAACATCGCAAAATCTTGCGATTTTCACTTTTTAACGTTGGCGACATAGGTGTCCTTTACTCAGCTGATTTTGGCACCGCCTGCTGTACGAACAGGGAAATAGTGAAAACTCGCCATAATTATTAAGAATTCAATGCTTAATTAAATATTTTAAAAAGGGAGGTTATGTCACTATCAGCCAGTATATTAAAAGTCAGGCCAAGTAAATTTAACACAGTTTATTTGCGGAGATGAAAATACCGGAAGAACAACAATTCATCCAAATCATAATGATGATTAGCACTGTTCCAAACTATACTGAAGGAAAAAAAAAATGAAACACTTTAAATTCGTGAAATTTCGACCATTTTCAAACTGCCATAACTCGGCGTATTTTAAATCGATTTTGATGAATCTTTAATGGCAAAAAACTTTGAAGTGTCTTCTATAAAGTCATGCACGCTAAATTGAGCGTAACCTCTTCCGCCCCCCTCTAGCGCCCCTATGAAAAAAAAAGTTTTTTTTTCTGGAAACCATGTCCAACTTTGAAGATGTCTACAGAGTTGAAAAAAATTTTTCGACTCAATCCACCATAAAGGCATTAAAATTGGATTCAATTCCCTTTGCAGGACTCAAAGAACGAAGTTCCTACGATGATTTGGCACCAAGTTATGGGTGTTTGAAAAAAAGTGCATTTTGAGGTTTTTCGCACACAACTCGTTGACTTTTCAACCAAATTTGATGATTCTTTCAGGAAAAAATCCCATTTTGGCTCTACTTTAAAGAAGTAAACTCAGATTAGAATGATCCCTTTTCGAACCCTTCAACCGCCGAACAAAAAAAAAACACGTTTTTGGGCGAAAACCGCCCAACTTTGGCAACTTGTACCGAGTAGGAAAAAATGTGTCGACTCTATCCAACAAAAGGGCATTGAGATGTGTTCAATTACCTGCGCAGAAGTCAAATAACGAAGTTCCTACGACGATTTGGCACCAAGTTATGGGTGTTTGAAGAAAGCGAATTTTGGGGTTTTTTGACTCATAAGTCCGAAGTTTTTCGACGGAATTATCATCGTTTTCACGAATGAAATTTTCTTTGCATGTTCTTTGAGGTATACACGAAAATTAATTGTTTGTTCGAAATCATGAATATCGCATTTTTTACCTTAGAACTCCATTAATAAAAAAAAATATTTTAGGTCAAAAAAGGCTTACTTTAACGATCTCTGTAGGGTCGGAAAAAATGTGGACCTAACTCACCACCATTCATCAATTTTTTCCATTCGTCCAATAAAAACAAACAAATTGCACTGACGGAAGAAAATTAAACACTTGAGATTTGTAAAAATTCAGGTAATTTTCAAATGGCCATAACTCAGCTTCTATTCAACCGATTTCGACGATCTTTTGAGAAATAAAAAGCAAAGTGTGTCTTGTTAATTTTTGTGGGGTTTATTCCCCACTCAAAGAAAGGGCTCTACGCCCCTCCAAACAAAAAAATAAAAAGACCACAAAATGCACTTTTTTTGAACACATTTCAATGCCCTTGTGGTGGATCGAGTCGATACATTTTATTCAACTCGGTACACGTTGCCAAAGTTGGACGTTTTTTTGCCCAAAAACGTGTTTGTTTGTTCAAGGGTTTAAGGGTTCGAAAAGGAGTAATTCCAGTCTAAGTTTACCCATTTAAAGTAGGGCCAAAAAGAGATTTTTTCCCGAAAGAATCATCAAATTTGGTTGAAAAGTCGCCGAGTTATGTGCGAAAAAACTCAAAATACACTTTTTTTCAAACAGCCATAACTTGGTGCCAAATCTCCGTAGGAACTTCTTTCTTCGAGTCCTGCATAGGGAATTTATCAGATTTTAATACCTTTATGGTGGATAGAGTCAACAAAATTTTTCCAACTCCATAGACATCGTCAAAGTTAAAAATGGTTTCCTGAAAAAACAATTTTTTTTTCACAGGGGTGCTAGAGAGGGGCGGAAGGGTTTACGCTTAAGTTAGTATTCATGACTTTAAAGAAGACACTTCAAAGTTTTTCGCCCTTAAAGATTCATCAAAATCGATTAAAAATACGCCGAGTTATGGAGGTTGGAAAATGGTCAAAATTTCACGAATTTCAAGTGTTTAATTTTTTTTTCCTCCAGTGTAGTTACCTGGGATTACCGAAATTTATCATTTCCATGAGGTCTAAGTCGTTCTCAAAAATATCGTCCACACCAAAGTTTAATTCTTCAAGGGTTATTTTAAAGATACTAGGAGTCTTATTATTTAACATAATTTGTTGTGCATAAAAATCTGTCATAAGGGATCGCCGATGGAGCGAATTGAAGGTTATGTTTACAGACTTAAATTTTAAGCCGTCTATTACGGCGACTTATTTAAAATCTTGCTTAAGCTGTGCTCAAAGTATGGTGCAAGCAAAATACTTACTTAAGAGTTGCTTAAATTTTAAGAATACTTTAAGCATAGCTTAATTACAAAAATGGTGCAACTCGCAACACTTGTACCATTTTTTCGTTAAGTCTAATTTTGTAAAGAAGGATTTATATTTTAAGTCATGCTTAAAGAGAAGCGTCATGCACCATAGTAATTAATACTATTGCTTTAGCAAGCAAGCTCAAAGTGTTGCAACATCGCAAAATCTTGCGATTTTCACTTTTTAACGTTGGCGACATGTCCTTTTCTCGGCTGATTTTGACATAAAGTGCATGCGAGTGTTTTTACGTGAACAGCGTTGCTGTACGAACAGGGAAATAGTGAAACTTGCCGTAATTATTAAGAATTCAATGCGTAATTAAATATTTTTGAAGGCAAATGCGCGTGTAAACAAATCTCGATGCGTAAAAAAGAGAGGTTATGTCATTATTAGCCAGTATTTTGAAGTCAGGCCAAGTAAATTTAACACAGTTTATTTGCGGACACAAAAACACCGAAAGAACGACAATTCGTCCAAATCATGATAATGATCAGCTCTGTTCCAAACTAGTTACCTGGGATAACAGAAATTAATAATGAGGTCTAAATCGTCTTCAAAAATATCGTCCACTGCAAAGTTTAGTTCTTCAAGTGCCATTTTTAATATACTAGGAGTCTTGTTATTCAGTTAATTTATTGTGCATAAATATCTATCACAAGGGACCACTGACGGAACGAATTGAAGGTTATGTATGTATGCACACTTAAATTTTAAGCTGTCAATTACGACGACTTATTTAAAGTCTTGCTTAAGCTGTGCTTAAAGTATGGTGCAAGCAAAATACCCACTTAAATGTTGCTTAAATTTTAAGAATGCTTTACATAGCTTAATTACAATGGTGCAAGTGGGCCTTAGTGAGATAATTAATGCCTGCCTTGTAACGGATATATTTTCTGATTAACTTAAAAAGGCAATTCTGATACCTATTCACAAAAAGGTGACCATAATGAATTTGCTAATTATAGGCTAATTAGTTTTATTAAATTCCTTCTCAAAGATTTTTGAGAAAGTGATATACCTATGATTAATGAAGTTTTTAAAAGTCCTAAATGTACTTTTTTCTACTCCCACCTCTAAAATGTCATTTATCGCATATGTTTCCATGACGCTAAGTGATTCTTTAAATACACCTTGACAAACTGTGACTTTGTGCATTTTAGTCATGGACTGAAGTTAGCTGCAGATTTTTAAATTGCTAAAATAAATTGAAACTCAAAATCAAGTTAGTTGTCACTTATCAACAATCTGTCAGAATAAAGAATAAATAAATGAAACAAGGAATACTTTCAACTTAAATCAAATAAATAATAAACAACATCAAAGAAATTTAGTAGAATCAATGATTTTCTTCAGCAATTGCCATAATGTCTCTAACTTAACTATTAATGTATATTTACCCAAGTAGACTAATTTAATAATATTGTATTATTACCATGTTCATTTAAGATTATAAAATAATTTCAATAATTTTACCAATTTAGTCGTAGAAAAAGTATAGTATGCAATTCGTGTTATAAACTTCTCTAGACACTCGTTATTAAATACTCGCTCCGCTACGCTCCGCTCGTGCCTAATTAACTCGTGACTAAAGTGCCGTTTATAACACTTGTTGCATAATATACTATAAATATACATGTATTTTGCCAAATCTAAATTTTAACGTCTAGTTTGTCTATTTTGTCTTACTTTATTGTCTGACTGTATTTGATTTATAGATCATTTTACCCGTTCATCGATTTTATATTTATAACTATTTTAAATTTGCTGTTCTTATTTATATTATACGTGAGTTTATTTTTCAGTGCTTACTATAGCTTTTAATCTAATTTTAACATATTTATATTATTTTAACATTTGTATTAGTTTTGTCGCAATGAATTTAATGTTAAAAAAAAATATTTTCATGTATTTTATTCACCTTTCAAATCATTTATTTTAAGCAAGAATTTATTAAAAATCCGATACTTTCGAATCAGATTTATATATTTAATAAACCGTTCGGCAAACTCAAACACACGCTATTCTCGATTACGTTAATGACTTAATGGGAACTGTAAAAGGAAATAACTATTACATGGCAAATTACGTGCATGATAACAGTTTCCGCTTCGGCAACAATCAAATGTATGCAATACTAGTTCAGTGCATAACTCCATATAAACACAGATATTACATTCTATTATGTAAATGATATGTTACAACTTTTAATAATAATACACAAATTATCAACAAAAATTACGTTCGTACATCGAACTATGACATTACATCGAACTGTAATACAACCTAAGTTGGATTACGGTAGTATATGTTACCGGTGTAGCTCAGCAGGGTAGCAAATGGGAGATGGTACGACTCTGTGAACAAACCAAATATTAATGACTAGCACGTGTGAGGTGGCCCCCGTGACCTCGTTAGTAAGTAAGGAGCGCATGTCGGACTTTCTGGACCACTGAGTGGATAGAGGGTTGGGGCAAGGGTGCACTGATTAACAACCGCAGCTAGTCGATTAGCACTCAGTGGGTCGATTAATCAGTTTTGGATATTGCACCCTCTGCCGGAGGGTTCCAAGACCGAGCGAAGAGGTGATGTTTTCGGCAGCCACTATAACACTGGGCACTGTGGTGAGCGTTACTGTGTTATATTCACGAGACACTTGGGCACTGTTCCAAAAAAATCCATGTGGCTGGGCAGTGTCCCAGAACGATTAAGAGCCGTGCCAAGGTCTCGCAACATTGTATTGCAATGTTACATATAGTAAAGTATACTCATCGGCCAGCGAGAGCATCCTCCGTACACTAGATCCAATGCAAAATAGCACTCTTAGAATGGCACTTAGAGCACTTAGAACCAGCTCCACTATTAGCATGTTTTGCGAAGCTGAAGTCCTACCGCTAAGATACCGATGAATGCGAACGCTATTGAATTAATTTGCTAATTTAGGGCAAAGGGAACACACTTCTTATTAGCTGAACTCCCAGATGGCCATTCTCGACATTTATATAGGATAAAACCAACTACCTATATATAGAGACCAGCAGCGATCCGAGCAAATGAACTACTACTGGAAGAATTTGAAGTATGCCGATAGGTATTGGTCAATCTCCTCCGCCTCGCATTGAAGAACTCGTGAATAACTGAGGAGATTGTGAATTGTTTAAACCAGTTTAATACCTGAATGGTGGGTGATTGTTAGTAGTCCTAATAAGACTTAATTTTGCAGAGTTACGAACAGGTTGAATATTCACATATTCAGGCTATATTTCGTCTTTATTAAATTTATGAATTCAGTGTATTGGAATCATCTGCCCAAACGAGGTTTGCACGGTATTGGTTGTCTCGTGTGGAGGGTGTGTCTACAGTCTTTTTTTAACACTACCGTAAATACGTGCAGACCGGAAAGATAAGACTGGACTGAAGTTTGCACGTGCTTAACTGCATCGCGTGGACACGCGTGGACAGTACAGGACATTTTTTTGTTTGTTTTGATTTGTGGAGAAGAAATCTTTTATAGACACCCCCGTAGCGGGGTAATGCTGGAGTCCCTGAAGGGTATACCAGCTAAAACTCCCCCACTTGTCGCTGTGCGGATAAACGTCCGCTTGGTAGTGCACCATTTGTCGCCTCGTCTCGGTGTGTGTTCGGTGTTGGAGTTCGGTGGCGGAAACATTGCCACCTGGACTCGTGCTGGAGTTCGGCGGCGGAAGAATGGCCACCGTAACTCATTGTTGTCTTCGCTGCGGACTGACCTGCAACAAAAAAGAGATTAATGTTGCCTAAACTCTTGTACCCAACATCGCCAGGACAATCTTGGGGATCGATGTGGCCACGATGGTTGCGTGGTTTGTCGGGCCACTCGCCGCGCCGAGGGCCTGGAGCATCTTCGCCACGATGGTGCCGACTTGCTCGTAATCGGGCCCCGGGGAGGCCGCTGGTGCAGTCTTCTTCTGCTGGTGGGAGCCCACCGCGGCTGCGGCAAAGCTCTTCGTGAGAGGCTTCGGTGTGGGGGCACTCTTCTTCATATGGGCGATGAAGCGAGTGCAGCCTCTGTACGACGCGGGATGGGCCTCGGCGCAGTTTGCCCACTTTGCCGGGTCCGTCCTTGGTATCTCGCAGTTCTGCGACAAATGTGCGCCTGCACACTTGACACATCCTGGAGGCATCGTGCAGCAGCTCTGCGTATGCCCTAGCTGCTGGCAACGGTAGCATTGTTGTTTGCTACCGTCGTGATGTTTCACGTCGAGCCCCAGGACCTTCTTGACGGCGAGGATGCGGTGTATATCCACGCCACCGTCTAGTTGTATGTACACCATCCACAGAGGATGTTTGTCCGGTCACTGGATCCCTGCGGGTCATCCGTTTCACGAGGAGTGTCGGGAAACCTTGGTTCTGAAGACCCTCCGCGATCCTGGCCTCGGTACAGGTTAGCGCAATATTCCTTATTACCGCCTTGGTCGTTTTGTCCTCCGAGAGTTGCTACGTGTGGTACGGCGTCCTGTTATCGTCGAGCAGCCTCGTGAGGGTGCGGAAGTCTTTTGGTGGCTCAGGGAAGATACGCAGACCGTTGGCTTGTTGTACCTTGATAGAGTGTGATTCCATCAAAATTTTGATAGCCGGCCAGTTCGTGTCCGCTGGCAGGACAACTGGAGGCGGTCTGTGTGCAGGGGAGACGAAGGGGAGTTTAGCTGTGTTGAACTGCATAGCTGGGGTAGACGTTGGTGTTGGTGGGATCTTGGTGTAGGAGGTGGACGGGACCGCTGCTTTTACGGCCGGTTGTTTGGCCTTCTTTAGTGGGGGCACCGCCTTCTTACTGGCGTCGATGGTCGCAGGTGGTGATGCGAGCCTTTTCTTGGTGCTCGGCCAAGGTGTTGTCGCCTTGTCATCCTCGTCGGAGCCGTCCGTGTCCATAAGAACGGCAAAGCTGTTCCCGGTGGGGACAGTGGGCATCGGTGTGGATGTTGGTGTGGGCTTCGGCGTTTGTTTCAGTGTGGGTGTCGGCTCGATGTCGGCGTCGATGTCGGCGTTGGAGTCGCTGGCCTGGACAGCGCTTCTATGCGTCTTGACATCCGCTCCAGTTTCTCCTGGAGTTTGTGGTTAGCCACCATTAGCTGGGCATGTGAAATGGCTAGTGTCGTCTGCTCGTTGAGTTCGGCTTGGTAAAGCTGTTGGTAGTCCGGTGGCTCGGTGCGGATTGGGGCATGCTCGGCCTGGACCTTGGCGAACTGCTCGGCGTAGTTGCTGCTGGCCATTGTGTGGAGCCGTAAAAACGGCTGGTCGATCTTAGAATTATGTCGATCTCGGTGACGGCAAGTCGATTCCCAGAATTTATGGGTCCGTTCGGCTGCCGTAAAAACGGCTCGGAGAACGGTTTCGATGCAGGACTGTACGCAAATAAACCGTGCAGACAAGTCGCAAACGTATGGAAGGCCAATCAGGGTGGTTCCTGCATTTATTGTGGCCCTCTTCACCACAAAAGGCTCATTTGATAGGCACAAGTGAGTTGCATTTTTGTGTTGGATGGGCACCAAAACACTTATTGCAGGAATAAGCATTGGTACAGAAGAATTTCTGTACGGTGTGTGAATTGAGAACACTTGGCGCATGGTGTTGTTATTGGGTTCGGCGGGCGGCTTTCGATTTGTAGAAAAATTCCTCCTGCGTTAGTTTCTAGTTGGAGATGGGACACAACCAGTGGCGGGTCGAGGATGTTCGGCGGCGGCGCAATGGATGAAAATTTGACCGAAACAGCAACGAAATATTTGCTTCCTCTATAAGAGTAAGTAGTGCGGCATGAGCGACATCTTTGTTTTTGCCCTCGCTACGGAAATCCACGAGCCGCCGCTGGACACGACTTTATGATTCGGATTTTCTGTGTTGGTGGATCCGTGGCCTTTGATATTATTTTCTTGCAATAATGGTGTTTGATATTGGTATTATTTAATTCATAACTAATCTGTTTAATTCAACAGTACATATGATTAAGAAGAATGTGATGTTTGATGTGGTGTTGTGGTAGGAGCTATCGTTTGCTTGAAGCCATTTATTTGCTTTAGGGCCTCGAGCGACTGCAATTTGATAATTTGTTCGTTCTGGACCATGCTCACATGTGGATGCAAGGACACTTTGTCCAAACTGCCGATTCGTATTCGGTTCCGACGCCTTGTTTACGAATGATAATAAATAATTTAACTTGAATGAATAGAAATTAGATTTTAAATTGCGATAATACGTAATTTTTTTGTTATGAAAAAATTTGTCGTATGCTATTCTACTTATCAACTTCACCAACATATAAGGACTTATGTTAGTCCTTGTACATATAGGGTGTCCCACGAAAAAGTTGCATTTTAAAATTGCTATAAAAAAAAGACGGGTGGTTATTTTTCAATTTTTTTTTTATTGAATAGCCCCAATATTGCGGTTTAATAGTGGAAGACCACTTCATTCATATGGCTGCCCTGGCTGGCTTTGCAGTAGCCCGTTCTGTCGACCCAATTTTTCATGACATTTTCGATGGTGTGGCCCTCAATGGCTGCAATGGCGACTTCAATCTCGTGCTGTAGGTCGTCAATCGTCTCTGGATGGTTGGCGTAGCACTTATACTTGACCGCTCTCCACAAAAAATAGTCCAACGGGATCAAATCGCAGCTGCGAGGCGGCCAGTTAACATCGCCGTTTCGGCTAATTATGCGATTTTAGAACGTACCGCGCAAAAGTTCGACTGTAACGTTTGCTGTGTGGCACGTGGCGCCGTCCTGATGGAACCAAATGCCGCCGATGACTCTTCCATTCGGGGATAGAAAAAACAAATCCAACATGCCGCGATAGCGCTCACCATTGACGGTTACGGCGGCTGCTGCTTCGTTTTCGAAGAAAAACGGACCAATGATGCCGCCGCACCACATACTGCAGCAGTCACTCGTTGTGGGTGCAGTGACTTTTCCATGATTACGTGTGGATTTTCTGAGCCCCAAATGCGGCAGTTTTCCTTATTGACATAACCACCGAGGTGGAAATGAGCTTCATCTGAAAAGATGATTTTTCGATAAAAATGCTCATCTTTCATCAAGCGTTCTTCGGCCCATTGGGCGAACCGAAATCGCATCGGATGGTTGTGCGGCTTCAGTTCTTGCACCAATTGAATTTTGTACGGCTTCAAACCGAGGTCTTTCATCAAAATTCTTTGAAGAGACGTGCGAGAAATGTTTAATTCCTGCGAGCGGTGTCGAGTTGATGTTGATGGATTGTCACTCACACTTTCGGCAACAGCAGCAATATTTTCGATTGAGCGCACTGGGGGAGCACGGGAACGCGTTGCTTTATCCATTTCACGCACATGCTTCACAAATTTATCCACAAACTGCCTGGAAGGCGCTTCATTTTTCCCGAATTTTGTGCGCATTTTTCTTGCAGTTTCGGTTGAAGACTCCATTTTGGAAGTAAGTTTTCAATATTTCCCAATTTTCTTCAACGTAAACTTAACCATTTCGTAAACCGCAAACCTTTTACTAAATATTTGACACATTGGCAAAGTCATTCGAGCTGTCAAAGCCGAAATAATCGATAGTTCAAAAAGCAACCGAGAGATGGGTCACCCTGTAGAATTAACGATCTTAAACCAATAGTAGTATATCAATAGTAGTATTATTTCTAACATACAAATGTGTATGTGTATTTAATATCTTTGATATTTTTAACACACAAATTATCTATTGTATCATTCAATATCCATCGTGGTACTAGCCAGGAAAGTAGTTGTTTCGGTAGATGATTTGTTAATTGCAGTCTCTTGAGATTTTTAAATTGTGGAAGACGAAAAGTATCGTATTTCTGATTCTATTTTATTTTTCTGCAAGGAGTCAGGGAATCTTTATTTAATACAAACGTGTGATCCCAATTAAATCCGACAGCATTTATTTGCTATTTGAAAGCCTTTAGTTCGTATTATTTTATACGCATCCTAATACACTGCCGAGCATAAAACTAGGGTCACTTTGTAATTTGAATTTTTTTTGGAAATATTTAGTTTTTTACGTGTTTTTTCGGTTGTAATAGTTTACTAATTGATTGTTTGAATAAAAAAAAGTTTTTGTTGTTCAAAGTTTATTGAAAGTAATGAAAATGAACAATTTCAATTTGATATGCTAAGTAATGAAAATAATCAAGTTTACTTTCATACGCTTTTGTTGAAACAAGCAAGTTTAGTTTTTGTTTCTATGATGACATTTGTCTGTTGCAAATTGTTTGTGTATTGTTGTCATTGTTAGCGTTTTGCACTGAGCATAAATCTTGTTGTTGCGGCACGAATTGTGGCGACTTTAGAAGACGGCCGCTGTCAGCGCAAAACTGCGAGAAACATTGATGTAAGTCAATATATATTCCAGAAGCCTGTGTTATACAATATGCAGATGATACGACCCTGTTAAGTGCGAATAAGGATCTGCATGCAGTATTAAGTGCAAATCAAAACGCTACTGTGCTGGCCTCTGAATGGTACACTGGAAACCGCCTTCATTTGAATCCAAGCAAAAGTGTCAATGTATTGTTTAACTTAAAAGGTGAATATAATATTGGCTCACCACATGCTAGTTTTTTGGGAGTGTGGGTCGATAGTGAGTTAACATGGAATCATAATACTGAACAGCTTGCAGGAAAATTGTGCTGCAGTATTTACTTGCTACGAAATTTGTCAAATTCAGTATCATTGGAGGTCTTAAAGACATCATATTTTGCAAATTTCCAGTCTTTGATCAGTTACTGCTTGATAGTATGGGGTCATTCGCCTGAACTACAGCGTATTTTTAAACTTCAACGACGAGTTATCCGAATACTTGCGCATGTTGGATATAGAGCAGATACAAAGGCATTATTTAAAAATATGGGAATTTTAACTCTCCCCTCTTTGTATATTTACCAATGTCTAATTCACATAAAGAAAAATGAAGGTGAATATAAATTAGTGAATGCTATTCATCAGGGGCGGCTCGTTATGTAGAGCCAAGGAGCCACGGCACTACCTGCAGTTTCAAGTCCTGCAAGAATTTTTACACTTTCTCGCCAGTTACTTTGGTCTAGGAAGATAAATCGTTCTTTCTTTCTTCAAAAAGGGAGGGGGGAGGGGGTATATTGTATAAGTGGCTCTACCATGTTCCACGAGCCGCCACTGCTATTCATAATTATCCAACTAGACAAGAAAACGATATACATATACGTAAAATGCGCTTAACTAAATCTCAAACTGGAACTAGATATTGGGGCCCAAAATTCTTTAATAAATTACCAGTTGCTATCAAATATTTACCTCTTAAAATGTTTAAAGTGTTTATAAAAAGGCTTTTTTGGAAAAAGCCTATTTCAGCTATGACGAACTTTTAATCGATAGCGACATTTGATACATATCCAGTGATTTAACTTCTACTTGTTTTTAATGTCTTACCTTATGTTTCTACAGTTTGTCGATTTGTTCTAATATATTTTTAATTTTATTCGTCTGTCAGTAATTTTATTTCTACATGTTTGTATTGTCGTACCAAATTTAATTTTAATATGTTTATAATAATTTTTTTTTAATTTCACATTTTATTTCTTTGTTATTTGTCTTATTTATACACTTAATTCATAGTATGTCTGTTAGTAATTTTATTTTTACATCTATTTTAATATGTTTGTATTGTCATCACAAATTTAATTTTAATATGTTTGTAATAGTTTCTTAAATTCATATTTTATTTCTTCGTTATTTATACACTTAATTTATAGTACCTATGTCTATTAATAATTTTATTTTTACATCTATTTTAACATGTTTGTATTGTCTTAAATTTCATATTTTATTTTTTAGTTATTTAATTGAATTTATAGTACGTACCACCTGACTTATGTAAGCGATTAAGTAATCACACAAATATAGTATTATTATTATTATTATTAAGTCTCTCGAGTGTGCAACGAGTATGGCGGCGGTACGAAGAGATTGGTCAGCTCACTCGAAGACCTGGTTTAGGACGAGGCAAGACTACAACAGCTAGAGATGGCCGCTTTCTTGTTTCTAGTGCTTTGAGAAACCGAACGGTCACAGCAATTTCCCTTCGAAATCATTTGCAAGAAGTGAGAAATGTAGACATAAGTGAGTGCGACTTCATGCTGCTGGATTATCTTCTCGAAAAAGAGCTACTGGACCGCCGCTTTCCCGTGAACACCGGATTGCGAGGTTGAATTTTGCACGAGAACACTTGGCTTGGACAATAGCGGATTGGAGTCGCGTATTGTTTTCCGATGAATCGCGATTCTGTCTTACGGGCTCAGATAGACGTGTAAGAGTCTGGCGATGACAAGGCGAGAGATATGCTGAAGCATGTATTGCCGAGCGACTTCCATTTGGTGGAGGATCAGTTATGGCATAGGGAGGCATATCTTTTGACACTCACACGGAGATAGTCTTTATCAAGAATGGGATATCGACTGCGCATAGGTATCTGACAGAGGTTCCAGAAGACCATGTTTTACCGTTCATGGTTACTCTTGGTGACGACGCAACATTTATACATGATAACGCAAGGCCCCACACTGCTTGGATAGTTACTGAGTATCTTGATGTGAGTCAAATCACGCGATTTGTTTGGCCTGCTCGTAGTCCGGATTTAAATCCAATCGAGCATGTTTGGAATAAGATGGGAACACGTTTACGGAGACATGTACCGGCCTCCAGAAACTCTAGAGAGCTTTGTGACATATTGGTGCGGGAGTGGGACAATCTTCCGCAGAATATAATCTAAAATCTGATCCAGAACATGCCTCGTCGTTTGCAAGCTGTTATCACTGCCAGAGGAGGGAATACTCGCTACTGAAGTCCTTAAACTTTATTTTATTTCAACAAAAGTATATGAACGTAAACTTGATCATTTTCATTACTTAGCATATCAAATTGAAATTGTTCATTTTCATTACTTTCAATAAACTTTGAACAACAAAAACTTTTTTTTATTCAAGCAATCAATCAGTGAACTGTTACAACCGAAAAAACACGTAAACAACTAAAAATGTAAAAAAATAAATAAAATTACGGAGTGACCCTACTATCTGTTCCAAAAAGGGAGTCTCCTCACTTCAAAACCTCATATTTATGATTTAGAGGACACGAATATTCTGAAATTTATACCATATATAGATGCATCGTTTTTCTATATGTATATTAATTTGTATGGAAATATTTTGATAAATACGCCTTTTTCCGATGTATTTGTTTGAAAATGTACTGTTTTGAACGACAATTTTCGAAACTCTCATCTTTGTGTGCATATAACATTGTTATTAATCACTTGAATATTATGAAAAAAATATATATCTAACGCTATTCTATTCTGAAGGCGCAGAACGAAAGAAAAAAAAAATGTTGTTTTTATTTTAAGAGTTCAGGCCTAGAATCGAAATATCTGCTATCTCGATAATTATACAACGAATTGAAATACGGCTTTCGCTTATAGATGGACTAATATTATTTAGGAAACAATTGCAAATAAATTTCAAGAAAAGAGTAGAACTTTTGTCAAAATTAAGTAATTTTCCCGTCGATGATTATTTTAGATCGGCGAGAGAGATGCAAATATGTGACTCAGGCGTTTCCTCGACGTTAGTACGGTTCAGTTTGACGGTAAGCAACAGATCCCGGCAGAAAATCATGTACAGTCATTAGAAGCGGCGTGAACGCATCGTAGATATACTGACACGATATTCCGCCCGCTTCGCCCCGCGCCTCTGCTGTGAGCGTAAACATTCTCTATTTCATTAAAAGGTTTTTAATTTATGTAATTAACAAAACTATATTTATTTACGATTAAATGATATATTTTGCATCAGATTTATATGAAGTACGTAATCTGAAAAATTCTTATACATTTATTCATTCATAACTGAAAAAACAATGCTCCGCATTTTACCAAATTACAACAAAACTAATTTAAAAAAAATATTGATATTACCCCACATAATAGGTAAAGGTACAATTGATCTCATGTAATTTTTTCAGATTTTTATAAGCAGTAGCTTACTTTCTACAAGCTGTTGAATTTCATACATCTTAAAATTTGCTTAATTTCGGGTACTTTTTTACACTTTTTTAGTATTATCTCGACAAATAACAAACGTAAACACTTAATTCTATAGCAGATTGTAGATAATACTACAAAGAATGGTGACCAATTTTAAATAATTTTAGAGTGCACTAATTTTTGAAATATACTTGTTGAAACACAGGAGACTCCCTTTTTGGAACGGATAGTAGTTTTATGCTCGACAGTGTGGTAAGTTACTTGAAATGCATACGCCACTGGCAACAAGCGGCCTCTGTGATTTCGCGCAGACTGGGATTCTCTATTCAAACGTATTCAACCACAACTCAAATCCCTTAGATGTAGATATAACTATTGTTACCGTACTCGTCCCGCCCGCTAAAGCTGAATCAGCAGCGCATCTCTATAAAAGAAGCTGCAAGCAGATAAGGCAGTTAGTTTTCATTCAAAACAAGACAAGACTCTATCGACTTGTTCATCGCGTTACGCTACCTTGCTCTCATAAATATAAACCACTATTTTTGTACTGCAAATTAAGTAGAATTGTAGTTGTTCTTAAAATAAAACTTTTTTAAAAACAACGACGTGTTTGAACAATCGTTAACTCTATTTCTTCTTTACTGCTGCATTTAAGCAACTTGCAAAATATTAACATATTTCACAATTCAGTTACGACCCAAATAGTAAGTTAATAAATTTATACACTAATCATTTATGTACATCAGAAAGTGAAGGTGTTAAAGGAATTAATATGGACATACCAACGTCATTCTAAAAACAGAAATGGATGTTTGGATTACTTCCATTTCATAACGTTTTAATCCTATCAGACACGAGACCTAATATATTTAGAAAGCCCGATTAATGAATGTATATCTTACAAATTCGTCATTAAACGGAAAAAAAATCTGTATAATAATTAATCATTTTCCAAGAATTCTACAAGGAAATTTATGGACAGCCTTTTTTGCCATTAAGCATACATTATCCATATATGATTATGCGCGCTAGGTGCATACTGACATTTAACTGTAATTGGAATATGCAAATATTTGTATTGTCAAGATTTATATATAAATACGATTGAATATTAAAAGGTGATTAGGTATTACAAACGTATTTAATGCGTATTAATGTAACTATGTAAAATTATATAGGATGTCTTGGTTTTAAATATTTTTTATTAATTATAATTGAAGCCCATAGATAGGGTTTTATGAATATTTTTATATTATATGTTATATGTGATAATATATCACAATTAAATGAACGAAAAATTGAAAAATACAAATATTAATCTGCAATAAAATCATAATTTTCACTGTCTCCTTCAAAAGGAGAATCTTCTTTAGGACATAGCTTTGATGCAGTTATTCTGGATAACATATTTTCATTGTTGTAAATTTCGAATAATTACCTTGTGTCATACATTTTTTAGCCATCAAACAAAAAAAGCTACGAATTAATCTGACTGACAAAAATTACTAAAAAAATCCGACCACGAATTGAATTCGGCTAGACAATCCAGAGAATTACTCATGCTTTTCAACAGTCACGGTCGGTAGGTCAATCGGTCGTTTCTGTAGCAACCGCATTAATAAACAATAAACGTCAAAAAGTGTAAATTGCTTGGCGAATTGTGTACATATTGTGTGTAATAAGACTGTGTTTGGTAGCGGATACGGCCACAGGGCAACCAGGCATTTTGCCCTTTGTTTCGGGCCAGCAAGGTTCGAAAATATGTAAATGTGTAAAGGAATCGTCTTAAAATCCTTACTTTATGAATTTTTACAATAGACGCTATAAAGTGTGTTTTTATGTGTTTTTGCTTTTAATAAAATTGTAATTATTTTATATCACGAAAAAAATTTATGGTTTACTTGATAAACGCAAAAAACTAGATTTTGGCAGTTTCTGTAATACGAAATATATCATATACCAATATACAAAAAAAAGTCAAAGGAAAAACTTTTAGGTGTTAATGAATACTTCAATAATAATTTATTTTGATGATTGTCATTTGTTTCGTTGTGTAGATATAATACAATCTTACATTTTTTCAGTGGGAATCATAGTCGGCGATGACATTTTTGAAAAGTACATTTTCTTCTGGTTACAATGATATAAGAGTTGATATACTTATTTTCATAAATAAAGCTAGCACAAATTATCGTATTCTTACAATTATGTAAGCTGTTAAAATCATATCTCACTCGGCATTGGGGCACTCGCCCACGGCTCGTTCCCCAAACTTGCCTTCGTGAGATATGGGCATCATATCCACTCTTGTTGTACAATATACTATATCCTACATATCAAATACACCATATATAAGTTAATCAAAAAAGAAACAGAATGCTGAACTTTATTTAATATTGTTTAAAATACATTGTGGCAATGGATTGTTTATTTACGTCTTATTAGTAGGCGTTCAGCAGAGCTAGTAGTGCCAATTTATCTCTTAGATCTTATCAGTAATTTCTTCAGGAGAAGAATAATCGCAGCCTGATACGTTAGCTTCCACATTACACAATAAATATGATTCACTACCCGCACTCAATTGAAAATATGATCAGCTGCAATGAGAGATATACGAATATGTTCCCTGGTGCCGCCCGTGTGAATTTGTTTTACCCGACCAGGTGATTTTTTGTTTTTGCCAGCCTAGCCGCGCAAATGCATACTTTCGTGTCCCAATAGAGCATGTAAAATCGAACGTTAGCATAGTAAAAGAATTCCTTGCCAGACTATTGGATTATTTCGTGTATTTACACATTTTTCTACGAATATACGGTGAAATTCATACCCTGCATACTCTATACGAATTAAAATTTAGAATTTGTTACAAAAAATGACGCTAAATAGTCCAACATGCTAACATGCCTAGTGGCAGCCTAAGGAGCCAATCTTTACCTCGGTAGGTAATGCCCACACTACAGTAAATTACTATGATACCAACTCGAAGAAAGTTACAAGATAACCACAGCAACTTTTTTTTTAATTTTCAAAATTAGGCTGATAACTAAAAATGAGAAAAAATAGTTATTTGTTAAACTGTTAAGTTAAACACATATTTTTTTCGCGGATTGTTCAGGAGAAATTAGTAATAACTTGCAATGCGATAATGTTCAATATATTTAATTCAACATATCGCAGGAAGCTTTGTAAAAATTTCGTAGGTACCCAAGTAAAACAAAAATGATATGCAATGAATATTTAAATCGTACGGACCGTATAATTATTTCGAGTAAAACCCTTCAATACATTTCTTAACTGATATGGTTGATGGTGGAAGCCATTACTTTGTGATACATTTTGATTCAGGAATTCAGGAACTTTTCAATAAAATGCACTTTCTTGGTATCACACACATTTCTTTACGATTAAAAATATTAAAGTCATTATGTTCATATTATTATTGTTCAATGATGAAATTGAAATAAAACTTACATAATACGTAACCTCGAGATCCTTTTCGATCATTTTTCCGAATGCTGCTCGGGTTCAATTACGTGGGAAAGTTAGGTAAACACACGGTGCTCGGAGAAAACTTACGCGGGGTTGTTAATACTTCGCAGAAGCCGTTATTGGGCTTCTTTCACAGGCTACATCTGAAGGAAAGTCTCTCGTTCTACTGTGCCAGGAAATAAGTGCGCCGGTCGGTGACGTTTAAACGTCAAATGCCGGGCCACTAGGAGCCGGTCCCGGCAAGAAAATTTCGCCACCGTTCGGCGACTCGATTTGGATAAGTTAGGGACTCGCATGGAGGTCAGGGAAATCACACGCGGTGTTATTAAAACTCCGGGGAATCTGTTTTTGGCCGTTTTGGTACGGAAAATTTAGGCCACTCTCAATTCAGCGAAAAATACATCGTAATGTCAAACAAATTTCCGGGCAGTTTTTATTGCTCGACGCGGTGTCTCATCTGATTGGCGAAATAACATGACGTAGTCGCACCTGATTGGCTCATTACTTTTACAGCCTAGGCATAAATAAGCATTTTTAAAGCCTAGTCCGCAAAAGTGATATTTCACGGCCTAAAAGCAGTCCGAGAAATCTTACATTTCATATCAATCCGCAAAAAATGTAATTTTTTCAATATGACTGTTTGATGAAAAGATAATGAAGAGAAATTTGGCACTTAACCCAAATAATACCCAAGAAGTATGACCGAATTTTTAGATTGTGTACAGCATGCAGGGCCGATCCTACCGGAGGGCTAGAGCGTGCATGGTACGTGGGCAGTGATTAGAGGGGCGGCGAAACCGGCGAAACCGGCGAAGCGCGCGAAACGAAAGACAAAGTTGCGGATTTTGTTTCCTATGTAAATTATTTAAAAAAGGAAATATTAAAATTATAACTACGGGTTTTAAAGACTTACACCATTGGGCTGACCAATTTGTAAAACATGAGAACATTGCAAATAATATTAAGTGTCTCCAAAAATGGCGGGAGTTAAAAATCCGTTTAAATAAATAAAAATCATAGACAAAGAGCAACAACAACAATTTGAATTCGAGAAAAAACGATGGAGGGCTGTTGTAGAAAGAATGATTGCTATTGTGCACTTTTTAACAAGTCAATGTCTTGCTTTTAGACGAAGTAGTTCCAATCTCTATAGGAGACATAACGATTTTTTATAGGCAGCAGAAATGCTAGCTAAATTTGACCCCTTATTGTCAGATCATTTAAATTAAATTGAAAAATCTAAAGAGAAGTCGAAGAAGAAATCCTGCACTGTGTGCAGAGGAGGCGCGCTATATAGAGCCAAGGAGCCATGGCACTACCTGCATATAAATATTTCTTTATATTTCTTTAAATACACCATTAACCAATTTAAAACACACCAAATTTTCTGAATTTTTGACCCTTATAAACCAATCAAGTAACCGTCCGGATAGAAAAACAATTAGGGCGACAACTATCGCCGATATATTATAATTTCAGAACGTTGTAACATTTTCGGCGATAGATGTCGCCCTAATTGTTTTTCTATTTTAACGGTAACTTGATTGGTTTATAAGGGCACAGTCGAATTCTGTTTCTCCATTAACGACGAAATTACACAAATTATTATGTATAGAAATAAATTAATACACGATAACACTTTTAAATATAATTAGAGATAGGCAAAACTGATACTTTTGAATCACGTTGCTACCTGTAATTCCTACTTTTTAATATCAGTGATTTTAAACCGTGATCACGGTTAGTAAACATCGTAACACCTTTTGAAATTATGATTATTTCAAAATTAGTGAAAAAGCATTTCTAGACTGTTGCGGAAACATAAAGTGGAATGTATTTTGAGTAAAGTATGTTGCAAATGTTTTTCTATGTGTCTGTAAAAGCTCATCTTCAAAATAAAGATTTGCTCTGTTCTCGGGGAGTTGTTTTAAAATCTAGACGAGAAGCATTTAAAGATTTTTGCAGAATCGTAAAATGGAATAAATTTTTAGTCATTTTGTAAAGTTTCAATTCTAATACTTGATAATCGATTTTTTTTATTTGTGTTTTGCCTCTGAGAAAGCGCATATTTAGAATGATGATTTGCTCCGTTCTCGAGGGATTATTTTTAAATGAAATAATTAATGTCGAATCGTCCAGTATATTTTGAGTTTTGAGAGAATTTTAATATTTTTTTTAGTTGAAATTTGTAATTTGAAAATTGTTATAGTGCTGGTTCCGTGGTATTATTTCAAAAATTACAATAAAGGAATGTCTAGTTGTTCGCACCGAATATTAAAGTTAAATTAATTTTGAGTACGTTTGGTTCAGCATTTGTTTTTATTTTTATTTTTTCAGTTCATGAAAATAGTAATTTGAACATGAGAGCAGAGAAAATGGCGTATAAACTAATTAATAAAGAATTTTGGATTTATTTTGTAAATTATTTTGCGCATTATTTTTAAACTTTCATTTCTTCAAATTTCTTCAACCATACATAATTTTAGGTTAGAATAAAGTTGGTAGAGTGACTGGTGGGTGGGCGCTATTTCACGTGGTGAGTGGGCCATATCTTGTTGCCCACGCACCTAGTTTTTCACCAATGAATAAATTAATCAAAAGATAATCAAATGTTGATTTTGATCATTCGATTTCAAGCCGAAATAAAAAAAAGAGAAAAGGTTAATAAAACACCTATAAAATCTTGATTATGATCATTCATAAGCAGAATAGTGCCAAATTTACGATTTTCAAAAAAAATTCTCTAAAAAGAAAAGATATAAAATCAAGATTTTCAAGTGTAGTCATTATATGTTTTAAAAATTGAATCCTCAATGTTTGGTTCTTTAAAACGTTTACGGACCAAACGTGTAAAACACTGCAAATCTTGTTTTTTAATCCTTTTTTGTCGTTTTAGAGAATTTTTTTTGGTCATTGAAACGTCAAAATCGAGACATTTGTGTGTTAAATTTTTGCAAAAGGTGTTTGTCGATTTTTTAAAATAGCACTTCTAAATATGTTGGACAATTTTAATAATGCAATCTCTAAAATGTGAAAAAAGTCATTCAAGAAAAATATAAATTATTTTTATGTTATTTTTTTTTGTTATTAGATAGTTTTTGCCGGTGATTTTTTCGAAGTTTATAACTTGCAAACGCGTTGGATGATCTCCATTGGTTGAAAACTAAAATATCTACAAAAAATTGTTAAGAAACTTGTTTGTAAAATGTGTAAAAAAGTGTCTAAAAACAAGGTTTCCGAGTCCAGAAGTTTAGAAACGTATATTAAGTACTTTTTTAAAGGTTTATAATACCCAAACGAGGTGATCTCGATTATTTAAAAACTAAAATGTGCCAAAATTTATGGGCTTTGAAAATAGTTAAGAAAATTTTTTATAAAATTGGTGAAAAATGTCAAAAAATCAGTATTTTCGCTAAAAATCACAGTTTGGGTATCAATTACAATTTTACGTAGCAATCACATTTGAAGTAGCAATCACTGTTTAATTAGCAGTCATGGTTTGGCTAACAGTCGCAATCACAGTCACGCTGTGCTTTTTTACTATCAGTGACAAATCACAGGTACGTGAAATATCACCCATCCTTAAATATAATTAATTTATCAACAATTATCAGCCACAAAACTATTCAATTATCAATAAGTTTAGTGCTGAGGATAGGGGCGGCTCGTTATATAGAGTCAAGAAGAACCTGCAGTTTCAAGCTTAGCAAGAATTTTTAATTAACTCTTAAAACACTTTTTCGCCAGTTATTTTGGTCTAGGAAGATAAATCGTTCTTTCTTTCTTAAAAAAATGATAGGGGGGGGGGGGGTATATTGTATAAGTGGCTCTACCATCAACATGTTCCGGTGGCACTGTGTCAACTTGAATGTAAATCATTAAAATTTCAAACCGTAATAGCTAGATACACCATCAGGGCAACATCTATTATCACAATAAGAAACCATAAACTAGCGACAATTATAACAATATCATTGATAAACATTCAAATATTGTTTCCCCGTACGACAACCGAACACCAGTTTCAATCTTATTAGATCTCATCAGGTCAATATAGATGCTGACATAGAAACGGTTTTTCACTATGGAGTTGTAACCCCAAGTAATCGTAATAGATAGATACACCATTAGGGCGACTTCTATTGTCGTAACGTTGCACAAATTATTTAATTGAAACAATATTTAAAAAAACCGTAAATGCAAAAAATCGCGAATATTTCGTTTTGTAGCAAAAAGTTACGTATTATATGTAATTGAAATTATACATATTCTTGATAATAAGTTACTTTTTGGTGTCTTATTACTAAAATAGTAAACACGCAACCCCCAAGATACGCACTTGAGGGGGCGGCCAACTCAATATTTGCACGCGGGCGGCCAAGGGTACAGGATCGGCCCTGACAGCATGTACTGTTTTCCAGATGTAGTACCCAACTTTCCGTTTCTTTTTTGACATTTTTGCACTTTTTGTTGATAAATGTTTATCATAAATTGATCGATTTTTTAAAATAATATAAGCTTTGAAAAATATAAATAATATATAAATTAATTATGAAATTATAGTAGTACTATCAGCTTCATTGGTTTAATATACATATTTTAATTCGCTTAAACAAAATTCTGATATTTTTAATATTTTCCTTTTCTTTAGTTATTATCGGATTTGGTAAGCTTAAAAGCACTGAACATAAAAAAAAACTGTGTGTTCTTTTTTTAAATATGTACTGGTTTTATCACTTTGATAATAATATGCAGTTTTAAATTGTTTAAAATGGAATTTCAAAAATTCTTCAAGTTACTCCTTGTACTGTACCTGTAGAACAGGCGATCTTGAATCAATGTTACTATGTTACTATTTATAACATGCAACTTACTTTTGTATAATTCAATATCCGGCGTTATATTAGCCAGGAAAGTATTTGTTTCAGTAAGTCTTCTGTTTTAACTTTTTGTTAGACTTAATTTTACAGAAGGTAGTAATATGAAATAGATACTATTTCTACCAGTTTAGTTTCTGAATGTTTAAAATTTAAAATTTTCAGAAACTAAATTGAGTTTTTACTTGTTAAAATTAATATCTATTTCGTATTACTATTCTATTAATGAATTCTGTAGATTACCTAACAGGTTCAATATTCATACCGTGAGCGCCTAAAGTATGGAATATAGTCAGTAAAATCGAAATAAAATATTTTTGGAAAAAATCCTCAAACATGTCGATTTTCTTTCATAAAAATACACATTTTTGCATGAAAGTCGATTTTCAGTCGTCATTTGTTTTTTAGTAATGACATCATCCATTTTGTTTTTAAATGGCAACCCCCTATTTTTATTCTTGATTTTGAGAGATCTTCTTATTGTTGAACGGGCAGTATAAAAATATTGCCATCTTACATAAGACATTTTTCGAATAAATGACAATTGAAGGTGAGAACTTGATATCTAGAGTTTTTGCAAAATGAACTTGTTCCAGCGCTTTTTTTCGAAACAAAAATGATCTTGACCTTCCATACATACAATATGGTTTCAGCAAGACGGCGCAACCACGCACTATGCGCGTTTTTTTTGACAATCGCATTACAAATTGGTGGATTGGCAGGCGACGACCGATAGAATAGCCCACGAAAGAGATGAATACGCAGAATTAGTCTGGAAAATATTCATGATATTCAAGAAGAATTTCTACATGTTCGAAAACAAACAAAAAAAAACAAAAACAAAAAAAAACACGCATAGTGGGGGCATGCGCCGTCTTGCTGAAACCATATTGTATTATACCGGGTGTGGCACTTAAGATGCCTCGGACCATAGCTCCTTTACGATAAAAGCTATCGAAAAAAATCTAAGAACAAAGCGGTGCATAGTTACCGTCGCTATGTTTCAAAAATATTTCTAAGCATCAGTGGCGTGCCGTACTCCAGTGGCGTACCAAACTTATGTTTTTTTAAATGGAATGCTCTATTTTTTATTGCAGATTTGGAAAGTGCTCGACGAGTACTTATTTTTTTATCTAACATGTTATACCCTTCATTTTAGCGGTTTCGCTGTTATAACCCCTTCTTTCAAAATTGCGCCCCATTTTTGAGATTTTTTTGTAGAGAAACTAATTGACGCCGGCGCCTAAATTTTGAATTGAGATACAGGTTAAGACCTCGTATACCTTCACATAATTTTTTTTCGGGTAATTTATGGAAAAAAAATAATTTTTGATTGATCTTCGCATGTTGTCATTTTTTCCGAAAATTTCAAATGGCACCCCCCTAAAAAAATTACGGCGTTGTACAGCCAAAACTCTAAATTTTTCATTGGTGTAAAAAAAATTACACATTGCATAACAAAATTTCGGAGAAAAAAGGAATTTCATCGCAAATGTCGGGAAACGTTTTCCGTTCCCAAGTGAGCCATGAGAAAACAAAAGATTGGTAATTGTCAAAGTAAATTATTAGACGTCAGTAGCAGCCATAAGTCATTTTTGATAAACGTTCTAAAAATGTTCCGAACTCAAGAGGAAATGTTGACATGATATTTATTCTTGGAGAATGCAACAAGAATTGTTTCTTGGCATCACGAGTGTACGCTGCGAGATATCCGCACAGGGCACATCCAAATGAACGTGCGTTTCAAAAAGTGTTGGAGAGATTTACTAGTACGGGAAGTGTGAAACGGCCAAGGAGAGTTAGAAAGAAGACAGTTATTACCGAAAATAATGAACTGCAGGTTATGGAGGCAGTTATTGAAGATCCTCATACCAGTATCCGTGATATTAGTAGGAATCACGATATTTCGATCCGTACATCGTGTTCTTAAAAAGTACAAATTCCGTCCATTTAAGATTCAACTGCACCAAGAATTGCAACCTCAAGATTTTCATGCGAGGCAAGATTTCTGCATGTGAGCTATCAACAAAATTGAGCAGGAGGAATCATTTCTTATGCGCGTATTATTTTCTGATGAAGCGTTCCATAGAAATGGGCATGTCAATCGCCACAACTACCATTATTACGCCGATGAAAACCCACAAGCTATGCGAATGATAAACCACCAGCAAAGATGGTCGCTGAATGTTTGGGGAGGCATACTTGGAGAACACCTTTTGGGTCCTTATTTCATCGAGGGGCATCTGAACGGCAACAGTTATTTGAGGTTCCTTCACGACGACTTGGATGATCTCTTGGAAAATGTCCCTCTAGCCGCTCTTCGACAGATAATTTTCCAGCACGATGGAGCTCCTGCACATAATAGCTGTGTCGTTCCGGAATTTCTCGATGAAACGTTTCCGGACTCCTGGATTGGTCGTGGGAGTCCTGTGAGGTGGCCGCCAAGATCACCAGACCTCACTCCCCTTGACTTCTTCCTTTGGGGCCATATCAAAGACGAGGTTTACAGGACGGTACCAACTACTGTCGAGGATATGAGGGAGAGAATCCGCGCGGCTTTCCGCGGTATATCACCAGAAGTCCTTAGGGCAGTGTCTAAAACCTGTGAGGCGAAGTTGCGGTTATGCCTCCAGCAGGAAGGTCGTCATTTCGAACATTTAGTTTAAGTTGTTAAATTTTCTTTATCTGCATTTTTCATATCATGTTGAATAAATAGGTACATACCATTATGTTGACCGTATTTGTGTATTTGTTTTCTCATGGCACACTTGGGAACGGAAAACGTTTCCCGACATTTGCGATGAAATTCCTTTTTTCTCCGAAATTTTGTTATGCAATGTGTAATTTTTTTTACACCAATGAAAAATTTAGAGTTTTGGCTGTACAACGCCGTAATTTTTTTAGGGGGGTGCCATTTGAAATTTTCGGAAAAAATGACAACATGCGAAGATCAATCAAAAATTATTTTTTTTCCATAAATTGCCCGAAAAAAAAATATGTGAAGGTATACGAGGTCTTAAACTGTACCTCAATTCAAAATTTAGGCGCCGGCGTCAATTAGTTTCTCTACAAAAAAATCTCAAAAATGGGGCGCAATTTTGAAAGAAGGGGTTATAACAGCGAAACCGCTAAAGTGAAGGGTATAACATGTTAGATAAAAAATAAGTACTCGTCGAGCACTTTCCAAATCTGCAATAAAAAATAGGGTATTCCATTAAAAAAAAACATAAGTTTGGTACGCCACTGGAGTACGGCACGCCACTGATGATTCGAAATATTTTTGAAACATAGCGACGGTAACTATGCACCACTTTGTTCTTAGATTTTTGTCGATAGCTTTTATCGTAAAGGAGCTATGGTCCGAGGCGTCTTAAGTGCCACACCCGGTATAGAAGGTCAAGATCAATATTGTTTGGAAAAATTGCTACAAGCGCTGGAATAAGGTCATTTTGAAAAAATTCTAAATATCGGGTTCTCACCTTCAATTGTCATTTTCTCGAAAAATTTCTTATGTAAGATGGCAACATTTTTATACTTCCAGTTCGACAATGAAAAAATCTCTCAAAATCAAGAATAAAAATAGGGGGTTGCCATTTAAAAACAAAACTGGATGACGTCACTACTCAAAAACAAATGACGACTGAAAATTGACTTCCATGCAAAAATGTGTATTTTTATAAAAGGAAATCGACGTGTTCCAGGATTTTTTCCAAAAATATTTTATTTCGATTTTACTGACGATATTCCATACTTTAGGCGCGCACTGTATATTCATGCTATATTTCGTGTTTATTCAATGTATTTACTATTGATACAAATTAATCGCAATAAGTAAATTACTTATGCTATTTCTTTAATCTTATTATTAAAAAAAACAATTCAAACCAACTCGCCAACAGGATTTATTTGGATGATTACTGAATGTTTTAGTATTTTGCAATCTGTGATGACATCGTACATGAAAGAATTTGCTGATTTGATTTTGTCAACGAGTGACTCAGTTAATTGGGTTATAAATAATATTTGTAATTTGAATCACGTTGCTATCCAGCGTATTGTATATGTACAAAATTAATAATCGAGTTGAGAACAATAATAGGACAAAATAATTCAATACGGCATAAAATATTGCTGCCTGATACCAAAATGTTGTTAAGTTTTAATCATATTTAGTTCAAATCATATTCAGTATATATTGTTTCAAGACTTCTTTCGATTTGACCTATTTGCTATTGAGCTCTGGACATTCCGATTGATAAACTCCTGATTTTTTTAGTGATAAGTATCGTATCTTTAGCGTTACAGATAAAGGGACCGTAAAATTTATGATACAATACAGGATGTTGAATCGCAAAGTGGGCCATAGAGATTTACATATAAAATTTGAAATGTGTATCGGTCTACTTACTAAGCTAAATTATTATTTATTTCTAAGCTGAATTATTTAGCACAAAAACTTCATATTCTATCTTCTTCTATATAAATAATAATGTAAATGTTCAAAATCTCTGAAAGTTCTTCATCGATTGCTTTGAAATTTTGACTCAATGTTGCATTCGAATGCGATCATGTTTTTTATACACCTACTACTAAACAATGCGCCAAGAAAATTGGTCCTATATCACATTTTTCGGAAAAATTAAGAAAAAACACAAAGAAAGTTAATGATTCAACTGATTCAAAATGTTACATTTAACCAGACTAAGCCACACCAACGTATGGCCGGGTACAGCTAGTATTTAATAAAAAATAAAGGTGTGCCAAGATATATATTCTTTTTTCGACGCCTGGCCTTGGTTCTATGACCAATAGCCATCATCAATTTTATATATATTTTAAGTTATAAATTAAATGAATAAATGAACAAATAAATAATGAAAGACGTATACAACAACCACGGACCCGAACGAATACTTCTCGAAACCGAAAAATCTTTCGCCTGGGCTGGGATTCGAACCCACACGGCCGCGGTGCAGCCGGCACAAGCACTCCCCTGTACCCACTACACCAACGGACCGCCCTATAAAATAGTTATTTCTTTAATAAGGCAGTAAAGTGGCAGATTTGCTGGCGCGGCTGGAGATTGACCGACGACGTAGGCTGTGAATCTAGCCAAGTAGGTAGCTATATAAAAATTTTGTAGACACCCATGTAAAAAAAAATTGACATTTATAATAGACATTGCGGTGTCCGCATTTTGCCGATGTGTTTGGTACAATCATTTACAATCATAGACAGTGCTTCTGGCGAGGTATTAACTTAACCAGGGATTAGAGAAGCGTCAGGGAATATAGAAATCTACTTATTAACATGATTTCATAAGTAACACGTAATTCATATTTAAATCTGGCGGGCCGTAAATTCTGATTAGCGAAATAATTTCCTAGGCCGTGAAGTCTTATCTGATAAGATAATTACTTTAAAAGCCTAGTCATTAACAAGCATTTTAAAAGCTTAATCCGTAAACGTGATACTTTGCCGTCTACCAGCAGTCACTCAAATCTTAAATTGCATGTTTTCTCTTGTTGTTGGGCGTTGTTAATAAACTATGACTTTTATCCTCCCTCATAGATAAAAGTCTAATGGCATCAAATCAGGTGACCAAGGAGGCCAAGTTCTAGGACCTCCACAGCACTTTTCTTAAAAAAAACAAACTGAAATTAACTCGAAATGCGCTGGACAACCATCTTGTTGGAACCACATGACTTGATATATCGCAAGCGATACATCTTCAAGAAGTCCTGGCAGTGCATTTTGTAAAAATTGAGAGTACAAATTTCCATTCAAACTCTGGTTAAAGAAATAAGGACCGATAATTTGGTACCCGATGATAACACATCAAGCTCCATCGATGTTGGTTATCCACTTGTCGTAGCCAGTGAGGATTTTCCATTGACCAGTAATGCCCATTATGAATATTAACTTCTCCAGTACTTTTAAAACTAATCTCATCAGTCCAGAGTATTTGAAATGGAAAATCACTATTTTTCAGCTAGCAACCAATTATAAAACGTAATGCCTTTCTGGAAATCATCTTCGCTCAGTTCTTGCCAAAGATGAACGTGATATGGGTGAAATTGATTCTCTTTTAAAATTTGATACACCGTCCTGTGACTTATCTAAAATCTTTGAACTATTAATTAACTCCGGTCTTTTTAATGCTGTCCGCTCTATGATTTCACCATCTCAGCACGGATTTATGCCTGGTCGCTCCACAGTTACCAACCTCGCTTGCTTAACACAGTGTCGGAGGTATTAGACAGAAAGGTAGAGTGGATGTTATATACACTGACTTTACCCGTGCTTTTGATACGGTTAATCATTCTCTTCTACTGACAAAACTCGCTGCTCTGGGACTATCGCCTAACTGTGTGAACCTCGTCAGCTCGTATTTGAGTAATAGAGTATGTTTCGTATCTTTCTATCTAGCTGATATGGATTTTATAACCTCATGGTGTCATAACAATGGTTTACGACTGAACATTGATAAATGCAGCAGCATGTCTTTCACAAGGAGCCGGTTGAACCAACACATCTACTGTGCAGAGGGCAAAACCTTGACCACAGTGGAGCAGGTGCGCGACCTCGGTATCCTGTTCACCTCTTCACTTAACTTCTCTGAACATATAACAGATATGTGTTTGGCCGCACATAAATCACTAGGATTCGTATTTCGGTCTTCCAAATATTTCGTTAATATTAACTTACTAAAATGTCTGTACTTTGCATATGTTAGAAGCAAACTGGACTATGCATCCCTAATTTGGTATCCTATGCTCGTGTCACACAGCGTACCTATTATACGCATAGAAAGGAAATTCTTGAAATTCCTATCGTTTAAACTAGACGGTATTTATTCAGAAAGTGGTGTACCACAGGAGGATCTACTAAACAGGCACGATATAACTGATATAAATGCTCGCAGGGATTCTTACAGTGCAAATTTCGCAAAAAACTTGATATCCAACAAAACTGATTGCAGCTATCTTCTTGGAAAACTACAGTTTCATATACCTCGATTAGGACCAGGCATGCAGTGACCTTCAACCACCCTACAGCACGAACAAATTTATTACAACGCTCACCGATCCTCCTTATGTGCAAGGCGGCGGACAGTGCGTTCGACGATATATTTCTGTAGTACAATTCTTGTAGCCAATACTATTATGTGTTTTGTAGATGATGTGTTCACATCTCACTCTTTTTATTTTAGTTTTGTTTTATTTTATTTCTATTTTTATTGTTTATTTTATATACTTACATTAATGTATTATTTGTTTTTAGCTGTATTTTGTCATGTTATCCTATTATTGGATATCTTGATGTCTGTTGGATAATAAAGCCCATTATTATTATTATTCCAGAGTCTCTCGAAATTCTTCTTCATGAGGATTCATAATGATGGCAGCGATAACATCGGCTGCTCTTTCATCTCTCATTTGTCTGTTGCGATTATGACGAGGCTGTACTTCATTCGTTGTATGAACACGTGTTGCTAATCCCCGGAAAACTCTACGTGATGTTGCCGATTGGGATCGGACTAAAGCCGCTCAGCAGCTGAATAATTTTGATGGCACTGTTCCAAAACCATTACCATGTCAAATGCTTCTTCGTTTAAGAAAGGCATGATTCTTATCACAACGAATATCAATCATTACCGTACTTGTGCCCAAAGCAAGACCATTCACGTGCCGAGACAAATCAACTGTCATTGTCATTTTTGTTCGATACCTGGCTAGAAGGTCTGTATCCATAGCAAACAGTGAGTAAAAGTTCCACTTTTGTTCAATGCACTTTCGCTCACGGCTTTTCGCTCAATGTCTTTTACTCACTGGTTTTCATTCACGCATAATGATCTGTCATTGTATACATTTTTGCAATTCTTTCTGATGACGTGATTTTTATTTTTTATTCAACATTTGGTCCCTTGCGGCATTTACGACTGTGGAGACCGACGCTAGACAACCATATATACGCATACACATCACCTAGCGACCATGAGCAAACGTGAGACCAGCGAACGAGCCGACGCGCCGCCCCGGCAAGGGATGGGCGCGCCACCAGCAAGGGCTAACGTATCACCCGCCGACGAGAGAGGACGCGCCTAGAGTATTCCTAGGGCAAAGACGCGACGACCCTTCGTAACACGCTGCGGACGAAGCAGAGGCAAGCTCTGCTCCAACAAACCGTCAGGAGGTACCACAGCTAGGACATTCGCATTAGCTAGTACAGTAATGCGGAAAGCGTCGAGCTTTCATCTAAATCTAAAACGCCGAGTGCGAAGATTAAGAAAAGTCTCAGCAGCTTTATCACCGATCTCGACACCCAAGAGGAGGATTCGGTCAGACCCCTCGACAACGCCGCCGAGGCAGAAGACAGACTACCAGCAACGAACGACGCCCCGGGCCCTCTTCAGACCGGATCAGGACCACTCGACTCCAGTCCCAGTGTCACCACTGCCTCAAACGCCCAGAAGGAAACGGACAGCTAAACCATATCCTCGCCTACATCGCATCGCATCGACCGCGACACTCTACGCCGGACTGAATCCTTGGAGAGTTCGCCTCGACGACCCCAGAAGACATTCACTACGGAGACAATATCGCCGCTCACAAGAGGGACGACTCTCACCCTGTATTAAATGTAAATACGTTGGTAAATAAATTGAAATAAAGCGACTTAAAGACCACCTCTATTTGATCACCAAATGAACCGAACACAAACAACCCCAAAACGACTTCCAGGATATCATCAGGAACATCCTTAGAAACATATAACTCTTCATCATCTATTTACACAAAATCCACAATTTGCATGTAGCCACTTTATTGACGTTACAGACATTTATTTATTTTGTCTTTGTTTTTCATGGCAACAAATCTTCAAACATGTGAATTATTTTTACTTAAAATTTTGAATACAAAGTTACAGACTTTCTGGGGAGGTACCGAACAAAACCAAATAAGGCACTCGAGAGTAAGGTCGCTTTTGTTCACTTGAATTGCATCGTCCGAACACACAATTCGCGTGACCGAAAGCTTTACCTTCCTCCTCTTACTATAAATAACTATTGGCACGCCATTCATATCGTAAGTAAAATCGAGTGTCATAAGAATAATCAGAAAGGACCACTTTCATATTGTGGTAAATGGGTAGCAAGGTAATTTCAAGGTCAAAAACGGACCTGAATTTTTAATTTCATTTTTGAGTAGCTTTTCAGCTTAGAACCCAATATCACAGAGTCGGGTTTCAGCAATTTTATTTTTGATAGTTATCAAAAATATAAATATTTGTTCGATACCTCGCCAGAAGTGTATCCATAGCTACTAGTGAGTGAAAGTTCCTCTTTCGTTCACTGCCTTTCACTAACTGGTTTTTGTTCACGCATAATGATCTGTCATTATGTACATTTTTCCAATTCTTTCTAATAACGTGATTTTGATTTTTTATGCAACATTTGGTACCTTGCGGCGGCATTTGCGACTTCCAGTACATCATCAAGAACATATAACTCCTCATCATCCATTTCCACAATTTCCACAATGTGGACGCAACTTTATTGACGTTACAAAACTTTGTTTATTTTGTTTTTGTTTTTCATAGCAACAAATCCCTCCGAACATGTGATTTATTTTTATTTCAAATTTTGAATATTTATAGAGCTGATACCTCTGATATATTCAGACTATAAATGCGATACATTTCATTTATTCTGATTGCGTTGCATTTAAAAATAACTCTCTCTTTTCATCTAAACATTCTAATGGGGAAGAGAGACAAGGATATTATTTAGTATTATCGCATTAATTTGTGCTTCTGTAACTTTCACAACTATTCTAGCTAGACTATGGAATTATCAGTAGTAATATACCTAGATCGAGGTTAATTATCAAAAAATAGTTTTTTGAGTACCTTGTTACCTTGTAATTTAACGAGACAATAACATTTGTTGTCTGGTTATTAACCGAGAGCTTCAGCTCGAGGTTAATAACCAGTTGACAACAAATGTTATGTCGAGATGAATTACTAAAAGGTAAAAGGTACGAAAAAAATGTGTTTTTGATAATTCATCCAAGCTCGCGGTATATTTGGGTAGATAATTTATCGAATGAAATAATAATAAGGATCAGGAAAAGTTATGGTTTATTACAAGCTGAATAGTTTGGTTTGCTACAAGAGTAATTGTAAAAATTAAAACTTAATGACAGTGACGTAACGTCATGAACATCATGTTTTCATAACCTTAAAAGCTACTCACCTAATTACCGTTTTTCTGTTATCGATTATTACAATGCAAAACATTGTTGTAATGTCAAGCTACTCCATTAATTATCGATTTTCTGTTATCGCATCTATTATTATGTGGTAAATTATCACCCGTAACGAAATCACAACTTTTAGGTTAGATTTTTACGATTCTGTTTTTAACTTGTTACAATGTACAACCTTACGATTTTAGAGCCCGATTTATTATTATTAGTGCACCACTTTAAGAACGTCTTATTTTTAAATCGATTTTATCTAGTTAAGTATCAGTGGAGAAACTGAGGGCCTGTTTGACAGATGTTTTACGAATTAAAAGATGTCCGACATTGTAATAGATATACATATGTACCAATGTACCCAAATCAAACAATTTTACTTTATCGTAACATTTCGTGATTGTGTATACATACCTCGCGGGAACACGATTCCTGCCGAGGGCATAGATTGCAAACCGAGGCGCGAAGCGCCAAGGTTTGCTGTAATGAGGTTTTTCCCGACTCGGTATGTAATATACTATTACCTACTCTCACTTTGTAATTAATAAATTAAACAGTTTCCATCTGTCGTAATTGACTCAATATGTAATAATGCAATGTAATGTAAAAATTCAACCATTCAACGTAGCTCAAAACAGGCATAAAAAGAAAAGAAAACATTTTCACGATCAGAATACTTTTCCGTACTTCGTTCAGAGAAAATAATAAAAATAATAATCTTTTAAGAAATTTTCAAATAATAATAATAATAATAATAATAATGTTTATTAAACGGTTTAACCATTTTAACATAAATGTACATTGATTAAAATTATTACAAGTATAAATTTAGAACTACACTTAACTAATAACTGACCTAACCTAAAATAAAACTAATGTGAACAATATCCTGTAAATTTAATTGAGCGCATAAACTCCCGGTGAGAACAAGAGAAAATGTTAAAATTAGGATTAAGCGAAAGTGAATTCGAGGTACGCATAAAGCGTGTGATTGGGTTATTTAAACCATAGTTTGTACTATGGAATGCTACACGAAATAGTGGGGGGTGCCGAGTTGCGCGATTGTTATATTTTACGTAAAAAGCCACTAGAGAGAGAAGTTCAGAACATTTAATATCTCCGCTAATAATTTTAAAAAAAGTCGACATATCTGCAAAAAATCTTCTGCAGCAAAGATGATCAATATGTAGACTGGATCTTATTACTTCAAGGTCGATATTTGTGCTATAACCTAGTTTGTATGAAATTGATTTTAAGAATCTATTTTGTATATGTTCAATTTGATTTTTATAAATAATCTGATGTGGAGACCATATACAAGAGGCATACTCTAGATGTGATCGAACAAATGCCATGTAAACTATTTTGTAAGAAGAGTGTGACAAATCCTTAGACATTCTCTTTATATAGCCCAACATTCTCGAAGCACGATTACAAATATAGTTGATGTGATCTTCAAATGACACTTTGGAGTTGAACAATATACCTAAGTCTTTAATTTCATACACCTTTACAAGTATATTGTTGTTAATTTCATAATTAAAACTGTACGGAGACTTCTTGCGGGAAAAAGTAATATATTTACATTTATTAGTATAATAAATTTATATTTCTGCGTTATAATACATACATTTACCCTATTTAACCAACTTTGTATGATAACCGAAATCGCCGGAGTACCTTTCTAAAAACTCACTAAATTCCCTTAAATCGGGTGTTTCAAAAGTAAGTCGTGTATTGAAATACTGATATTTGTATTTGAGAAATTTGAAAATTAAAAATGCCTACCTATATGTAAAGCAAGAAATGGAGTTATGGATACATTTTAAGTTGCCTTTGAAGAATGCGTCATACTGTGGTGTTACCAATCTCCAAATGGCCTGCTATTTTATTGACACTAGAAGTTCCATATTTGTTTTCATTTGCTAAATTTTGCGTTTCTTATAAAACTTCAGCAACTACAACATCTGTTGCAACAGGGGGTCTTCCTGATTTCTTTTTGTCCATAACAGAACCACTTTCTTCAAATTTTGCTACCAGCTTTTGAATAGCTCTCAAAGTGCATGGGCTAAAGCCCTGCACAGGCCGTCTTTTAAAGACCCGGCCCGGCAGCGAATATTCAAAGGCCCGGCCCGGCCCGGCCCGAAGAAATAAAATGTTTTGTCGGCCCGGCCCGCTAGTGAATCCGGAATCGTTCTTTATTTTTTTTGCTATTATTTAAAATTTATAATAAAACAAATGAATTATTCGGTTTTGAAATATTTTTTAAAAAATCATATCTCAAAAAGTTTTATACTTTTGAAAAAAGAAAAATTCTCAGCAAGGATCAGGGCATAACATATATTATTTTTAAGAAAATTAAAATATAAGTAATTGATAGTTCTTTGAGATATATTTTATTTATTAAAAACTAACTATCTACATTTTTTTTGTTTTGGATTTTTTTTTAACTTTAAACATTCATAACTTTTTTCGTATCCGTAATGGTTTACGATATTTTTAAGTCCAAAATAAGTGTACTAAAAGTTTATATTGTTATAACTTTTGACACAATAATTTTCTGAACCTCTAGTAAAGACCAAAAGCCACGTCTTGATACCCTTTATAATATATGTGAAATTCGCTAAAATCCCTGATGTACCCCCAAAAAGTGTGCATTTACTAATGGCATGATTAAACATTTATATAAAATAAAAATGGTCTATTTAATTTTATTTAGAAAGAATTCATGCGTCCGAAAATATAATCAAGATCAGCGGGTGTAGTGGAACACGAAACATTATAAAAAAGTATCGTAAAACACAGAGCATTTATCAACAGTAAATCTCTCAACGCTGTACGACCGAAAATGTAAATTAGGACGCGTGTTATTAGTCATTCTGCACAAAAACAAATAATTTCATATTAAATTCAGGCAACTCAGTAGGCATATTATTTTCACAGCCATCTATGAGGGCATAGTAAAATCAATTAAATAGCTATTTTATATCACAGCGGCAGCGCCTCATACGGAGGCTTCTAAAGTAGGGGCCTCACAGGCTTCCAAAACTTACCTCTTTTTCTCCCATAAGCGTTGCACTACTAGATATGTATATACAATGGTAATATGTAATACAAATGTGAATGCACGTTGCACGGAAAGGGGAACCATAAAAACGAAAGAAAAGAACCGCAGATTTCCCCGAAGCCTGAAAAGAGCTGCGCGGTATAGTAACTCGCAATAAGACTTTTTACCTTCTGTTTCCGACATAAACTACGAGGTGTTTGTGTTTAACGGAGATACTTTTAACAATGGATAAGAACGGAAAAAATCCGTATTAAAAAATAAATTATTTCGTTTTTGGTCTTGAACGAAAAATTTAAATTCCGTTTCCGTTTTAGTTCTTGTAAATATTTCGGTTAATATTTTTTATTTCTTTTTTATTCGTTTTCAGTCCCTGGAAACTTCGTTTTTATTTGTTATGTCAATAGACTGAAGTTTTTATAATCGCTTCTAGACAGATTTATTAAATTACCCAAAATAATTAAAAAGATTGCAAGCTGTAAATTTTTGGTAAATTTATCTAAATTATAGGAGAGTCGAAAACCGCGCTTCTTCTACTGTCTCTTTACAAAGTACGAGAAAGTATAGTTTCGTTTTGAAGTTATGAAAAGCTCTTGATAAAATTGTAACCTGTGTTTTCTTTGTCCTTTCCTATAATGTTTTAATCATGAAAAATATTACAAAAATATTCTCACGAATATTAAAGATAACGGAGAAATAATCATATTTTATCTAACACCTCTTAAGAAAAGTTCCGTTGCTAAGGCGATTTTAGACAGAGGAAGTTTCTATTTGTCCACGACAAAGTGTTTACACACGTTTCTACACGCAAATGAGTGGGCAATTTAAAAAAAAAAGTCACGTTATATAAAACTTGGCGTGCATAGGGTATCTTATTTTGATGCACACTAAATGTATTCCTAACCTAAAATGCATAATTTTGACGTTACACGTCGAGAAAGGGTTTTTAAAGGTATCCTGATTTAAACGTTTGAAAATTTCGTTAATTTTTGCAGCAGTATACTGTATTTGCTTATATCACGTTATACTGCAGTAAGGGATGACCACTGCAGAAAAGTTTCTCTCGGTGGGTAATACCCCCTTATACAGTAAATATGTAATAATGTAAGTTTTTCATAAAATCTTTGACCAACATTTTTTTTGTAATTTCTGTTGTATAATTATGAAATCATATAATTACATTCAATTTACGTTGACATAAATTTAGAAAATACCAAAATGTACAAGTTCTAATTGTTGGGACAGAATGGATAAATGTGTAAAATATCAGAAAAATCCCTTCTATACCATCAAATTGAAGTTACATGATGTAATTGTCTCCCAACCAGTCTGGATCACTTGATATGGAGTGAAAGAAAAGGAGACTTGCTAAAAATACAAATTATCTCTCAATATTTGAATTAGCAAACGACTGAATTATTAATTAATTCATACTCATTTATCATCATTTATCTTAAACTTGTATAGAAATTCTAGAATTAAGCACAGGTCGCATGATTTGTTTAAAAGATGCATGGTTTTATTGACATGTGTGAGTTTAGAAAATTAATCATTACCTGATTCCAGATAAAATATCTAAGGAGAAATAACGTGTGGCCGTGTGTACTTATATGGACAAAACGTTAATATAACGATTACGATATTTACGCTCGCCTTCTCAATCAAGGTTTTCCAATTCTTACCATATTGAGCGTATGGACCGGCTGATCTGTATTTGCACAGCCGACCCCAGTTGCATAACTTGCCTGGATTTCATAATTGATGACGACCATAAAGTGAAACTTTCTTACAAAAAAGAAAATGACGATTTTATAACTATTTGTAAAATTTTGATAATTACTGAGGTAACTATTCATAATTAAGTAGTTGAAACGTATAACTTGTTTTCAGTTTATAGATACTATTCAATTTACAAAAGCAATAACAATCCAAACCGGAAAATTTAGCATACTGCAAAGTATCCTAAGGTGATTATCGGTATCTAGTAAATCCTAAGAATTATGGAGTTAATTAAATAAATGTAGGGTTTATTATAATTTGTATAATTATAAAGTCATGTTTAGTCAGTTTTATTTTTTTGAGATTTCAGACTTATGCGATTTAATTTTTTTAAACTTATTCTCAAACTTAGGTCTGTTTTCATGTTGACCATCAAAACATCCTAGTACCTTAAGTCTAAGAATATTGAACAAAATACAGGGTGTTTTGTTTAAAAAATGACATAACTTTAATATGGATCTTTTTTTATGGGACAGTATCTATTAGAGATATTAGGTCAAAATTACTCTTTTTTGTGGTCTGCCTCACAAGGTCTGATTGTCAGTGAATAGAGTCGACTCGTAGGGTCAGGTCATGACTCAAATGAATAAATGACATCACATTTCATTGTTATTTGAAAAAAAGGGGGGGGGGGGGGGTAATTAAGAAAAAGATAAATAAACTGGTGCTTCCGCTCTCATACACCTGTTCCATGAAATCTCCCTATCCTTTTCCAACGTTTTAAAGCGTTGGAAAAATTGACCGGTTATATTATTTGTTTGGAATATGGTGGAATATCAGTAATTTTTAACAATAAAAATTGTTAAGCAAAAAATTCTTGGGGGGGGGGGGGTTAATTACTCGATTATCCCCATTTGAAACCGCCACTGTAAACCCATCAATCAAATTTATGGTCCTACCATAAACTGCTAAGAATGCAGATTTCGCAGTTTCCAAGAAAATATGCAGAAGCGAATATTTTCCTAATTTTCTCAAAATAAAAATTGCAAACATTTAGAATCCACTCAAAATTAATGTTTTTTAAGATTGTTTATTTATTTTTTTTTTTTTTTTCTAATTGATGATTTTATTTATATAATATACAAGTTTACAAACATCTAACATAAACATTAAAATGTAAATTTGCATATCTGTCCTTGGGTTTCTTCCCTCTGTCCTCGCCTCGGGATAATAAATCTATATAAAATATTCTTTACTTTTCTGAATTACCCCATTTAAAATAACAAGAGTTATTTGAAAAGCTATAAAAAGGCCAACTTTCGCAAACTGTACTTTACGCGGAATCGCGCCTACACTTCGTAGATATTTAGATAATTCCATATAAATCTTGCGGAGTTTATATTTTAAGTTGTGCATTTTCTTAGGAGACAATAAACAAATTTTCCAACTTTTTTCTTGAAATTTATTTATATTTACCAGCTTTTTACTTTCTCCATTACGAAGTACGAGAAAGTATTGTGATTGTGAAATTTTTTTCAATTTTTTTTTACGGAAATATCCGTTTTGGGGTCCCTAGATGCCATTTCAACAATTTCTGTAAAAGGCTGTGTGTGTCTGTGCGTCTGTGTGTGTGTGTGTGTGTGTCCGTCTGTGCGCGCTGTATCTCAGAAACTAATTGAGCAATTGATACGAAACGTTGAACATAAAACTGAAAGCCTTTTGGTAAAATTTCGTACACCGGAAGTGGATGTTTACCTTAACTGTTTTTTGTTTTTTTTCCAATATTTTCTTAAATATAAAAAATATCATAAAAAACATTTAAACAAATTTTGAAGACCATAAAGGATTGAATATCTTTGGTTTGAAAATATTTTTTTTATAAAATCATTGTTATTCGAGAAAAACATTTATTATTATTATTTTAATTTTTGGTTTATAATTATAAAACGATAATAGTTACAGCAAATTTGTTGTTAATAATAATTGTAAAGAATACTAAAATGAACAACTTTTAAAGAATAAGTATTTTTCTAAATCTCTTTAGTTTTCGAGTAAACTGAGTTTTTGAATTTGCAGTATAATTTTTCCATCTTTCATAATTTTGACGTTTTAAACGTCAGTTTCATCCGAGTTTACAAAATGCTCGATGTACATTTAAAATATGATTTAAATTAAAAATAAACCATGAAAGCGTAAATATAAATGACAATGATACCATCAAGTCGGAGAAAGTAACATGATGGCCACATCACCATTTTTTATAATTAAATTAAATAATATCGACAATTTAATTTAATTTCGAACAACTTTTCACCACAATTTTTGAATTTGTATTTTTCACGGCCCGGCCCGGCCCGGTATTATAAATTGAATTATCGGTCCAGCCCGATAATACAGCATTGAAGAAACGGCTCGGCCCGAAAGGAGCCGGGGTGCAGGTCTTTATGCCCATACACAACGCCCATACTGAATATAGTATTGCTACATCTACATTTTATCCAGAGTTGTTCTAAATTATTACCAGGAAAATAAACTATTTTAAATTTAATGTTATTCATGATATACAAGCCAATGCTGTCACCATCAGTTTCCCTATCTTTATGTATAAACAAATACCCTTCAATCTGAACTAGAGAATCGTCGACTTGGACAATTTTTTAAGTTTCGGTAAGTCAAACAAAGTAACATGAGCTCCAAAGTCGCTTAGGTTACAAATTAGAGATCGAACATTTGGGTGATACTGTGATCGGTTTCATAAAAGCAATAAGGAATATACGATATACAAATAATATATACTCGTAGCAGGGCCGATCCTAGACCCTTGGCCGCCCGCGTGCAAATGGCGGGGGATTTTATTTTTCAATTCGAAAAAAATTAAAACCCTCTGTAATCTTTTTGTGAGGTTTTAAGGCAGAAAAATATCATGTCAGATCGCATATACACATATTTAAAATTTGTCTGAATTAATATAAGTATTTTTGCTTTGTAAAATTCTATATACATTGACGGGGAGTATTTTTTTATTAAATCCAGCTGGATGGTGAGGGAAAAAAGTGATAGAACGGCTGATAGCTTAACCAATCATCAATGTTCGTATAAAATGGCCTTAAGGACCAAGGGAACTGGATTTACCAAGCAGGAAGCTCTCACCTGCAATCATCGAAGAAATTATCACAACAACGAAGTTCAGTCAATGCGAAGAAAAAGAAAAAACTGCTGCAGGAAACCCAATCACATGGTTAAAGTATGCAGGAAATGTATTGCTGATAGCCGTCCTCCGAAGCCTAGTAAACTTGAGTCAGACACAAAAATGATACTCGTCACTGTTAGCTCAACTGAAAGAGATGCTGAGTGGTCCAGATGCAGGGATGACAATGGCGCGATAAGCCATATTTTAAATGGTCAGATTTGCTTTACAACGTTCGAGTCTTTTTCAACTGAACACACAGTGACCACAGCAAATAGTGAGAAAATCGAAGCCATTGGAATACGTGAAGTAGATGTTGGAGTAGCAATCCACGGAAAATAGTACAAAATGACCTTGGCTGATATTCTGTTCTCCATGCTTGCAGTCCAGGATAAGTACTTGGATAGCCAATTCATCTTCATCAGCTGAAGTCTGCAACTTCCTAGTCAACAATTGGACGGAGCTCGTCGTGGAGGACTGTTCAATTTGGCGGTGAGAAGTTTGAATCCTATCAGATGAGGGAGGTCAATGCAGTGAGTAAGGAAAACTTGCTACAGTTGTTCCATGAACGATTCGGAAGGAGCTTGACAACGTAGAAATGCATAGTGAACTATGTGAAGGTTACATTTATGATAAAGCTCATCGGCTACAATTCGTCACGAGGTCCAGAACTACGAAAACGGGAGAGCGAATTCGCACGGATGTTTGCGGTCCATTTCAAGAATCGAGGTCTGGATATCGATATTTTGTGCTTTTCAAGGACGATTACAAAAATTCAGGATAATTCATTTTCTGCGGCAAAAATCTGAAATTGCTGAAAAACTGGGCCAGTTCCCAGCTGAGAAAGAAATAGTCTGGAGCTGCTGAGTGATCAAGGCAGGGAGTTCGACAAGAAATAGATCTGGACCAGTTTACACAAGAAAGGTATTATTCAACGTCTTCTAATGCCCTCCACTCTGGAACAAAACGGGTCCAGTACGGCGGTGGAAACTGCTAGAGAAATGATGCACGCGCATGGGAACATTCCTCAGGCACTTTGGGCCGAGGTGATACGAACAGGTACCTGCATCCTTAATAGGACAGGGCCTAGAAAACCAGGTTTGAAACATTGGTTCAAATTCATGTATATTCTATCGAAGGAGCAAAGGACGACAATGGATCCAAAGGAATTCTCATCGGTTATGATAACGACGACGGACACAGTATCTACAGTGAAGATAAAAACAAGCTCTATAGATCCAAAGACGTCATCTTTGAAGAAAAATTGTGGAAAACGGGGTTATTATACCCCCAGGAAGCAACGAAGATGAAGATACTGATCTGAATGACAGCAAATTCCGGATTGAAGAAAACGAAGAAATAGAATTCTGGAAACCCGATGTCAGTAACAGTGATTGAACAATCTCAGAAATACCGAAAATCAACGAAGAAGAGAATGCTGGTGAGACTACGCGGAAACTTTGTAACCGAGTGGATCTTATAGCTCCACAGAAATTCCAGGATTATGTGATGCTCACCTGGACGACCGTCGAGGAACCAACGACCTACAACGACTACAAAGTAAAAACAAGGCCACATTGGTGATCAAAGATTTTTCGCAAAGAAAAGGAGTAGATTATAATCAAACCTGTTACATTCAGGGAGCAAACTGATAAGATTGTTATAAATGATAAAAAAAAACAATAATTCGCTTGGCCCCCTTCGTGAACTATCGACTAACGGTGGAGAGCACAAGACAGAAAATTAAACAGAAGGAACACACAAAAGAAAAAATAATACCAAAAAAAACAAAATAACGCACGAGAGAGAAATTATAAATTGGACTTACCTTGTTCTTGCGGCGGTGGCTGCTTGGCGCACTCAGGGTAAAGGGTAGGGAATGATGTATTGCTATTTTATAAGTTAAAGCACAAAAAAAGAAATGTCTGGTAAAGACTGACTTTTTATTACCGTGAAAAAAAAACAAACAAAACCAACAAAATTACATTAACAATAAAAATAGATACAACAATGATACAATGGTATAAGGGTGGGATATCGCGGGCTATACATACACACGCGGATACGATATTGACACTGGTCAAACTAACAAAAAAAACCTGTGAATTTACAGCTAAAACTTATTCCGTCGCAAAGAAAACAAAATAAAAAAAAACAACGTGTTGTTGATAGCAAAAATCGAACTGAACTGTCCCTTCCTCGACTACCCCGTCTAGTTTATTTCGGGTACCCGACGGACTTTTTGGCAAGTGGTAGGGGCAGTCGTGTTCACTCACCCTCTACCAGGTGACACTACGGGTAGCAATTTGAGTACAAAATAAACCTAATCTTATTCTAAAAGTTACCTATAACGAAAGGAATGGAGACCTAATTCTATTTAACCTATCCAACGCTAGCTAACTATATGTGTACTATACATCTGTGCATATGAGGTCCATCTCTCGTGATTCGTGGCAATCTACTACCCGTATGCGAATTACCCACGTGTGAGGTATCGTTCGACGCGTTGTCATGTGACCTCCTCGAATTGTGTGCCCTTGTTGGGATCGCGACTTGATCCGCGGCGTAATTGGCGTAATACGCGCTCGGATCGAATTTGGTCATTTAGAATTTATTGGTGTTGGGCCATAAAACGATTTGGGCCTTTTCGGTTGGAAGCAGCGAAGGCTCCTTTGTCTATGTTTCTCCGAATTTGGACAAAGGGCCTCGCATTTCCAAATCGTTTTATTGGCCCAAGATGTGCAAAATATTTGCGCTGTACTGCCCCAAAATCTCGTTATTCGGAATTGTCCATCTGGGTGGCAGATTTTGGTGGGCGTCATTTATGGCCGTGTCCTAAGCCCCCAAATCGTTTGGGCCGCGTTCGCATGGCCATCGAGCGCTCGTCCATGGGTTCGGACGTGGGTACGCATAATTAGCCAGGTAGCAGATCCTCACGAAAGACTTACTCATATGCCCTTAATTTCCTAACCTTACGAAGCTTAAAGTTAACATACCTATTCTTTACATGATTAAAATACGTTGTGTCAATGTATGTATTACGAACGTAACTAATTTTTAATAACAACAAAAAAAATGCTTATGAAACAACTGAGATATAAAAAGATGATAATTAAAAGCGCGCGGTTTGAAAGAAATATTTGAATAAGCATTGTTATGGCGTTCCCGGTAGAACGCCGATAACAAACCTTCAGTTCAGTAACAAGAACATCGACTATTCGAACGCTACTCATTGTTAGTGTTGATCTAAATTCTAAAACAATACTTCTCGCGATTTTTTTTATGCAAATTCATTAATTACATTTGAAATATCTGTGAAACAGATATCAATAGAAATTATGGCAAAATTAGCAAATCGCTCTTGTGTTATAGTTGACCATAAATAATTTTTAATTAATTTTAATTTGGAAAAATTCCTTTCGCCGGAAGCCACAGTTATCGTATTGTTTAAAATATTTTTAGACTAATACTGAAATTTGGAAAACAAGGAACTAAGTCTTGGCTGATTAAATGATGTAATTTAATATCTAAACTCCATACAACATTTTGTTAAATATTCGGATTCTGCAGAATGAAATACCAACAAAAATTTAAACAAGGAGCAGTAGTTTTCCAACAGCTCAGAACGTTCGGATATCAAATTAATAGCGATGCTCAAAATTTCAAAAGAAAAGTGAATTCAAAACTTTTCTCTAGGATCGAAAATACTGTTGCCGCCGATTTACGACGGTCTCGCGATTCCAAGCAGAGGAAAAAGAGAGACCCTTATACTGCAGCCGAGCGGAGGCAAGCCAGCGGGTGCCTTTGTGTCGGGGCACGTTCGACCCTAATCGAGGGAAATAAAGTTTTGGCAAGGATGAACCGGCCTTAACTACGGGGCAGTACAACACCACAGGCCAAATCTCTGGTGCTATTGTGGCGGGCACGTTTGACCTGAATGTACAGGCCATAAAATTTTGGAACGGGATGTGTCAGTCTTGGAACCAGATGGTGGGTGTTTTGGACCTCGGCAACGAGGAAATTTACTGCTTCCAGCAAAAGGACCAATCAAGCCACCAGGACCATCTCCCACCCCTAAACAAGGGAAGGGGGAAAACGTCCCCTGAGGAAGGGCCGCGAGGAAGAAGAAGTCAGTCGAACTCAAGACGTCGCGATCAAAAAACACTCGACATCGAGCATCAGAACAGTCAAGTCGTTCTAATCTCCGTCCGGTTCTTATCCGAAATTTTTATATTTCGAACTTCGAAGTGATTTTCACTGGCCCTCGCGGCTTACCAGTTTAAATTGCCAACACCCTTGCCTGCATTACTCCTAGTCTTGCTCGGTGACAGTTGAATTTTTAATTCAACTGCTCGCAGCTCGAACGAAAGTCTGATCAGAGTCAAGGTGCCATCTACTAATTAACAGTATTCCCTTTCAGTTTGATCTTCTGGTGAACGTCCACACAGTTAGTACGTGTATTATACTGTTCTAACTGGGTGCGATCGGAACGAGAAACGGTTTCTTGGCATTGCACCACGCTGAGAGCCGTCTAGCACGCCTGCTATTACACGCAATCCTTCGATATCACGGATTTCCTTATAAAACGGGAACGCTGTGAAATCCTCGGGGCGCACCCGAATACGACCCCGCAAGGGGTTCGTAGTGTCGGTTCCGTATACGGCAAGCCCAAAGTTCTAGGGGATTCCATCCCATAGAACTACCCTTCCTCTCATTTCCCACGTTTAATTCATCGCTTCAGCGGTCACCCGCTGTTGCTTTATTTCTCAAAAGTCGTACACGATCAGCCAAACATAGCACTCTCCGCTAAAAATTCTTTATTAAACTCGGCGGCGAGCCATTGCAAGACAATGGCGTCGTCAGACCCATCCCTGCCTCGCACTATGGAGGCACTGTTAGACATCGATCTGACGATCGATAACATTATCAGCATAGATTCCCTAAAAATCGAAAATGCTAATCTCCGCACGGAAGTTTCCCTCCTTAAGGCTCAAATCGAAGAGCTAAGAGCCACCGTCGAATTAATGCAGCCCCTATGCAAACCAACACCGATGGAATTCACCTCATCCCATACCTCTACTTCTAACGCCCCTGACAGCGACGGTTTTGTCAAAGTTAGACCTAAAAAAAAGTCTAAATCCGCTCGCCCGCACTCAGATTCAGACTCGGACATCGAGACAACAAAAAAAATCAGGGTTAACACCCAAGCCCCGCCCCCGGCATCGTCATCTTTTACGGCCATCCCCTCAACTTCTGCAGAGGCTCGCGTTCTCACCACCGAGGCGCCCTCCGCTAGAATTCTGCCACCATCGGCTAGTCTCGGCGCCCCGCCCACAAAACGGACCAAGACAGACAGTGTCACAACTGTCACAAATAAAAAATCGACGTTACCGTCCCGCCGCTCCGCTGTGCCTATCAAAGCCAGCGAGCAGCTTTCAGCCCCCAAAAATGCTCGGCCTTCCCCGAGCTCAAACCCCATTCCTACCGTTAAATACACCACCACGCGTGTACCCGACTCTGCCAAACCTGCCACGATCAATGAGATCGAAAACATCGAGGGAATCGAAAGATTCGCCTCAAAACCTCCGCCCATTTACCTCAAAAAAAAGGAGGGATGGATACAAATCTCAAAAGACCTGGTGGACAAGAAAGTCTGCCTCCTCAAGGTCTCCACCATCAACGAGGGGTATCGCATTCAGGTGCAAACCCCTCAAGATTTCCGAACTACGGTTCAACACTTCACGAAAATCAATGCCCCTTTCTACACCTACCGCCTCAATGAGGAAAAAGAATTAAGGGTAGTAATCCGCAAGGTCAATGAATCATTCACTGACCAAGAAATAATCGACGAGCTACTTTCACTGAACCTCCCAGTGATAGCAGTTCGTCGCATGGGCAACAGCACCCGAAAATTCCCAATGGTATCAGTCCAATTGGAAAAAACTGACAAAGGCCGTGAGATATTCAAACTCACGCGTCTTTTCCACGTTAGCGTCAAGGTAGAGACGCAACATAGGTCCTCTACTGCGACACAATGCCATCGCTGCCAGGGCTTTGGTCACGGCGCCCTCCGCTGCCACATTTCCCCTCGCTGTGTTAAATGCGCAGGTCCCCACCAAACCGCCGACTGTACTCGCAATCCTGAGACAGACGGATCCCCCACGTGCTGCAACTGCCAGGGCAATCACACCGCAAACTTTAAGGGCAGCGAGAAATTCCCTAAAAAGAATTACTCATCGGCGCTTAAAGGTGGCTCAAAACCCACCCCAATGGTGAATTCCAATTCACCCAAACCGTCAGCCACACCTAAAACACCCAGCATTACTCCCAAAACAAATACCGCCCCCACACCAATTCCAAAAGGCCCCCTGGACATTTCTGAAATGTTCAAAGACCCCACCTTCCTTGCTAATATCGCCAGACTTGAGGCACTAGGCCCGATTCTCGCCGCCATCGGCAAACTTTAATTTTCATCCTTTCTTCGAATAATAAAGTAATTACGTCCGAAGCGTGCAGAATAGGCACGTGGAATGCTAATGGTCTCACAGATAAATCTTCTGAACTAGAGCAGTTCATCCGTCGTCTCGACATACATATAATGCTTGTCAGCGAAACAAACTCTTCCTCGCGACATGGCCTGTATATTAATGGTTATAATCTTCATCTAACCCCTCGCACGACTGGAAACGGTGGTGGCACCGCTATCTATGTCAAACGTGGCCTTGATTACTCTGTTCTAGACAATCCAGACACTCAGTCTCTTGAAATCACTTCTATTATAGTTCGCATTAATGGCGAAAAAGTTAAGATCATTAGCGCCTATCATTCTCCCTCGAGACCTTTTGTAGTCCAAGACTATGAAAACATCCTCTCTGACGATATTCCAACCATCATCGGGGGCGACTTCAATGCCAAGCACCCCAGCTGGCGGAGTCGCACCACAAATACTCGCGGTCGTAACCTTTTTGACTTCATTGTTCAACACCGTTTTCCACTCGAAACAATTAGCCAAACGGAACCAACTTTTTACCATTCTTCTGGTTACCATCCAGACATTCTTGATTTCTTTATCGTGAATCGATTAGATTACGACATTGATGTCTGGACAGCATCCGAATTGCATTCAGATCATAATCCTGCCATCATGGATATTCATACCGAAATTTCCAGATATGAGAAAACAGCCAGATCCACTGACTGGACTAAATTTAATGACATTATCCTAGGCCTCGTTCCACCAATTCCGGTGATGCGAAATAAAAACGAGATCGATGAAGGTGTAAAAACCCTCACAGCGGCTATCCATAAAGCCATTGATGAATCCACGACGGAAAAGTCTGTTTCTCAGAGCGATCCGCTCAATATTCCTCGTAATATCCTCGAAAAAATTAGGGAAAAAAATCGTGTCCGTAGAATATGGCAACGCACACGCTGTCGCCAAACGAAGCAAAATCTTAATCAGCTTCAGAACGAAATTCATAATGATCTTAAAGATCTTCGCAATAACCGCTGGAATCGGCTCATTGACGATGCCGCCCAGCATAAACCCCAACTTTGGAAGCTCACTAAGACTTTCACCAGAGCGAGAACGGCGACTTCGGCAATCCATGGAAGACAAGGCGTTGTCTACCTTGCGGAAGACAAAGCCGAAGCCTTCGCGGAGAGCCTAGAGTCGCAGTTCTCGCCAAACCCTCTCACTACCAGCGACGAGCTTCTCGACGACATAGAGGAAACACTTGATCGTTTCAATGAAACTCCTAACTCCACGCCTAAACCGACCTCCCCTACAGAGGTCAAAACTCTCATTAAAAATGCGCCGAATAAAAAAGCGCCAGGGCACGATAGAATTAGTTACACCTGCCTTAAGCATCTTCCACACAAAGCAATTGTTTTTCTAACAGCGATTTTTAACTCTTGTCTCAGAATAGGATATTTCCCACAAGCATGGAAACATGCTACTGTGGTTTTAATTCCGAAACCGGGTAAAGATGCTAAATTTCCGCAAAATCATCGCCCTATTAGTCTGCTCTGCGTCATGGGTAAACTATTCGAAAAAATCATTCATTCGCGCCTTAGCGAATGGTCTGTCGATCACCAAAACAATCATCCCGAATACCCAGCATGGCTTCATCAAGGGCCTTTCTTGCAATCATCAATTAATTAGAACCAGTGATTTTATAGTCGAAGGTTTCAATCGCAAACAAAGCACACTAGCCATCTTTCTTGATGTTTCTAAAGCTTTTGATCGTGTCTGGGACGAAGGTTTGATTTTTAAACTCCTTAAGCTCAATTGTCCAACTTATCTGGTTAAACTCATTCAACAGTTTATTACCGAACGCACTTTCTCAGCTCGTTACGAGTGTGCAATCTCTGACCCGCGTGTAATGACCGCCGGGGTGCCGCAGGGATCCGTCCTCTCTCCAACTTTGTACAACATCTATGTACACGATATTCCAAACCCTCAAAACATTCTTACTGCTCAATATGCAGATGACACGGCATACATGTATCGTGGAAAATTCATCCCTCATATGATGAACAAAATTCAGTCCGCACTCGATGAGCTAGAGGAGTGGACACAGGAATGGCGAATTTCAATCAACCCTGAAAAAAGCCAAGCTATCTTCTTTTCCTTGGGACGCTCTCTGCCCCCAAATAATCTTACTTTCAACGACCAGCCCATCCCCTGGGTCGACAATGTACGCTATCTTGGTCTCATTATGGACCGTAGACTTAACTGGAATAAACACGTCCAATACGCCATTACAAAGGCAAACACTGCGTTTGCATAATTAAAATCCCTTCTCCTAAATAGCAACCAGCTATTCCTATCCAATAAAATCCACCTATACAAGGCAATCATACGTCCAAAAATGACGTATGGATGCCCTGCATTTATCACCCTCTCCGCTACGCAGATGCGTAAGCTGGAGACCACGCAGAGCCGCATGATCCGCCGGATCGTAGGCGCTCCGTGGTTTGTCAGAAATGCGCAACTGCGTCTCGAAACCAAGACGCCGAGTGTTCAGGACTTCATCCATCAGTTGGCCCTCAGCCATTCTTCCAAATTCGATGTGAGCCTTCTGCAAGACCATTTCGAAATCCAACCTAATCCCACTCATGGGAAAAGAAAGCGCCCACTTAACCTGGGTCAGTAAATTCATTAATTTAAAATCAAATATCCATCAACTCATTAAACTTTTCAAAATTTTTTGGTCTTAAACAAAATTTTTTTCCACACACCCTTACCATTTCAAAATTTCTTTAAGCATTAATTCCTAATTAATATTTATCGCAATAATAACGTCATATCCCAAAGTCATGAATAATATCCCCACGAATCACTACGATACTGTAGGAAAAATTTCTTTAATTAAATTTGAAATACAAGAGGAGAGTTTTTAGTTGGTATACTTCGCGCCCATCAGGGGGAGGACTCCAACACTACCCCACTATAGGGGTGTCTATAAAAGATTTACTCTCCTCTCATAAAAAAAAAAAAAAAAGACGTCGCGATAGACAACTATCTTGGTTATATTGTATGTATTTACGTGCCTCTACGATAGAGTCATATTACAGTTTGTAATAAATAGTATTTTGAGTAATTCTACGTTTCTTTTGCGTAAATTAACGAACAAATACTTTCATCGGCGATTTTTTTTTTCTTATACGAACTTCAGATGTTTTGTGATACTTCTTCTGTTTGTTTGGCAAAGTTGTTACCCGGTTAGAAATCGGATACACTTCCGACAGGAGTCCAAGCAACCGACCGCTATTTCGGGGCGCTCGGATTAAAATTTACAGATTTTGGACGCCGCGGACCCTTTATTGGTGGTCCGCTTCGCAGGTTTCGCCGCCCCCCTTACCGCCGCCCGTATGCCATGCTCGCTCTAGCCCCCCGGTAGGATCGGCCCTGACTCGTAGATAAATACCGCCTAATGTGAAATTAAAATAAGTATGTAAAATAAACATGCATGAATAAATAGTATATTACATACCGAGACGGGAAGCTGCATTACAGCCGAGGGCATAGATTGTAAACCGAGACGGGAAACGTCAAGGTTTGCAATTCCGTGAGGCTGGAATAGTCATCCCGCGAGGTATGTAGTTTGTATACCAGTGACGGCTCGTGACCTACGGAAGTGGGTCGGCCGAATGTAGGCAAGCTGCAGTTAGTCAACTTAATTTTTTGGTAGTTATTAAGTATCATTTATATACTGTATCTTCGTGGAAGCGTATTATTTACAATGGTAAACATTAACCAATCATTTGCTATATGTAACAATATGACTGTTTGTGCAGTATATAGTAAAAAAAAATATTGTTAACGCGACATAATTAGGCAAATGTAAGTAAAACCCAACTGAAGGAGAGCAGGCGTACCAAAAAATTATATCGTCCGACAAGAACCACGGGAAGGTCTACAGCACTCTTGTCAGGAAATGGAATGGGAGTTGGATTTGACAGAAGTGAAGTACTTTTGAGGTGAAGGATGTAAAAAAGAATAACACTCTTAAAAATGTGAATAACTTGAAAGAAAGGGGTCAGGAATAAATAAATATTTACCTATAAAATATTAAATTAAATAAACTCTCAACACGAAAACTAAAATCAATAAAACTAAAACCGAATTTTGAAGAGAATATAAAAATGGCAGAAATGAAAAATAAAATATTTACTCTTAAAAAATAAATAAATAAATAAAATATAAAATATAAAATAAAACAAATCAAAACAAAAGTGAAATCGTCAATAATTTTATTATAAAAACTATCATTCTTAACTAAACTTTTAACCAACCCTCTTTCTATTGCTAAAATAGATACATTACTTAAGCGCGATTGGGATATTGTATTCCTACTGAAGAATTTTATTCTTTTCAATGCTGAAAAGCTTCTTTCTACCGATGCAGATGTTGGTGGGAGAGACAATATTAAACAAAATAATTTATATAATTCCGGAACGCCAGTAATAATATCATTATTATAAATAAATTCTGTCATGTCACCTACTGTTGGGGAATTACCGAAAATAAATTTGTCAGCATACAAAACTTGCAATTCTCTTTTTAATTTTTCATTATAAAAAAATGTTTTGTAGTTATTAATCAAAGATTGAAATTGTTTTTCCGGAAATGTTTTATTAAATATGTCGAATTTATTTTGATTGGTTAATTCCAGAAAGTTAAGTAAGAAAATATCTTTAAAACGTATTTCAATTTGATTTATAAGCATATCTAAAATTTCAAAAAAGATTCGTTTCGTAGATATCGAATCATCATTATTACTGTGCGTTTTACGTCGTTTAGCGCATGGAGGCTGAACAACTAAAATTTGATTTACATCAGAATATATTTTAAGAAAATAATTGTCATTTCGGCATTTTTTAATGTGGATAAAAGTGATATAATTCTTTCGTTACAATACGTGATGTCAGATGATTTATGTTGAATTATAGAAAAAATAGGATCCGTATGTGTAAAAATTAACTGAAAAGTATATAAAAGAAACAGGAAATCAAAATCGGTTAATATTCTTTTTAACCCGGTCGATTCTCGTATTGAAATAGCATCCCACTGATCTAAATCTGCGATGATATGATCGAAAACTTCAATCAAATTAATTCTATTATATATAGTGTTCACAATGCGCGATTTAAAGTTCCAGCGGGTTTCTGAGTTACTCGGAACTCTCTTTTGACAAATTGTATCCAGAAGATTAGTGCGTTTAGTAGATTTTGTGAAAAAAGATGAAAAGCCCGAGAGATTTGAGAAAAATATCCTACATTCTTTAATTTTATTACAGGAATCTTGTAAAACTAAATTTATTTTGTGCGCGTAACAGTGCGTAAAAAGTGCTTGAGGAGCAATTGCCTTAACTTTTTGCTGCAATCCATTTAGTTCTCCCGCCATTACAGCAGCACCATCATACGTTTGGCCGATTAATTTGTGTTCGATATTGAAATGATTGAAGTTTTGTTGGAGTACATTAAAAATATCGTTTGCAGGTCTATTACTTTCCCCTCACAAACGTAACGAAAAATACTCTCGTCTATGTCCCATGAAAAACAAGAAGCTCTATTAATTTCGTCCTAAATATTCTGCTTTAAAACCGTAGTTATGGAATCAATTAAATCGTTTTGAATCATTTTTGACAGTCCGGTAAACACTGAAGATATGGATAGATCAATGAATTTATTAAAATTTTCATCCAAACTAGATGCAAAATGAGTTAATTCTTTGAAATTCCCTTGATTGTCTGAATTTGTTGTTTCGTCGTTACCTCGGAATGCAAGTTCTTGACTTGATAAATAAATGACCATATTTATTAAATGTTTGACCATTTTTCGATTTTCCCGAACGTTTTCATTATGTTTATTTATAAGTTCTCGTCTAGCGGTATCAAGTGCATTTACAATATTATGTTTCGCGAATAATTTATATTTTAAGGCAGAATACGTATGATCTTTTGAAAGTTCATGTTTCGCTAAAGCGCGATAAACTTCTTTTAAATTGTCATAACCGCATGAATTAAAAGGGTTTTTGTTTTCACAAAACAACAAACAATACCAACAAAATAATTTGTTACAAATCTCACTACCAGTTAGCCAAATAAACTTTGTGTAGAGAGTTGTTTTCTTTGAACGAGATTAGTCAACAACGGGTGTGGAACTGGCACATTTTTAATGAAAACTTTATCATCGTACGACAATCGGTTAAATTTACACTAGCCATCGTAGTTTCAACAAATAATACAATAATTAATAATCGCATACACGAGCACCATGTGGATGGGACCAAGGAAAAGACAAAGTGATTCTGTCATCTGATCATTTCTATGCTGGCACACGCACACTGTGGATAAACGGCCAGCCGTACCCATACTCCTCCGTTAGAACGATACACATTAAATAATTTCGCCCGACTTTTAACAGTGAGAGAATGTTGTCGGAGTAACAATAACATCTTTAAACATGTTATATACATAATATGGTTAATTATACACTGATATATTTCACATAAACTACCCTTAATTTACCTAGAATGGTAATTATTTTGTAAATTTCAATTAGGTAACCATTTAATTATTGTTTGCATTTTAAATTACATCTATTGTTTAATGATATTTACTTATATTAAGATTTGCCTTCTCTTTAAAAATGCGAAATATATTCTGATTTCTGAAATATTTTTTTAAGGAATAATGTGTTTTTAATACCGGTCAATTGTTGGCCTTAATCACCAATTTGTATTAAAGTAAGTACATATATTACTTTTAAATTGAACAATATGAAAATAATCAGAAATACGTTAATAAATAAATTTACAAGTTCTAAAAAATCTGTGACCTGTAACGCAAGCGAATTAAAGAGTGTATCGAGTCATGGGCATCGGAGTATTGCGTACGGAGTACGGCCCCGGTGAATTTGCCGTACTGGAGTAAACCATTTGTGGACGTACGTTCACGCTGCAGGCGAAATGAGACCACAGAATCTGCACTGACACTCGTGCGGACGTAGCGCTTGAATTAATCTTAATACTCTGAAAATCAACGGCTGGCCGATTTTGCGGATACGAACTTGCGTAGTAGACATATATTAAATGAAAATAAACTCCCGAATCTATCGGCCTTATACTGAGTGCTTATTAATATTACTGGCTATAAGCATATTATGTATTTATTATAAAAAAATCGCAATATTTATTTTCTCAGAAAATAAACATTTATAATATTTGTTTTAATTGACTTAACGGTACGGCCCGGCCGACCCTGCCGCCCCTGACGAGCCGTCACTGTTGTATACTATTTTTTTCCGCTACCGACAACGTAAATAAGCATTGCATCCATCGCTACAGGTACTGTAGGTGGCTGATAACATTCGTGGTGTTTGTTGTCCTTGACGACGCAACTTAATTTTTTATTTACGGACCTAGGAAAATAATAAAATAACAGAAACGTAACGCTCCAGCATATAGGCGAGCAACACATTTTCGTGTATAGCAACGGCATCCTTTTTACATAACCACTGCTTAAAAGCGCCGTAACACGGCACATACCTTTTTTCGATTTTGTCGGTAACAGATTCTAACACGCAATATTCGCAGCTTCGTTTGTATCCATGCCCGCAAAAAGTTTCACTGGATTGACACAAACAAACAAAATTCGACATTGTTTTCTCGATTGTTGGGTTACCATAGGACGCATAGGCGACTATAAAAATTTTGATCCCAAATGTTACAAGCGGTATTTTAGAATATTTTCTGATATTTTTTAAGTATTATATTTTTGGTAACGAAAAAAATAATAATAAGCAACACGGAACGTAATGACAATTAACATTTTCGGCAGGCGACGAGCCTACCTAAAATGTTAATACGCCTTTATGTTCCTTGTTGCTTAAATAACTATTATTCACAATCACGATTTGAAACGAGAACAACTAAACTTATTATGGCGTTAGGAATTTCTTTGATTTGGGTCTACATTGGTAGATGTAGGTATCTATTTGAATGTCGGACATCTTTAATTCGTAAAACTTCTGTCAAATAGACGCTCTCTGACGAGACGGAATCTAACCTGAAAGTTAACAGATAATCGAATAACTCTAAAATGGCAAATAATTTATTACCTGCAATGGCTTTAAATGCATTTGATGCGGTACATATTAATAAATGATCCTAATTTTCCGGAGATGCGACGCCAGTAAACGCCTTCATTCGTGAAGTTTACTCGTCGCCGTTAGATATTGCATTTTAATTGAAATAAACGCACGAGAACAATGAAACGTATCATAAGGTTTGGATTAATTTGACATTAGACGGCTTGAGAAATTTACGTAAAAAAGCAACGTTTAAGAAACCGGGCGTATGATTGATGTCAATTTGACAATTATTTATTGAAAATGTTTTCCGTGTATTTGTTTAATCCTTAAATCCACTTAATATTTGACATTTATGAACATTCAACATATTATGGGTTTGTTGAATTTGGTTCTCGTTTATCACGTGGTGAAACATTTTTAATATTACTGGTTGTTGAAATTAGGCACTTGGTAGGTTTCACAAATTTTATACTTTTTATTCCGACTAGTTTCGATTGTTACATCATTATCTAGGAATGAATACAGGGGAAAATAGTTTCGCTTATATATTAAAATTGTCCATTCAGGTAATTAGGGCGGTCATTATTGGAGAACTCCAGATGTCATCATTTTCATTTACGACGTGTTTTCCCCGCTTTAGCGCTTTGTTGATCTCTAATCCTTCTCGGAGATTTAAATTTCGGCCCTTATTACCTGTATGTAATATTTTAAAATTATTTTCTTCGAAGAAGTGGTTATTTGTGATGCAATGTTTGGTAAAACCGGTGGTGCCTTTATTGTCTAGTATGGCTTTTCTATGTTCTTTTAGTCTTATACTAAATGTTCTTCCGGTTTGGCCGATATACGTTGCATCACAATCCCCACATTCGATTTCGTATATGCCGCATTTTTTGGATTTTTCTATGGTTGGTTTATTATTTATCAAAAGTTTGCCGATATTGGTGGAGTTTGTACATATAATGTTAAATTCGTTCCCAGTTACACAATTTTTTATTTTATTTGACAGATCATTTACATATTCTAATTTGACCCAATTTTTGGTTTTTTGTTCTTGTTGCGGTGGATAAAAATATTTTAATAGTTGTGTCTGTTTTTTCTTTTTTAGTAATTTATCTATTATTTTTGTGTTGTAGCCGTTATTCTTAGCTATTATTTTTATGGTTATGGTTATTGGTTATGGCTACAACACAAAAATAATAGATAAATTACTAAAAAAGAAAAAACAGACACAACTATTAAAATATTTTTATCCACCGCAACAAGAACAAAAAACCAAAAATTGGGTCAAATTAGAATATGTAAATGATCTGTCAAATAAAATAAAAAATTGTGTAACTGGGAACGAATTTAACATTATATGTACAAACTCCACCAATATCGGCAAACTTTTGATAAATAATAAACCAACCATAGAAAAATCCAAAAAATGCGGCATATACGAAATCGAATGTGGGGATTGTGATGCAACGTATATCGGCCAAACCGGAAGAACATTTAGTATAAGACTAAAAGAACATAGAAAAGCCATACTAGACAATAAAGGCACCACCGGTTTTACCAAACATTGCATCACAAATAACCACTTCTTCGAAGAAAATAATTTTAAAATATTACATACAGGTGATAAGGGCCGAAATTTAAATCTCCGAGAAGGATTAGAGATCAACAAAGCGCTAAAGCGGGGAAAACACGTCGTAAATGAAAATGATGACATCTGGAGTTCTCCAATAATGACCGCCCTAATTACCTGAATGGACAATTTTAATATATAAGCGAAACTATTTTCCCCTGTATTCATTCCTAGATAATGATGTAACAATCGAAACTAGTCGGAATAAAAAGTATAAAATTTGTGAAACCTACCAAGTGCCTAATTTCAACAACCAGTAATATATTATGGGTTAATCAAAGACATTATAATTTTCATGAATAACTAGACCTAAAATTGAATTTTAAATGCTCACACAATATGAAAGGTTCATTAACAATTATGTAGTATAGGCATTAGAGATGGGCAAGACTGCTACTTTTGAATCACGTTGCTACCTGTCTTTGCTACCTTCTAATATCAGTGATTTTAAACTGTGACTGTGATCACGGTTAGTTAACGTCGTAACACCTTCTGAAATTGTTAATGTTTGCTCAAAAATGTTTTGGATATGATTCTGCTAATATTTGTCCACCCGGTCACGTAAATAGTGTTCCTTTTGATATTATACCTGCGACTGAAGGTATTTTGGCTATATTATCTGCTAGACCAAATAAATATACGACTATCCTTGATTTAGTTCAAAATTCGAGAAGTCTTTGGAGATTTTTGCAGAAAAATAGAATGTTTGTCCAGTAAATTTGAAAAGTTGGAAAGTTTTAGGTATGTGGTAAATGTTTTCCTATTTTGGTTTTACCTCTAAAAAAACGCATATTTGAAAGATTATTTGCTCTGTTCTCGAAGGATTATTTTGAAATAAAATCATTAACCAATAGAGATTTGGATTTTTGAAAATTTTCGTATTAATTTTTTGAGCACTTGGCCAAAAATATCTCAGAAAAAAATATATAACATGCAGGCAAAATTCCATAAAAAATTATCCTCAATGGCCGAGTACCGCTTATTCGAAATAAATTTGGTTTTTGTAAATTCAACAAATCCTTTTGAAGATTTTCGTTTCATTTTTTAACACGTGAACAAAAACATCGCAGAAAAAAATATAAAAATGCAGGCAAAATTCCATATGAAATCATCCTCAATGGCCGAAGTATCTTTAATTCAAAATCAATTCGGTTTTTGTAAATCCAACAATTTTCAGTAGAGATATAGATTTTTGAAGATTTTCGTTTTCATTTTTTGAGCACTTGTATGAAAACATCGCAGAAAAAAAATATAAAGCGCGTAGAAAAAATTCCTTAAAACAATATCCTCAATGGTCGAAGAATCGCTTATTCAAAATTAATTTGGTTTTTGTAAATTCGCCAATTTTTAATGGAGATATGGATTTTTGGAAATTTTAGTTTTATTTTTTTGAGCACTTGAATGAAAACATCACAGAAAAAATATAAAACGCGCCGACAAAATTCCATAAGAAATATCCTCAATGGTCGAAGTATCGCTTAATGAAAATCAAATTGGTTTTTGTAAATTCCACAATTTTTAATTTAGATATGGATTTTTGAAGATTTTAAATTTAATTTTTTGCGCATTTGAATGAAAACATCGCAGAAAACAATATAAAACGTGTAGAAAAAATTCCTTAAAACAATATCCTCAATGGTCAAAGTATCGCTTATTCAAAATGAATTTGGTATTTGCAAATTCAACAATTTTTAATGGAGGTATGGACTTTTGAAAATTTTAGTTTTATTTTTTTTGAGCAGTTGAATGAAAATATCGCAGAAAAAAATATAAAACTCGCAAACAAAATTCCATAAAGAATTATCCTCGGCGGCCGAAGTATCGCTTATTCAAAATCAATTTGGGGCTTGAAAATTCAACAATTTTCAATAGAGATATGGATTTTTGAAGATTTTCGTTTTAATTTTTTGAGAACCTGAACAAGGAGCGTTTGGAGATTTTGCGGAGTTTGATAATTTTTTTTTCAGTTCATGAAGTTTGCAATTTCAAAATTTCGTGGTATTTTTTTAAATGTATATTTAAATATTTGCACTGAATCTTAAATTAAAATGAATTTTGAGTCATTTTAGGTTTATTAAGTCGTCGGACTCATCACTTTCGATCACAGGGAGTTTGTGGTTCAATTCCATGCCGAGCAAGATAATTTTTTCGTTTTTATAAAATCTCAATTAATTAATTAATCATTGTTAGTACATAAGTTGTAATTTATTTTATTTTATATGGTATACTATGGTATTTTATAAATATTTGTCTTTTTTTATTAAATATTGTACTGTCTTCTTACAATTATGTTTTAAGTAACAGTCACAGTTTAAGTAGCAATCACAGTTTGTCACAGTTTCAATAGCAGTAATTTCAAGTAGCAGTGATTGAAAGTAGCAGTGATTTAAAGTAGCAGTGATTTTAAGTAACAGTGATTTTAAGTAACAGTGATATTAAATAGCAGTGATTTTAAGTGGCAGTGATTTTAAGTAGTAGTGATTTTAAGTAGCAGTGATTTTAAGTAGCAGTGATTTTAAGTAGTGAAATTCTAGCTCCTACTTCGTTCGTGCTTTCAAACTTTTCTCTCGTAATGTAAAATCCTTTATAACGTTACTTGTATCGTAAATTACTATAACGCTTCTAAAAAATTGCTTACGCAAAGTGTGTCATGAACGCTTCGCAACACGACGCGAGTTCCGCCGATAAATATCAAACATTCGTTTCCGATCAAGTAAACTTGATGATTATTATTATTTTCTTCATTTAAAAGAAGTATTCTTACTTATAAAAATTGATTAAGGTTTGATCAAATTCCATCGAGTTTCGTGCGAAATTCGCCTAGTTATGGCCAAAAAGGCGCAAAATTGTATTTTTTTTCAAAACTGCATAACTTCGCGCCAAATCATCGCATCGACTTGAATTTTGGAGGAAATTGGAGGAAAATGATTGAACTTTATTGCCCTGCTGACCGATTAAGTCCACGATTTTTTTTGCACACGGTACAAAAAACCAAATTTTCATATTTAAACTTCAAAAACATTTTTTTTTCCTTTAGGGGGTGGCAGGGGGTGGAATCGTTTTAGCAATAAAACAATTCACATGACGTTGAAGAGAAAATTTGAAACTGTTCAGACTGCAAAAGTTCATCGATTTTGGTGCAAAATTAGTCAAGTTATGGCCAAAAAAGTTTTTTCAAAAATTCATAACTTTGCTCCAAATTATCGAAACGACTCGAATTTTTAAGGCATTTGAAGGGAATTGATTAAATTTTTCTGCCATTGTGGTGAAATTTCTCGCCGATTTTTTTCGCACGGTACAGCTTGTCAAAGTTGGACAATTTTTTACATAAAAAACATTTTTTTCCATCGCGTTGTTACGGGGGGTGGGTTGGACTTGGGGTCAAAATCAACTACACATTCTTAAAGATAAAACTTCAATCTTTCCCAAACTGAAAGATTCATCGATTTTCGACCAAATTGAACCAAGTTACGAGTTTTTTCGCGATTTTTCGAGTGGCGCTTTTTTGACGCCGAGTGTTTAATTATGGCCCAATACCATATTTGTATACCCTATGCAAATATTCCACTTAAAAATACAGTTTTAGTTTTTCTTCCATCTCTGCTATATACATATTGGGTACTCAATTAAATTGCAAGTATATGTTTATTATTTAATTTATTTAAATAATATTGAATACCGCTACAACTTTAAACTTTCATGACAGCCAACGCCACGATGTTGCAATTGTCATAATAAAAATAATCTATATTTACATTATAAACATACGTGATACCAATGTTTACTGATTTGAGATAAAACCTATTTTCCGTTAGTATCGACATTAGTACATATATCAAATAGGTACCGAACATGACTATATTGTTGAATTATGTGTTAGAATGCCACTCGGTTTAACTCTTTGAAGGGCCAGCAATTCCCACATTTCTAGATCCAAGTTGGGCCAGACAAAAAAGAAAATAAAAGTTTCAATTTTTAAGAGTTAAAATAAAATGGCGGGCGCTTACAAAGCTTACAATTATAATAATTATAATAATTCTTGAAAGTTAGTGTTGTACTTTCGAATAATGTTAAGAAAATGTTTTGAGTGCGACGAAGTTCCAGAGACCAATGTAAATTATGGTTCTAAATTAATTCTGACAATGTTATTTTACCAATAACGCAACACAACCCTGGTGCTTCTTTTTTACCAATATCAATATTAGTACTGTGATGTGAATCAGAGCCCTGTAGAAGCGGATTTTTGAAAGCCCGGCCCGGCCAGGCCCGATAGTGAAAATTTAAAACCCGGCCAGGCCCGAAAATGTGCAGCGGGCCCGGCCCGGCGCGGCTCCTAAAAAGATTGAATTAAATAAAAGTATATTGTACAACGAGCATATAATGACTCGAACGACTTGCTCCACTCGCCTTACGGGTCGTTCCGCAAACGTAGTTCTCGTGATTAATAGCCATTATATGCGAGTTGTACACTATACTATGTTCACGAAAGTTTAAATTAAAATCCAAATCAAAATCAAAATTGAAGTTGTAATTACAATAACAATTGAAAAAAAATAAAATCGTGTTCTGTCAACCAAAGCGGGAATTTCCGTGTTTATTAACCATATTAAACACGGAAATGCGTGTAATAATATCTTCGGCTACAGGTACTGCTGCGTCTGCGGCCGAGTTTATAAATCCAGCTTAAATTTATCCAATTAATTATCCATCGGAAAGCTCGGTCCGGAGTTTGAAAAATACGGGCCGGGCTGCAGACCTCTCATGTGAATTGTAATCAATTTTTGGGTCATAGTCAAATGCAAGACTAAATATTATTCGTTGTTATGTGTGGCTACTCTTACTTGTTTATATCTTACACGTTGTTCTTCATTTCATATTTAGCGTTGTTCTTCATCGTAAAAGTGGTACTCTATTTCTAGTTTGTTCGTTTTCTGCTGCACGTTCCTCTTATGTTTGTTGTGATCGTAATGCACGTATGCCATTTGTTTGTCGGGTACGGCGACCAATATTTGCACGAGGTCGTGGCATTTAGATTTTTGTATTTATTGTTTTGTTGATTGATTTTATATTTACTTATTGTATTACTATTATATCCAGGGGCGTTACTACATTTCGTGCCCCCCCCCCCCCCCCCCAGCGCAAAATAATTATTAAGGCTCCAAACTATCTAAATTAAAAATCGAAATTAATACAAAATTAACAATTATGTGATTACTTTATTAAAAATCGCAGTTTAAAAACCTAAGTACATCAATGTTTGTTTTTCTAGATTTTCTATTTGCAAAATCTTCCACAGCTGCACTTACATCTAATTACCTTGCTCTATTTGCTTCAATTGATAACAACCAAATCAGTTAAACAATCTTCAGTTATATTATTTCTTAAATAAGACTTAACTATTTTTAGTTTGGAGAATGATCTCTCAGACTCCACTACTGTTACTGGTATTGTTAAAAATAACAGCAATGCCGTATTAACTTCCGAGAAATCAGACTCGAAATAACCGTATTTAACCATAAACATCTCTGCTAATTATCTTATTATACTTGTCTCTGTGATATCGTTTTTGATCAATGGTCAGGCATTTATAACCTGCATGGGAAATCGAGTTGACAAATCATCACTATATATTTCTTGTAACTTAATTGTGGGGCATAGAATTTCCTCCTCTAAACTTAACAATAATTTCTTCGGTTCTAGATAGCCAAATAAGTTATAAATTTGTTCCATGCCTTTGAACCTAGCATTTAATTGAGTATTTATAATATCAATTGTGGTGAAAAATACATTTGTACGAAATTTTTGATCCATGTGACAAAAAATACAACCGCAGTTAAGTTCGTCAAACTGTGTTTTGATCTTTGGTTATTTTCAAACATTGGTTCGATGTCCCATTTTTTTTAAATTATTGTGGCTTCGCTTGACATCTATATAATGGACTATTAACGCTGTAATTAGTCCTAGCGCACGGTAATCGAAATAAAAAGTTACTTCTAGCAATGACTGTAGCACGATTGACATAAAAAATTAGAGAACTAACAATATCATTACTGCTTATACTTCCTAAAATAATTTTGTGTAACAAAATGAGGTTATTTTTGACTCTCCGAATTTTTAAAGTATCTATACATAACGTTTGGCAAATATCATCGTACTACAATTTTGTAATCTGAAAGCAGCAGTTGTAACAAATTTACGCTGCACACGTTCAATCAATTGTAAATAAATTGTATTCAAGTCTTACTTTTTTAAATTTCCTTTCGTTTTATTTAAAATTAAAACTGCTTCATATAAGTCTATGTTGCATTTTCGTAAAATTTTGAATAAATAATTAATTTCTAATAACACTACTTAAAATTACACAAATAAACACAAATTCGAAACTAGTTATTTTTTTGATTATTCGTTTAGCTTCGACAGGTTCTCGTTTCGAAGAATTTAATCTCAAATCAGTACAAATTTTTATGTCCAAGTATCGCAACTTTATAGCTGTTATTGATTCAATTCCGGATGATCACCGAGTTGGATTTAATTTTTTTAATGTTATTTCTTTATCGCCTTAAATCCCATCGTTTGATGCTTAGTCCAAAAAATTTATAAATATTTGAATTTCTTTGCATCCTGAAACTGCATCGTTAACAACTAAGTTTAAATTATGACTGGCACAGTGTATGTATGAAGCATTTTTTCGAACGGATTGTATTTTTTGTTGCACTCCATACACTCCACTCATAACACTTGCTCCATCGTATCCCTGTCTTCGACATTTTTTAATATCGACTCCATTAGTCAAATATCTTTAATATATTGTCTGTTAAAAAACCCTGGGCTGTTTGATCGCTGACAGCATAAAATCCAATGAATACTTGGTTAATGGAAATTTTTTTGGCCTCGTAGTTTTCATTTCTTGAAATTTTGAAACATATCTTATAATCAGTCATTTAACGGATAAAGGCCGAAAAATGGATCTACTGGAAGCACTCGAACTAATCCGGGAATTTCCGTGCTTAATGACCAGGTTGACGTAATGTATTCGCCCCTGTTTGTAGCCTTGTAATAAATATATAAGAAATGTAAAGCCCTAATTTAATTTACTCATGTTTGAAAATGACCAGTGAATGGTCGAAACTAGTCACATAAATAAAATATAGTGATATAAAAAAGTTAAAGTGTTTTATTCCAATCTAAGCTCATTTGGTCAATCTTTGCAATATCCTGAGCGGTATCAACTATGCACGAACAAAATGAAGAATTATTTATTTCCGAAATAATTGATTTCCTCAAAAACCTTAAGCAACAAATAATTTTATTTTGAATTGAAGGGCTCAAGTACTTAAGGGATCCCTTAGGCTTATTAATAACTTGTCGCATTGTATAGTCATAGTGAGCCAACAGTTCAACTTGTGCTAAAAAAATTCCATTATATACCTCCCCTATTTTTTTCAAGGTGCCCGCGAAACGACATAGAATTTGTTGTTAATGTCAACGTTATGTTAAATAACCTTTCCAAAATCTTTCTCCAAAATGATGCGTCTTGTCTAATTTTACTTTCATTTAAATTGTCTATGATTTTATTTTTCTTCCAAAATTCAAATACAAGCTTGAGAATGATGCAAAGCAGAACTGTGAATGTTAACTTTGATAGGCTTTGCCAATCTCGCACCCCTGTACGCCAACTATCTTGTGGGGAAAAAAGCCAACATGCTTCACAATAGGCTGCGTCTAGAATTGAAGAATAACATAACCAAAAGCGTTGCGTTTTTCCAAATATAATACGTAGCATATTTAAACTTAACTCACTTAATGTCGGCCATACCTTATAGGATATACAATCTTAACGGTATATACTATATCGGGTGTGTACAAATTGGCGGATAATCTACACGTGACGATATTCTTTCAAAAATTCTAAGCAGCTTATCTTAATTCTAAAATGTTATACCACGCTTCCTGATCCTTCACGAGGTCCTCTAAGTTTGAACATCCAGTCGTTAAATATGCGTTACTATTCGATATTAATTTACAGAAAACCCTGCAATTTCGACAGTATGACTAGTTTGAAAATTATTTGTCAGTGTGTGCTATCTTTCTATCTCAAACTTGTATTTTTAACACTTCTTAAATAGCAGATTTTTATAAAAAATACGTTCGGCAACGTGACACCCGCTTACGTCACTTTGACACAAATAATTCATTCAAACTTGCTAGTTCCATGTTCGTGCCAATTCTGCTTTTCTCATTATTATCAGTTTGTATTAGCGCCCGCGTTTCAGTGTATTTGTGTTATTTTCGTTTTGTTTTGTTCAATTACAATGGATTTTACTATTTACTCATAATCTGTTTTACCTTGCATCTGTAAATAAACACCGTTTTATCTATCTATTACCATTGTATTTATATATCTAGTATGCCAACGCAATGTAAATTTTTGATGCTAAAAATTGGGTTTCCAAATACACCAAGAGAGCGCGTAAGCATTCACACATTGAAAAACTTGAGTAGCGTGTGATATGTGTTGCATACTTGAAAATTATTACTCGTTTTAGAATGATTTTTTTTAATTATTCGATCCGTATAGGAAATACTAGGCCACCGAAACTCTTCCGTGACGTGAACTGTAATGTAAACAGAAATCGAGAAACATAAATAAACACCGCACCGCATAATATATTTTAACATAAAGACGATTGCGGCAGTAATATTAAAAATATTCTTCACTCAGATAAACTACAATATTGAAATGTATGTAGATGGAAATAATTAGAGGAAAGAAAAAACAATATTTACTTTCTCCGTGTAAAGTACGCAAAAGTATTGTGATCGTGAAAATATTTAAAAAAACAGTAAAAAAAATCCTCTTTGTTATCCGTAGAAAAATTGTTTGGGTGCTGAACTGAATATATTTTGGTAAAGTTTATTTCACCGGAAGTATATAGGTATATATGTATATATATACAGTGCGAGTCTCCAACTTGGAATAAATTCAGTAAATCAAAGAATGTTTATTCTTCGGAAATATGCTCAGACACATCGATTAGTATTTTAAATTGCGCTCTTTATGATGTAATAAAATTTTATACCGCGTGTCCCAAATTTGAGATATGACGTCATTGACTATTTTTTTTAATAGCAACCCTAATTTTTTTATCACTATTCTTAAAGAGTATATCAAGTTACACATGTGTGCCAAATTTCAAATTTTTTTCCCTGTCATTTAGAAGATATTTAACAAACATTATCAAATTAGAATGAAGAAATTAAGTCACCTTAATCGAATTTTTATGCATTTTAAAAGTGGAATGCCAAAACGTGCTGGTTTGTCATTTTTTTTTTTCAAACTGACGTTTATCATTTTGACGTTTAGTTATAAAAACAAGTAAGAAGTGTAGCATCGCATTCCACGCATATTCGAGTGAGGAGAGTATTAGTCGTTCCATTGTTGTGTTGACTGTTGTTCACCGTTGGTCGAAAAATTATACTAACATGCCGTACTTAACTGAAACCCACAAAATCGAAATTTTAATGATGATTGGCTATGGAGATAGGACAAGAACACAAAATGAAGTTATTTATTTATTTAGAGAGAAGTATCCTGACTTACCAGCCATATCTCAAAGTACCGTAAGCAAGATTGAAAGTCAGTTTCGGGAAAATGGGCATTTAAGAAAAACGAATAATCATCGTCAGAATGCGCTGAGTGAAGAGGTCAAAATTGATGTACTTCTCTCTGTTCAGGAAAATCATCATGTCTCCTCTAGGCAGATGGCTAGGGAACTCAAAATTAGCCAGTCTTCAGGGTCAAGAATTTCAGAGCAAACATTTCATCCTTATAAAATGACAATCCTCCAGGAACTCACCGAAGATGATCCGGATAGAAGACTTAAGTTTTGCGAAAAAATGATGGATCTACTAGATAGAAATGTTCTAAAAATAGAAAATATATTGTTTTCCGATGAATCAACGTTTATGTTAAATGGTGAGGTAAATCGTCAAAATTGCCGTTATTGGGCAGACAAGAACCCACACTGGATGAGGGAAGGCCACACTCAATATCCAGAAAAAGTTAATGTTTGGGCAGGGATTGTTGGTGATCGAATTTTAGGACCAATTTTCTTTCCAAATAATCTCAATGGAGCGGATATTTACAATTCTTGGAGGAAGAGCTAATTCCAAGTTTGGCTATTTTGTTTCCTTGCCCTGTAGAAGCTGACGTCCCGAATAGAAACATCTGGTTTAAACAGGACGGTGCGCCTCCTCATTTTGCAAGGCGTGTCCGTGAGTACCTGGATAATGTATTTCCACGAAGATGGATTGGCAGAAGAGGACCAGTTGAATGGCCACCCAGGTCTCCGGATTTAACACCTATGGACTTTTTCTTATGGGGGTACTTGAAAAGCAAAGTTTTTAAGACCAAACCGCCAAATCTTGAGGAGTTGAAAGAACGAATAAAACAGGAGTGTAGACTAATTTCCCCCGAAGTAATTAGAAATGTTCAAAACGAGTTTCAGTTCCGTTTAGGGTATTGTCAGTTAGAAAATGGACAACATTTTGAGCATTTATTGAAGAAAGACTATTAAGTTGATTTTTATTTTTCAAATTTGATACTGTTTGTTAAATATCTTCTAAATGACAGGAAATAAAAATTTGAAATTTGGCACACATGTGTAACTTGATATACTCTTTAAAAATAGTGATAAAAAAATTAGGGTTGCTATTAAAAAAAATAGTCAATGACGTCATATCTCAAATTTGGGACACGCTGTATAAAATTTTATTACAACAAAAAGAACGCAATTTAAAATACTAATCGACGTGTCCGAGCATATTTCCGAAAAATAAACTTTGTTTGATTTACTGAATTTATTCCAAGTTAGAGACTCGCACTGTATATATATATATATCTTTTTTTCTGATATTTTTTTATATTCAGGGGTGTAGAATTGGTTTACGCACCATAGGGATTTCCATGTTAAATTCTTAATGTTCAAATATTGGCTCCCCAAATGATTTTAGAGAAAAAGCGTAAATATGTTTCAGGTAGAGAAAAAAATACTCTACACAACCGTTTTCTTACTAGTTTTTTTACTTTCCATAGAAAGGGGAAATCGAGGAAATTAAAACTACTATTTTAGCAAAAATAGGTGGCGCCCTGGAATAAACCGTTGAACGTTAGCGGTCACGTTAATGTTTTAATCAGAAATTTAGGCGTATTTTAATAATGATTAACAACAAATCCATAATAAATATTATGGATTTGTTGAATGAAAAGATCCTAATGGTAATATCAAACTATTCTGCTAATAGTGCATGTGCAGTAAACCACACTACTGTTAACAGAATGGTCCGCAAATTTCGAAACGTTCAACGGATTTTTGTTCCAAAATCGTTTGGGGAGCCAATATTTGAACATTGAGAATTTAACATGGAAATCCCTATGGTGCGTGAACCAATTCTACACCCTGCATGAAAAATACCAGAAAATAATTTTGAGAGATACAGAAAGTAACAAAAAAAAATTTAAATCTTTCATTATAAATAGTTTTTGTAAACTTTTTGGTTTATGAAAAAAAATTATAAATTAACTACGGCATTTTCAGGATACGCCATAGCAGGTCTTAAGTTTTTTGTCAATAATTATTAAATAATACCAAAATAAACAATTTAGAATAAGAATATTTCGAAATCTTACGAGTTTTTGAAAAAAATAAATGGGGAAAATATCATCATAAGCCCTACTATTATTATATTTTATTTACCCCTTTTGTTCTATAATAAGCGATATGCCCATGGTGAGGCTCGAATTTGAAATACCCTTTATACAATAATCAAAAGTTTTTAACTGCCGTTCTACGTAAAGTTAAGATTATCGTTTAAACATGAGTAACTTTATACCGAGTTTACGGTTAAACTTGGTTTAAGGAACTATTGAACAACTGATCCTGCTGTTATTAGCTTCCAATGAAATTTTGTTTTCCGTTCTAAACATTACAAATAAGCAATTATTTCAAAATTTTAAAGATTACAACTTCCACATTTGGAAGTTTTGATAATATAAACGCTTTTTATGATATTTTTCATATTTATCGCTTTTTCTCAAAAACTAGTGACAAGTTAAAAAATAACATGTTTTATAAATTATTATTTTTGACATTATCTATAGATAGTGATAATTCTAATTTCATGTAACTCTCGTAGTTTCATGATTATGAACAAAATATTACAAATATTTGTAATTATTTCATTTTTTTCCAAAATTAAATAAAATTTGAACCATATTTGTTAGAAGTATCCGGACCAACATACCGGCAGACCAACAAACAGAAATGTGTGGAAAATGGTCTCGAAAATGCACATTTTCGTTGAAAGTTAGACTAAAAATGGTTTTTAACTTTTGAAACTGTATATAAAAACTTATTGTACATAAATTTTACCTACTCTCACTTTGTAATTAATAAATTAAACAGTTTCCATCAATATGTAATAATGCAATGTAATGTAAAAATTCAACCATTCAACGTAGCTCAAAACGGACATAAAAAAAGAAAACATTTTCACGATCACAATACCTTTCCGTACTTCGTACAGAGAAAATAATGACAAAAATTGAAAATTTCCTTTCTTTTGAGAAATTTTCAACTGATTATTATTCCGCGTTATAATACATACATTTACCCTATTTAACCAACTTTGTATGATAACCGGAATCGCCGGAGTACCTTTCTAAAAACGATAAGCCTGCAACTCGCTAAATTCCGTTTTATATAGTATATAGGGTTTTTCAAAAGTAAGTCGTGTATTGAAATACTGATATTTGTATCAATCATTGAGAAATTTGAAAATTAAAAATGCCTATATGTGAAGAAAGAAATAGAGTTGTGGATACATTTTAAGTTGCCTTTGAAGAATTGGTGTTACCAATCTCCAAATGGCCTGATATTTTATTGACACTAGATGTTCCATATTTGCTTTCATTTGCTAAATTTTGCATTTCTTATAAAACTTCAGCAACTACAACATCTGTTGTAACAGGGGGTCTTCCTGAATTCTTTTTATCCATAACAGAACCACTTTCTTCAAATTTTGCTACCAGCTTTTGAATAGCTCTCAAAGTGCATAGGCTAAAGCCCTGCACAGGCCGTCTTTTAAAGACCCGGCCCGACAGTGAATATTCAAAGGCCTGGCCCGGGCCGAAGAAATAAAATGTTTTGTCGGCCCGGCCCGCTAGTGAATATTCAAAGCTCGGCCTGGCCCGGTCCGGCCCGGCCCGGAATCGTTCTTTATGTTTTTTTTGCTATTATTTAAAATTTATAATAAAACAAATGAATTATTCTGTTTTGAAATATTTTATAAAAAATCATATCTTTAAAATCTTTTGAAAAAAGAAGAAAGGATCAGGGCAAAACATAAATTATTTTTAAGAAAATTAAAATATGAGTAATTGATTATTCTTTGAGATATATTTTATTCATTAAATACTAACTATCTAAATATTTTTTTTAACTTTTAACTTTAAACATTCAAGCATAAAAAAGTATAGAATAACTTTTTCGTATCCGTAACGGTTTACGATATTTTTGAGTCCAAAATAAGTGTACTGAAAGTTTATATTGTTATAATAATTTTCTGAGCCTCTAGTAAAGACCAAAAGCCATGTCTTGATAGCCTTTATAATATATGTAAAATTCGCTAAAATCCCTAATGTACCCCCAAAAAGTGTGCATTTATTTATGGCATGATTAAACATTTATATTAAATAAAAATAGTCCATTTAATTTTATTTAGAAAGAATTCATGCATCCGAAAATATAATCAAGATCAGCGGGTGTAGTGGAACACGAAACATTATAAAAAAGTATCGTAAAACACACCGAGTAGGTATAAAAAAAATAAACAAACCCAGAGCATTTATCAACAGTAAATCTCTCAACGCTGTGCGACCGAAAATGTAAATTAGGACGCGTGTTATTAGTCATTCTCCACAAAAACAAATAATTTCATATTAAATTCAGGCAACTCAGTAGGCATATTATTTTCATAGCCATCTATGAGGGCATAGTAAAATCAATTTAATTGCTATTTTATATCGCAGCGGGAGCGCCTCACACGGAGGCTTCCAAAGTAGGGGTCCACAGGCTTCCAAAACTTGCCTCGTTTTCTCCCATAAGCGTTGCACTACTAGATATGTATATACAATGCTATTACCTTCTACACTGAACCATGAGATTATTGATAAGCAGGGCAGCTCGTGAATGCTATGTTGCCAAATGTACATTTCTTTTAAATGGCTCCTGATGGCCTATGAGGCATGGTAGAACATTTTTTCGTCGACGTTTTCTATTCAGAATTTTAGGAAGAACATCGCCATATGTAGATTATCCGCCAATTTATACACTCCCGATATAGGTATACTTCAAAGTGTGTACTAAGTAAAAAAATATGGACAACTTCAAACACGTCCAAGATATAAACTACTACAGAACACGAAATGGAAATGCACTTTATATCCCACCACATCGACTAAATCAAGTGATAATTTAATTACCTCACTGAGAATGTACAACAAACTCCCCAATAAAGTAAAAACATTAGCAACTTCAATGGCTTTAAAAGTTCTGTAATAATGTTATTGAATGAACATGCATTTTATTCTTACAATGAGTACTTTACCTGTAATACCTTAGATTTAAATAATTAATATGTATGTTTTTTGCCAAATACTTTTGTTAAAATTACTACTTTCTTCTGCAGACGTCCCGAAAATAAAACTTTTGGTATGATTTATGAAAGAATTCAGAATGTTTTCAAACACTTTTGAGTAAACACTTAACAAACTTATATAAAAGAAAAAGCACACATTACAGATCAATGAAACTATGGATCTCTTTACCTGCCCATCTTAAGCAGACCAGGGACATGAAATTTAAAATATATAGTTGTAATTTGTCATGTAGTTAAATTATAGTAATAAAGTTATAAATACAAATACAAATACAATACGATTTTTGTTACTTTCGGGACGATTTTGCGTATATATATAGACGGCCTTGACAAAAACATGAACTTCGTATTTAATTATGACAGCGCTTGTCATATAACATTCGTGTTTTTAACATAAAAAACGGGCGCAGAAAAAATATTGTACGTAACAAGTTCCAAAAGTGATTTACGGGACTCGCAGGATTCCAGAAACTTCCTACTCATCCCATAAAATATCACTTTCGGAACTTGTTACGTAAATTACTATATTAATCTCCAATTGATATCTGTATTGGCATTACTTTTGACATTTTCCACATAATTGTATTGATTGTTTTAAAGCATTTTATTATATTATTATTATTATTAAATATATTTTTCGAAAGAACATAAATGAGAACGTATTACTCGTATTACAATATAATATTTATTTAAATATGATTTACAAAAAAATTGACAAACCAGATGCAGAAAACAATGCTGTCAACGTAAACAACATTGCATTATAATTAGATCTCAATAACATACATTTATAACATCACAGTGTTATTTCACAACATACAGCCTGGTTTTGATTTCAACGAACATCTTTATTACAGAATAAAAAATTTGATTAAAACAACAACTTTCTTTTTCACATGGATACTGTCACCTGCATAAAATAACAAATTACATATAAAATGTCCTCTAATTATTTGCAAATAAATTCTTCAATTTTTCTTTATCACATTTATCCTTTTTCTTAATCAGCTCGTTAAGTGAATTTAATTCAGATTCAACAGATTTTTTCAGTGAAGGATCTAATTCGATAACTCTGTTAAAATCAGCCTTCGCGGAACATGGATTCCAAGCTCCAACGTGTGCTTTTGCCCGTCTGTACAGTGCTTTTACATTATCTGAAATCAAAAAGTACTAATACAAAATCTGTGCATAAAAAATAGGAATTATATAAACAAATTAAAAGTTAGTAAGAAAAGTTCATATGATAAAACTGCTACCATTAATTACTATTTTAAAATATTTATTTTTTAAATCATTAATAAGATCTTTATCTGGTTCTGGATTATTCCGATGGGATGGCGGAGAGGTCCGCTGCATGTAGGCCTCAATTGGTCGTCTGTGCATCCTCCCATCTAAATTCTCTTTCTCCAGTGCTGTCCAATCATTAATAAGATGCAACAGTATATATTTTTAATTGTGAAATTTTTATTGGTGTGAATGAGTGAGTATAAATATTGTGCTTTCATTACTTTATTGGTTAGAATTAGAAGTCTACTCACTGAGAGAATGAGTTAACCATCCGATCATCTCCACTACCCTTGCCAGCCGAAATCTCATGAAAATAGATAGTGATAACTGCTATTATTTGTAGTCAACTTACTGTAATCTTTCTGGCTACTTTTCCCTCATTTGATTCAAGTTAAAAGAGTTTTGTAGTTTCTGCAGAAAAAGCTTGGACATAAAAGCATAATAGTTCTTCAAAAAGTAAGTAAATTATCAAAGAACATGTTACATTAGATAAACTATGTTAGAAGGTTATTATTTCCAAAAATTAATAAAAGTTATTTAATAATACAAATCATGATATATTGTTCTATTATCAAACAGATATCCATAAAGTTTTTGGTGTGTGACCTTAAACTGCAAAATTGATGGAGTATAGTTAAGATTAACCTATGTTGCATCTTGAATAATCAATACTTATAAAACTATTTAAATATCTTGCTAAAATAATTATTAAAAATTACAAACCTGGATGCGTTTGTAAAACAGTTGTGCAGTGATCTATGACACTGTAATAATCCCCTTCAATAAGTTTGCATTGAGAATAATTGAGCAGGAATGGTACTTTTTGGTCATTTAAGTCGTTCCATTCATTATCGTGTGGTTTCTCTCTAAAAATAATATTCATTTAAACAAAAGGCTGGATCTAAGTGGATATTGATGATGGACTTGGTAAACCCAAAAATAACATCTTTACACTAAAATTTCAAGCTTGCATTCAATTGTAATAAAACAAGTGGCTTATCCACAAGGGGTTCCATGGAACTCGGGCCTAAAGGCTTTAAGAGCTTAAACTCTGGTAAGAATGAACATTTAATTTAAAACAAGTATATTGAAAAACTAAATGTAGCCTTAATATATAATATTCAATATTAAAATAGCCAAAAATAAGTCTTAAAAGAAATCAATTATTGAAACTACTACCAACTCATTTCAATAAACGATTTATTTTAAAATTTAATGCGACCAGAATGAATTAAATGTATCACATTTATAGTAGGAATATTATTAATATAATTTTGGCACCCAAATTCCGTACGAGGCGCAGTGGGTTCGAGTCCCACGCTCGGGCGGTAGCTTTTATAAACGAAAAGTGTATCATTTGGGTCCATTGATGTTCAGTGTATATCCTATTCATTATAAAATGATTTTAATATAAAAAAATCGGTTGTGGCAGAATAGCCTTGTTGCTTACGCCAATTTCCCTGAAACTCCTTAACCTCCAATTCCATCAAACAGCCTTCCTTTTTCAAAAAGAAAAATGTGGGCTTTTGTACATCTTAAGTATTTTTAAAAGTTGTTTTTGGAACACTACAGCTATCCAAAAGAATACAATAAAAAAATACAAAAAACAATTATAGAATACAACAGACGCGGTAGTGGCAGTCAATGCTAATTCACAATTTTTCGAGAACAAAAAAAAATGCAACAGATTCTTCCGTTGATGGTGTAAGAATGGATTCTTCTCATTCCGCGATTTTCTTAGAAACAGTTATTTCACTATGGCACAAGTTTGGTGTCATTTTCGCCTCCCAAGAAACGGAAGAAACAGAAATGGATGGATTTGAAAGCATTAACGCTTGTGGAAAACAATCCTTTAAAACATACTGTCGTCGTACGCAAAATTGTCGATTAATTGGGTAAGTGTGGTGCAAGTTATTGCAATATGGAATTAAATTATAAACATACATTGTATTTAGGATTGGCTAACAAGTTCTAAACGTCTAGAAGGACGTTCAGCGACTGAAGATATCTACAATGAAAGCAGAATTTTTGGTGTGCGGAAAATTGTGCATAGATTTTTCTTTAGAAATGAAATCGCTAAGTTGGATTAAATTTTAATTGAATTTAAAGATGGAGATGACCTACCAAAGTCGTCCCGTTAAATATTATACATATACATTAATAAAAGAGATTAATTTTTAGTAAGTTATATATTTTTAAATAGCAAAGTTATGTAATTTAATAAAGTTTTTTTATTATAGCGTTGACAACTGGGTCATCTGCCACAACCCTTTGTTTGTATAATATTAAAGATTATGCGTACTGGGATACAACATGAAGACAATAAGGTGTCAATGCGGACCTTCATAGGATATCAGATCCTAATGCGTGATGTTTTAAAAAAGTTTATTATTTCGTCCTAAACTGTTTTATCCTTAAGTCCTAGTAGATAATTTACATTAATAGGTAGAAACAGAATTCCTATCTTTGTAAGGTTCTTCATGAGTATTTCTTCTATTGCTCTCAAATTTGTTGCATTGTAGAAGTATGTGATTTATATCCCCAAATTGTCTGCATTCGCAATATGGGGTATCTTTTAAGTTAATTTTGTTCAAGTGAGCTGGAAACTACCCATGATTTATGTGTAATCTAGTGATCGTACTTGAATAGTATACGCTGACTTTAAATTTGAAAATATCGTCCGGTTTCCCTGGTAGATCAGGATTTAATTTAAAGTATGGAGACATGTATTTTTTACTTTCGTTTTCGTATTCTCTTGCCCATTCTTTTGTAATCATATCCTAGTATTTAGTAATAATGTCGTTTTGTAAATTTGATTTAATATCAATGTTATCGTTGTCCATAGGCTCTTTTGATAATTAATCCGTCGTATAATTTCCCGACACACCACTATGTTCCTTTACCCACATAAAAACACATTCCTTGTTAAGCTCTTGCAATTGTATTACCAATTTTATGATTTCGGTGATTATAGGATTATTAAACCTCTTAATAATAATAATAATAGACTTTATTCTCACATGGTGTTACACACATATATACAATGAATAAATTACACAATAAATTACAGAGAATCGTAAGGTGGGATTCAGCTTTGGGCAGGGGGGGGTTAATTGAATAGCGAGAATTGGAAACGCGACATCCACGCCATCTCACAGTCATCTGGCCCAACTAACGCAACGCAACGCTGCCAAATCTATGTAGAAATCTTTGTAAGCAAGCAATATGGTCATATTTTTGTTGGTTAAATTTATTTTAGGTATTTAAGAACATCCAAATATCTGGTAATATTCAAAGTCCACTGGTGTTAATTGTTTGTTTAAGTCTATTTGATAAATTTTAAAGCAAAATAGACTTTTGTTGAATAATTTCACAAATGAGATATGACAACATCTATTTCCCATCAAATTTCCGGCCTTTTTATACATAACCTCATTAACGTCACGAGTTGAATTGTTATTCGGCCAGGTATTTATAATTCAAATTTAATTTAATATTCTTAAACCTAAAAGAGTGTGCAATGGGTAAATTAAGTACTCTTAAGACACCTTATGGCAGTAACGTTTATACCCGCGATTCAAATATGAAAAATAAAGCTTTCTTTACATTTCCAAAGTGTCCTAATCGCAGAGATGAATGGATTAATTCCATTGAATGTATTACTCTAAAAAAATTCCACTTTCAAAAGTTATGCACATTTGTGAAGACCACTTTTTAAGTATTTATTAATTCCTGTAGAAAATATTTAAATTGGAATGCAATTCCGACAATTTTTAATATACCTTCTTGTAGTACTTCTTCCAGTACAATTCCTGCAAAATCTTTTTTTTAAAACGGCCCCTTCAATAATGTAGCTCACTTCATGATTTAACATCTGCCCCAAAAAGAATTCGTTTGGAAAAAAATTTCAAGTGAATTCCCTTCAACATCATTTAGAGCTTTACTTTTTGCGTTTGATTAAGTCTAAGCTCTTTATAAAGCAAGTGTCTGCGATTTCCGCTTTTATTTGGATGCATCGCACTGATGAGAACCAAAAAGTTCGAAACACTTGCAAAAATGAATTTTAAAGTCGCAATTTTAAATTTCCCGCTGGCCCGATGTGTTTGGCCAGATGACTCGCAGATGGCGCTGATGGCGTTTCCAAAAGTTAACATTGAACCGTCCCTCTTTATCCTTAATGCTCTGTGGCTTTGGGTAACAACCCAGCTGTTCTTCCATCCAAACCTTCAGCATATAAAGAAACTAAAAATTAGATTTGAACAACAACAAAATTTTTAATAATGATGTTGAACTAACACAATAAAAGTTTGTAGAGAAACAATTTAGTTAGGAGCAAAAAAAAATGCATAATGCTTTACTTAAAACTACTTAAAGATAAATTCCATACTGACTCATTCAGATCATCATACGCGAAATTTGTTCTTGATAGCAGATTTAAACATGGCCAAATTCGGACAGGTGAGCACATCAGGCAGATTATTATAAGTTTTATAGATTTGAAAAGAAAATGATCGTTCATACAAAGAAGTAGTGTGCGTTGGTGGTGATATACGTCCTCTGAATCTAGTATTGATGCTGTGGACATCATTTCTAAATGTGATTTTATTATAGAGGTAAGGGGGTTTCATAGTATATATAATTTTATGGCAAAGACACACCGCTTGAATAACCCTTCTGTTCTCCATGTTATTCCAGCCAGCATCAACCAGTTTATGACTGATCCTATCAAATTTCCTAATTCCAAAGATAAATCGTAAACACATATTTTGAAACCTCTGAATCCGAGTATGGGTACACTTATCAATAGCTGGATGATACAAAGTTGAACAATAGCTGAAATGAGACAGAACTAGCGAATCGCAAAGAGTGATTTTCGTGGCTTTAGTTAAAAAGGATCTATGGGGATATAAGTTTCTTATATTCAGATAAGCGGCAGATATAAATTTATTTTATTTTATTTAATAAAACACTAACACAGTGTATGGTTTCAAATTATCTTTATTGTTCTATGACAATTGTTTCACCACACAGTGGCTTCATCTAGGTAGATGAAAAATAATGGTTATACATTTTACAATTACCGCTTATATACTAAAAAATTGGGAACAAACGTTGAGGGTGGGGGGGGGTGTTGTATTAATGCGTTGAAATCAGATCTCATCTATTAAAATTTATCAATAATATACATAGCAACATTAAATTCACCTTGGAAGTAGAGACAGATAAGTCAATTAATTTCCTAGACTTAACGATTACCTGTGTGAACAACAAACATACATTCAACATCTTCCACAAACCAACACACACCGATACCACGATCCACATGGATTCCTTTCACCCTAAGTCCCATAAATTCGCTGCATATAATTCAATGATCCACCGTTTAATCCACACGCCCATTTCAACAAGTGACTTCAACACCGAATTCATACGTATTTGCACCATCGCAGAAAATAATGGTTTCCAAGTCTCATCTATCAAAAATCTCCTGCATAAAAAACAACAACAACAAATCACCTCCCTCATCTTTCCCCAACCCCACAATAACCCCCGTACCCCATATGCATCCATAGTATATTTGGGAAACCTATCGGAAAATGTTGGGAAAACTCTAAATAAATTAAACATCACCACATCATTCAAAACCAATAACCCCCTCTCAAAGTTCATCAATAATGCAAAAGATAAAACAGACAGAAATAAGGAATCAGGTGTATACTTACTCACCTGTGGAGACTGCCCAAAAGTTTACGTTGGACAAACTGGACGAAGTTTTGAACAAAGGATAAAAGAGCACAAAAATTGTTTTATTCAAGGAAAATCTAACTCCACCTATGCCGATCATCTAACAGAACACTGACATTCATTTAATGATAATTTTAAAATCCTCCAAACAAAACAAAAGCCTAAAACTAAATCTGCTAGAGTCAATGGAAATCAACAGATTCAATAAACGCGGTGTTCTGTTAAATGACCAAATCGACGTCAATAATTCGCCTTTACTTAACATCACATAAGTGAATAATATGTATATGTATATGTATGTATGTAGTGTAGCGTGTATTTGTAGTTTAGTTTCCGTTTTTTATCATGTTTTTAGTCATCTCTACAATAATTCATTTATTATAACGCAAATTTTAATTTTAATTCTGATTTCAACGCATTAATACAACACCCCCCACGTTTGTTCCCAATTTAGTATATAAGCGGTAATTGTAAAATGTATAACCATTATTTTTCATCTACCTGTGTGGTGAAACAATTGTCGTAGAACAATAAAGATAATTTGAAACCATACACTGTGTTAGTGTTTTATTAAATAATACCATGGAGTTTCAACAAGTAACAGCCTCATCCATCCAATATAAATTTATTTATTAGTTGTTTGAACCGAAACGTGTTATCCATTGCTACACCCAGATTATTAGCTTGTCGTTTAAAAGGTATATTAACACCATTTAACTGTAAATTCAATTGGTTGCCAATAACATTGCATAATTTATTTTTACCAAATACAAGGCAGCATGATTTTTCGGGGTTTATTGTTAGGTCTAGCATATTGGAACAATGTAGAATACTTTGTAAATCAACATTAATGCAATGTTCACCGATAGCAAGAGCATCTGGCGAAAAGGAATAGTATGTTTGTGTGTCGTCGGTATATGTATGCCCTTTACAAGATTTCAGCTGGTGTAGTATGCAAGAGGAGTGAACAGAAGTGGTCCAAGAATTGACCCTTGCGGAACACCACGTGTAATGTTTATTAGATCAGATGTTAAGTTATCTATTTTTACACATTCTTTGCGATTAGAAAATAGCTGTTGATAAGTGATATTGCAGAATCATCCAACCCTATAAACCCAAGAATTTTTACTAACGTTGTATAGGTAACAGTATCAAACGCTTTACTGTAATCGAGAAGAACCACTACAGTCATTTGACCACTATCCGATGCAGAGATTATGTCATCAGTAATGTTAAGCAAGGCCGTTTCACAACTATGATCAGGCCGAAAACCAGACTGATGTATCGGTAATATTTGATTATTTTCTAAGAAAGAACGTAATTGTTCTGAAATGATTTTTTCTATGAGTTTCGATATTGTTGGTAAGACGCTAATAGGACGTAGATGTTTTGGCTCTGATGGATCATTGATTTTTGGGATTGGTTTAATGATTGCATGTTTCCAGATATTTGGAAAAGTATGTTGTAGAATACGTGAATTTATTATATGGACCAAAAAAGGTAAAATTATCGGGCAGCAAAGTCGTAACATAGAGATATTTATACCGTCATATCCAGTTGCCAATGATTTAATGTTATTGAGATGTTTAAGCTCGGAGCTCGGAAAATTCTGATAGAGGTTATGAAGGTTGTCACAATTAGATTTATTGGTGAGTATACTATTAATGAAATAGGTGTTTAGAGCATCTACATCTTTTAAACAATCAGGTATGAGTGGTAATGCAGTTTTATTGATATTTAAATTTTTAAGATGTTTCCACAGAAAACTTTTATTTTTATTTTGAGAAATATATGTAAAGTAAACCTTATTTTCATTCCTAGTTGCAGTATTAGTAAAATTTCTTAGATTTTTATAATCAGTCCAGTGAACAGGGTCTTTTGTACGTCTAAATTTGGCCTTAGCTTTATTGCGCAATTTAATTAAGTATTTTATGTTATCTGTCAGCCACGGGCACTGGGGTTTAGAAAATGACCAAGTTTTTAATGGTGCATGATTATCAAAAATATTTAAGATGTATTTAGTGAAAAAATAGACTTTATCATCAATGCTATCTAAGCGAAGTATATCCTGAAATGGGATATTTTCCAGTTCAGTGGTAAATTTTGCGATATCTATCCTATGGAGCTCGCGAAAAGTGTAGGGTTGCGGGTTAGAGTTTACTTTGTTGATAGATATATTACAATAAATCGCATCATGATCTGAAATAGTTTATCACCCTGGTCTAATACTTTCAAATCACGAGGCACTAGGATTAGATCTATAAGTGAAAAAGTGGTTAAAGTGAGTCGAGTCCGGTCTTTTATTAACTGGACAAAGTTTAAACTCTCCAGCATATCATACAGTAAAACGGTTGATGACTGTGCAGGTTTTAATACATCAATATTGAAATCCCCACAACAAACAATATTATCAGAGTGCCTGAAACAACTAACAATTGAAGATTCATTCATTCAAAAAAACTACATGATCTAGTTGTGGGGGTTTGTATGTTACAGCAACTATAAAATTCAGAGCGTTAGTTTTAATAAGTACCCATAATATTTCGATATTCTCATCATGACATAAGAGAGTGTAATTGTCCTTAACCCGTAACTGCTGTTGTCCGGTCAATTTGACCGGTTGGAAACAGAATTGATTAATATCTTGACAAATAACACGACCCACAACTGAGCGTATATCAGCCGACTGACATTCAGTATGTAAGAAAATACATTGGCGGATGAATGAATACGGAACTATTATTTAAATTCCAAATAGTGCAACGGTCAAATTGACCGGAGAACAGCAGTTACGGGTTAACATAAATACCTACAACACCACCCCTCGTACGAACGAACATGTATTAGTTTAGGTAACAAGGATCTAACATTAATATGAGCAATTTTTGCATAATTGATTACACACATAATACAAACTGTATTTTAGCAATAATTAAAATTAGCCAAGTAACAAAAACCAGGGCACTAAAGCCAGAAAATAATTGTAAATTATAATATTCTCCTAAACAGGAACACGGGAATTCCTTAAAAAAGATTAGAATAAAAAAATGAAACAAAAAACATAAATACAAGAGAGTTGAGGTAAAACGCCAAGTCTATTGAATCTTAGAGGTCGATCCAATCGTGCGAAGTATTTAATTGATGCCAATGTTAGTAAGATCATTGTATATACATATCTAGTAGTGCAACGCTTATGGGAGAAAACGAGGCAAGTATTGGAAGCCTCTGAGATCCCTACTTTGGAAGCCTCCGTATGAGGCGCTGCCGCTGCGATATAAAATAGCTATTAAATTGATTTTACTATACCCTCATAGATGGCTATGAATATAATATGCCTACTGAGTTGCCTGAATGCAATATGAAATTATTTGTTTTTGTGGAGAATGACTAATACCACGCGTACGTATTTACATTTTCGGTTGTAGCGCATTGACAGATTTATAGCTTTGATAAATGCTCTCGGTTTGTTTAATTTTTTTATACCTAATCGGCGATTTACGATACTTCGTTATATTTGGAGTTCCACTGCACTCGCTGATCATTCATACATTTTCTGATGCATCAATTCTTTCTAACTAAAATTAAATAGACTAATTTTCTTAATAAATAAATTTAAAATAATCTTTAACATATTTAATGTGGTTCTTTTTAAAATAATAGACTATTTCAGGGCCTAAAGACCGCAGGTCGATAGCCCATTCGGACTCAGTTAATTACACTTTTATATGTTATATAGTTGTGTAATAAGAAACTGAATAAAGATGTATGTAGACTATTTCTGAAATACGATATAATAATTTAAAAGCGTGCTTTATATGCGCATTTCAGATTTGCAGTATAAAAGAACATGTTTTAAAACAGATGGAATTTCTGTTTAAGAAAACTATTGAGGCGTATATACGCTAAAAAGTCATTATTTTTTTATATGCGTTAAAAAAGGCATTATATTTTTTTATATGCGCTTAAAATTGTCCAATATATGCGACAAAATGATTAAAATATAGATTTTATATGCGGTTTAATATAACACGCATCTGTAACGTACTCCACTCACTTTATTCATTATTATTATTCTTATATATATTTAATTATTCTACTATTAGTGTTCTATACATTTAATATGCATTTAATTATTCTATCATTATTATTATATGTTTTCATGTCTTTCTGTTTTAGATAAATCATTAATATTATTTACATAGTAATTGTAATCACCAATCTATTTTTAATATCTATGTTTAATTTAGGAAGTCATGCGGATGCCAATTATGTTACTCATGATTATATTTACTCTTACTACTGCTATGTAATAATCCGCATTATTTATTACCGTTATAAAGGTTCTAATAGTGTAAAATGTATTATCTATATGTACCCGAGACGGACGCACCGATCATGAAGACCATTCAATTATCAATCAATAAATAATACTTTGACCATCAATAAATAATACTTTGACCACAGCTAAACGAGTCTCTGATCACGTGCGCCCGCCTCGATTTTTGTACTTCGACCGAACACATTACATTAACAACACTTCTCTTCTAAGCTCCGGTCGAAGAACAACGATAGTTTTTCGGTTAAGTCTGTAAATTGTTATAAACGAGAAATAAAAACCAACGTAAAGAATCCGATTTAGTAATTTCGACTAACAATAACAGAAGAAGTAACCCCTCTCTGGCAGCATCGCGGAGTAACCCACGGTTCCCAGGCAATACTAAAGAACCCTATATAAAAATCATCACAAAATTGGCGCAGTCGACGGTAGGATTGTCTGGAAATTGAAATCTGTGTATGTACACCGCCGTCAGAGACGAGTTCGAGAGGACCAAGCCACCAGCTGAAGTAGACCACCTGGAGCAGACGTGCAGGTACTGAGGAGAGAACCGAGACCCCACATCGAAGTCGAGTCCGAGAGGAACGAGTCCACCAGCCGGAATAGACCACCTGGAGGAGACGTGCAGGTACTGAGGAGAGAACCGAGACGCCTCATCGAAGTCGAGTCCGAGAGGATCGAGTCCACCAGCCGAAACCGACAACTAGAGACGCATGATGTCACCATTATATATATTTTTTTTGTAAGTCGAATTTTCTTACTATTACGGAACCAACCATTTAATTACTTTCTATATATATATTTTTTTTTTCTCTCACTTTTATTATTACTTTTTATCGTTACAATGGCAAACAATGATCTGACTATGTTAAATTTTGCATTTAATATCCTAATTGACACCAGGTTTGACAACTCTAAATTATCACCTCATAATAATTTAGAAGATTTTATAAATCAATGTAGTGACGCAATCCAGCTAGTTCCCGACGCTCAAAAACCACAGTTATTAATTGCTATAAAAAATAAAATAATTGGCGACGCTGGCCGCTGTACTAGGAGTAGACAAATTGACACGTGGGATGATTTAAAAACATTTTTACGTGATAATTTTTCAATAAAACGAAGTTACAGTGCCGTTTTAGCAGATTTAAATTTATGTATTCAAAAACCTAGCGAAATCGTTTCTGATTTCGGATTACGTGTTGAAAAATGTCGTCAAAATTTAATACTCACTCTACCCAGAACTTTAACTCAAGAGGCGCGTGAAGCGCAACTTCAAATGGTTAATGCACAAGTTCTTAGTGTTTTTCTTACTGGTCTAAAAGGTCAGTTAAATTTCTTGGTAAGAGCGATGAAACCCACCACTTTAGAAGAAGCAATTAGCTATGCAACTAATGAGGAATATATTAACACAAAACTTACACCTGATCTTATTAATTCAACAAAATTTTGTCACATTTGTAACAAAAACTCCCATGTCACATCAAATTGCAGATTCAATTCTTTAAATCATGTACCAAATCAAAATTACCCTGAAACCCACAAGTCACGACCTATTAATTTTAATATACAGTGTCATTATTGCAAAAAGGGAGGACACTCTATAAACGAATGTCGAAAAAAACAATATCAAGATTCGCTACAAAATTATTCTAATAGAAATTCCCAATTCCCAAACAATGTGACTAACCAACATAATTCTAATCGTAATTTTTCAAATTCGAATATTCCGAGGTTTAATCAAAACCGCCCAGATTTCCACGACCAAAACACACGAAATTACAACTCACCTTCTCAAAACAACAGAAATAACTTCCAAAATTATCATAATAAACCGCAAAATTCACGCTATGTTAATTCTCCAGATCAATTTAATCGATCAAACACCCCAAACACTTCTTATCAAATGTCCAAACAACAAGCTTCTTTAAACTCGTTATCGACCGAGGCGGAGGCAACACCCCGGTCGTCGACAACAGTACAAGCCGAATTTATACGTTGAATTTATTAGCTGCATCAACCTATACTATATTAACTATTCCCGAATTAATTAATGACCCTTCATTTTTATTAGACACAGGTTCAGAAGTTTCGTTAATAAAATTATCGAAGTTGAAACGTCACGTACCTTGTCACCTTGACAATCTTATTACCTTACGAGGTATAAATAATTCCAATGAACCATATAAAACAAAATGTTATTGTACATTTAATGTTATCATTAACGATCAGGTTATCTCTCACATTTTTCATGTAGTTCCCGATTCATTCCCTATAAAACAAGATGGTATTCTTGGTAACGATTTCTTACTCAAGGTAAATAGCAAAATCTGTTATCAAGAGAAAAAACTTTTTATTGGGAACAATTACCTACCTCTGTATGTTATCCAGAGATCCTTAACTTCATTAAATGACTCGGATCATTCGAGTAATGATAGTTCTGTTCCTGATTTTGATCTAAATAATGGCAATAATCATCTTAAAATTCCTATTTGTAATAAAAATTCTGAATTTCTAAATTCTCCTAACAAAACTAGCAAAATCGCTCAAAACTGTAGCAATAATAACGAAATCAATGATAATATACATAAGGTTTTAAGTCAATCATCAGGTAATTCGGATCATTCGAAGGACGATAAAACTAACATTGATTATAACACAAGTCAAAATAATAATCATATTAAAATTCCTATCCCTTGTCAACGAGATCACAACATTAAGATCAATAAAAATAAAACTAACATTTCACCACAAACAATTGTGCGGACAAATAGAAAAAATATTGTAAGTAAATTTCTGAATTCATCTCGCCTTTCGGGTGATGATCTTTTTATTTCTAATTTCAATGCAAAAGATAACAATAAAACTAGTGAACTCGTAAGTTCAGAACGAATTGTAGAAATTATAACTATCCCAAAGTATAGAATAAAATTTTCTGATAATTACGCAAATAACGAAATTGATCTTAATCACCTCAATACACATCCACCTATTAATGATAATCCTACATATTCTTCCGATACAACTAATATTAATAATAATAACAAAATGGATCCCATGCCTAATAGAGAATTTAACAATTCCTCTAACAATAATAATGAAATCGTTTATAATCCTAATGATAATAAAAATTATTTACCTATTAATAGTAATTCCCGTCAACATAATGAACGTAAAATTTCTTCTAATCAACAGGATGATTTTCCAATTAATGAAACTAACAAAACTAACAAAACTAACAAAAATCATCAAGTACTTATAAAAAATAATTTTACTAATTTCCAGAACAAAATTAACTCTAACAATAATTTTAAAATAAATCCTAACCATCATGATAAACTCAATAATTTCCCAAATCAAATTAACGAAATTGATTTTAATCCTGCTCACAGAAACAACAAAACACTTATTAACAATAATCCCACTAATCCTCATGATTTAATTAACTCAAACTATAATAATAACATAACTAACCCTGACCCTTTAACGAATGCCAACCTAACCTTACCTAATCCTGATAGTAATACTATTTTTAAACACGAAGCCATTAATAATATTGAAAACATTTCCCAACCCTGCCTTCCTTGCAATGATCAACATTTCGCTAACTCAAACCAATTAAAAAATAAAATAACTCTAAAAGCTCGATCCGAAACGGTCGTGTCAGTAACAATCAATAACCCTGAAATAAATGAAGGAATTATAAATAATATGGAAATCTGTCAAGACGTAATTTTTTGTCGTAGTCTAGTGGTAGTCAAAGACAACAAGGCGATCACTACTGTTTTAAATATGTCCCCTGAGGATGTAATAATCGATCATTTTTATGCAACAATCGAACCTGTAAATGTAAGAAGGACAGAAGTTTTCAATCCTACTCTAATTCCCGATACTGATTTCCCTAATATAAATAAAAATCGGCTGACAACTCTAGTGGATACTTTACAATGCGACCACCTTAACTCAGAAGAAAAAACCGCTTTGACAGAACTATGTCTTGAATATAATCACATATTTTACCTGGAAGGAGATGTTTTAACATCGACCGACCTAGGTCATCACGAAATTCACACTAAAACGGAAAACTACTGCCAGAATAGTAAAGTTTTTAATACATATCCGAGTTGCAATCGCACACTGATTATGTTAAAACAATTTATTCCCCCATTATTTGCGAAAGACAAGTACCTCCGCCAAATAATAGGAAACACCCAGAAGCGGGCTTGGCTAAACATTGGTGGTTCAATTTTCAAAACTATATTCGGTACATTGGATCAAGACGATGCCGACCGTTATAACACAATAATAAACAACATTAATAACAAAGATCACTCTTTAGTAAACCTTATTCACGATCAAGCAAAAATTGTTAAATCAACAATTACAAATTTTAACGAAACCATTGCCAATTTAAATCATAATGAACAGCGAATTAATAAAAACTTTGAATTATTGTATAACGTCACCTCAACTAACTCAGAAAAATTGCATCACTTACAAATGAAGTACGAGATCGAAGATCACGTGACCTTGTTAACCTTAATGACTAATGAATTAAGCCAACAATATTCTACATTAATTAATGCTATCCTTTTCGCTAAATCCAACATCCTTCACCCTTTTATACTGAGTCCGGAACAATTCCTAACAGAACTCACTTCCACATTGCAACATCTACCGGTCTCTACATCTTATGCACTTCCATTGACTAGGGAAAACGCTGTTAAACTTTTACAAATAACCTCTCTAGCAGTTTATTTCCGGGAAAACAAAATTATTTTTGTAATTTCAAACCCGCTAATTTCTCCATTAACTTATAGATTCTATAAATTATCTCCACTTCCTACATCTCATGACAACTCGTCATACATTTTCATTCAACCAAGTTCCAATTTCATTGCAATTTCTTTAAACAAATTGAACTATATTTCTTTTCATGATTTAAGTTACTGTCATAAGTTACCCGAAAAATATATATGCTTTCAAGATCAACCACTACGATCTAACTTACTACAACCCAGTTGTGAATCAAACATATTATTAAACTCAAAAATCTCCAAAAGTTGTGATACAAGAATCATCAAATTTATTTCTGCTTATTGGAAAGGTCTTGAACAAAGAAATTCATGGCTTTTTATCCTTCCCAAAGAATTACTAGTTACCCTTACCTGTAAAAACACCGTTAGTACCGACATTCTATTGAGTAATGCTGGAATTTTAACCCTAGCTCCAAACTGCAAAGCGTACACAGGTACAAGCACTTTAACCTCGTCCTCCAGTTACTTTGAGAGTGAATTAACATTTACCTTGCCTTCGTATAACATTTTAGTCGACAATTGTTGCGACAAAATTCCGAAACTAAATATCAGCCATCTGATTCCAATTCCATTAACTCAGGTCGATGAGAATAATTTGATCACTGCTAGTCACAAACTTGATGATATTGTAAAACTATCGGATAATATCTCGAAAGACTCTCAACTTTCTATGACTTCACCTTCCTATTTAGCTTACCTATTATCCTTGCTGATTCTCATTTTCTTTTTATTCAAATGCTACAAAAAACTATCTACGTTTTACAAACAAAAAATTTCGCGCAATGTAACCCCTGCTGCTATACCATTGAACCAACTTGCCGATCAAATCCAAATTGCAAACAATGAACCTAATGCTTTTAATGGCGAAGCCGCTCCAGAACTTAGACGTAGTCAAAGAATTATAGCCAGATTTCGTAATGATTAATAACATTTTTAATGGTCCCTTTATAGTAAGATTTTTCATTTATTTTTGAAAAAAAAAGTTATATAAAATAATTTTTTTTTCTCTCTAAGGGGGGGAGTGTAACGTACTCCACTCACTTTATTCATTATTATTATTCTTATATATATTTAATTATTCTACTATTAGTGTTCTATACATTTAATATGCATTTAATTATTCTATCATTATTATTATATGTTTTCATGTCTTTCTGTTTTAGATAAATCATTAATATTATTTACATAGTAATTGTAATCACCAATCTATTTTTAATATCTATGTTTAATTTAGGAAGTCATGCGGATGCCAATTATGTTACTCATGATTATATTTACTCTTACTACTGCTATGTAATAATCCGCATTATTTATTACCGTTATAAAGGTTCTAATAGTGTAAAATGTATTATCTATATGTACCCGAGACGGACGCACCGATCATGAAGACCATTCAATTATCAATCAATAAATAATACTTTGACCATCAATAAATAATACTTTGACCACAGCTAAACGAGTCTCTGATCACGTGCGCCCGCCTCGATTTTTGTACTTCGACCGAACACATTACATTAACAACACTTCTCTTCTAAGCTCCGGTCGAAGAACAACGATAGTTTTTCGGTTAAGTCTGTAAATTGTTATAAACGAGAAATAAAAACCAACGTAAAGAATCCGATTTAGTAATTTCGACTAACAATAACAGAAGAAGTAACCCCTCTCTGGCAGCATCGCGGAGTAACCCACGGTTCCCAGGCAATACTAAAGAACCCTATATAAAAATCATCACACATCAAATTTTCGCAAAAGTTAGGGAACTAATTTTAAATTTTCGTGCAGTTCTTCAATAACTTTAAAAGCCTCAATTAAATGCATTTGAGCTTTCACGGCGGTTGACGAAAAAAGTATTTTTGTAATTGTTGACGTTTTTTGTTTTTTAGCATCTGGTCAACTAATTGTTCTTTAAAATCATTGTTGACGGCTATGGTTTTTATTGTGTTTGGCTCTTTTTCATATTATATTCTATCTATTTGCACAGATTAATTAATATTCCTCTCAGTAATATAGCCATAGTAATTTGCCATTACAGTATCGAAGATAGTAAGGATCTCAGATCACTGAACCATACTCAATTTTACTTCTTGCAAATGATTTGTAGAAAGCAGAGGGTAGTTGAGGTTATTAAAAGATTTTGTATTTCCGTAAATGTATCCAATGGTTCTACAAAACAGCTTAGTTATTGCAGCAACATGACTATTGAATGTGTTTCTCATTAAACACAATGCTTAAATCGCGGTATGAAGTCACTCTTACAATAATCATGTTATCGATAACATAATCAAATAGGGTACGTGTACGTAATCGTGAAAAGGTCATAATTTTCCATTTTTTAATATATAAGTTTAGTCGGTTTAGGGTGCACCATTTTAATAACTCAGTTATAGAGGATTGCAAGTCGAAATAATCACTAATGTCAAAGTAATAATAATATGCACGAATAAAATGTCTACTATTGTAAATAAATGTGTTAGTATACGTAATATTTTTAAATGTATTTGTATTTTTATATTACTATTTTTTTAGAATCACTGAATAAAAAACTTACTATGTTTTTTACCACAATTTATTTGATGTATGTACAAATGTTACATATAGATACATATCACGACTTAAGTTTCGACGTTTTACTGTCATTATCAAGTGAAATAATTAATGGAAGAAGTTACATTTATATCAGTACGAGAATAGGGCGAATGTAACAAAATGGTTTACAGTAAACAGGTGCAAAGATTTAAACATAATTAAGAGATTAAAGAATTTTGAAAAGCGGTGAGTACATTAAATCGGTCTGCTCGTTCAACAGATTAACGAGGGGATTATTGCTTAGTCTGAAAATTTCGGCGGATTCAAGGAAGTTAAGCTTTGTACCTTTTGTACAGTTGTGCAAAATTTTCATATTTTGGATTTCGGGGAATGAATGTTTACATTCTAAAGAATGGTTAGAGAATGAACTGGAATTTTGATTTAATCTAAAGGCGCGGAAATGTTCAGAATATCTTTTTTCGAAACTACTACCGGTTTGTCCTACAATACACTATTGCATTCGGAACAAGAAATTTCATAAACACCTGATTTCTTTAAGGGATTGATTTTATCTTTTGAATTGAATAGTATATTTGATAATTTACAGCTAGGTTTAAACGCGATTTGATGGTTTCGTTTGCGGAGAATGTGAGCTATTTTTTCGCGCCTTTAGATTAAATCAAAATTCCAGTTCATTCTCTAACCATTCTTTAGAATGTAAACATTCATTCCCCGAAATCCAAAATATGAAAATTTTGCACAACTGTACAAAAGGTACAAAGCTTAACTTCCTTGAATCCGCCGAAATTTTCAGACTAAGCAATAATCCCCTCGCTAATCTGTTGAACGAGCAGACCGATTTAATGTACTCACCGCTTTTCAAAATTCTTTAATCTCTTAATTATGTTTAAATCTTTGCACCTGTTTACTGTAAACCATTTTGTTACATTCGCCCTATTCTCGTACTGATATAAATGTAACTTCTTCCATTAATTGTTTCACTTGATAATGACAGTAAAACGTCGAAATTTAAGTCGTGATATGTATGTATGTGTAAAATTTGTAGATACATCAAATAAATTGTGGTAAAAAACATAGTAAGTTTTTTATTCAGTGATTAGATAATGAATTACCACGTAGTAACGGTCGCAACCATCACCATGATTTTTATAGAACTTAATAGTTACAGTAGTTACATTACATATTTTAGTATTGTTACAAATAAAATGTTTGTGTTTATTTTCTGTCTTGATTGTTTATATTAAATACATATTTTTAATTTATATTATATATTATAATATAACAAAAAATATATTTGTTTGAAAAATATTAAAAACACCTCGGCACCCCACAAGGCATGTAAAGATTTAGAACACGTATTAAAAAAAAAGAAACCGCTGGAACCACAATAAAAAAAGTGGTCATTATTTTACTTTCTTTTCATATAATGATAATAGGGTTTTTCTTGTGATATTTTTTACATTCATTATTTTTTCAAAAACGCGTTATATTAAGAAAAATTTATTATTTATAAATCGTCCATTTTCGCATTCCCTACATATATTGTTTTGAAAATTTGATGTAAAGTTTATGATTTAATAATTATTGACAAAAACCTGAAAAATTTTAATTTGTATTTATTTAATATATCAAAGTAATAGTTGTGTATTTATATTTACAATATTTCTCAAAATAAAAGTTGAAAATATTTTCACGATCACATTACTTTTCCGAACTTTAATTAATTTCATCTACCCCAATTTCAATTTTGCAGTAGTTCATTTCCATGAAGAATATTTTCTGTATTACTGCCGCTATGGATTTTATGTTAAAATATATTATGCGGTGCGGTGTTTATTTATGTTCCTCGATTTTTGTTTACATTACAACGGAAGAGTTTCGGGACAAACGGCGGCCTTGAATTTCCTATACGGATCGAATAATTCAAAAATTCATTCTAAAACGAGTAATAATTTTCAAGTATGCAACACATATCACTTGAGTAGCGAGTTTTTCAATGTGTGAATGCTTACGCGCTCTCTTGGTGTATTCGGAAACCCAATTTTTAGCCACAAAAATTTACATTGCGTTGGCATACTAGATATATAAATACAATGGTAAGATCTATCATAGTATATATACTTTTAATACCGCCACTAGTTTTCACGTACACAACACCAAAGTTAGTAAACACATTTTTGTTAGAGTACAGTTTAATTGCCTCCTTCACTAGTGCCAGTCTGTTGACTGTGAGATCCTCTCGAATGACGATTTTAGAGTTTTTAAGATTACGTTTAGCGGCATATATTATATAATAGATAGATTATTTAAGGTGTTCATTATTGAAAGAGGTTCAGTAGGAATTGTTGAAGGTTCCATTTCTGTAGTTGCCCATTTTAGGGCTTCAATTATTACGTATGATTCGGCTGTAAATATGGATGGTGTATCAATTTTAATTTTTTTCTTGAGTTGCTTTCTTTTGGATACCACACTACCTCCGGTTCCATTTTTATTCAGTGCACCGTCTGTATATATGCGTGCATAAGTTAGATACTTTCCTAATATTTAGTTAACAGTGGCAGTGTTTCTCATATCTCCTGTATACTCAGGGATAATGATTTTGGGTTGCATAAAAAGTGTCTTGTATTCAATACAATGGATGTTATCTTCTTGCGCTCTGGTATTGCTTAGCTCTGTGAATGCCGCTACTAATGGAGGATCATTCTTTTTTGCCCAATACATTCTGGTGAAATTTGAAGAGGTAAGTTGTTTTATTAGATTTTCTGTTTCAGTTAATTTGAGTTTCTGTATTTTTGTCATCTGTTTGACGGCTAAATATCTTCTTCTATATTTTAGTGGAGCTTCATGTGCTTCTGCTAATATAGCTTCAATAGGAGAGGAATTCATGGCTCCAATGGCTATTCGAATGGATCTATTTTATATTACCTCCAGTTTTTGCAAAGATGTTCGACATGCCAATACTTATAATGTACAACCATAGTCAATTTGTGTGAAATTTTGGCGTCTGCTTCCCAATGTGTTTTCCTTGTTGTTCTTAAAAAGTTTAAGCGCTTCTCCGTTTTTTCTGCTATGTATTCAATATGCCTTTTCCACAGTAATTTCTGATCTATAACCATTCCAAGATATTTATATGCTTTAAATATTGGTATTAGAATATTCTGCACTTTGATAAATTTGTGTTTAGTTGGTCTGTGCCTGGAGAAAATTAAAAAAGCTGACTTATTAAGGTGACGTCTCGAATCCATTTGTTCTACACCAGTTGATAAATTCGCCTAGTAATATTTTTGCTTTTTTCAAGCACTGTGTTACATTTTTTGCCTTGAAATGTATACATATGTCATCTGCATATTGTATTACGCTTGCTGTTATGCTGTATATATATTAAATATTAAGAGAGCAAGAACGGATCCCTGGGGAATGCGTTTTTGTCTGGGTCCGAGATAAGAATTGTTATTATTTTTAATATATATGTTTCTATCTTGATACAGTTCTGTTATATTTTTTTTATGTTTTTTGATATTCCCATGTTGGTTAATTTATTCTCCAAGATATTAACATTTACATTATCATAGGCACCTTCAAGGTCAAGATAATAAGCAGCCATGGTATTCGTTATCGCTAAATGTACATTGTATATTGGTAATTAAATTTGTTAGGGCATCAATTGTTCCTAATTTGCGTCTGAAACTGTATTGGTTAGTAGGCAATAAGTTATTTTGCTCGCGCCACCATTCTAACTTAAGCTTTATTATTCGTTCAATGTTTTGAAAACACATGCCATTAGTGAGATTATTCGGTATGAATCTAGTTTACTAGCATCTTTCCCTGGCTTTAATATGGGATGAATTACAATGTTTTTCATTCACTCAATAAGTGACTTTATGTATGTGCACATGTGCTCCATGTAGTAATGTGGTCTTACATGGGATAAATAGATTGTTAATTGATACTGTCGGGAAGTCTTGTGCGTCTGGTTGATTATGAGACAATTGGTGATTATTGACTGTAATTAAGACGATATTAAGCAATTTCAATTTGTCGAATTGGAGGTTATGTTTATTTATTGAAACAAATCTACGGTTTTGCTGATTTAAACAAAGTGATATTGTTGTGTAAGAAAGTTTAAAGCGTTTGAACGAAAGCTTAAGGAGATTTTAAAAACTGAATTCGTGGATAAATACGTAGTGGACATACCGCACTAGCAATCATAAGGTGCTCGTGCACCGAGTAGGAGCTACCGAAGTGGTGATTTAAATGGGCGGGAAGAATAAACAGAAGGAGAGAAGGGAAGTGGAGGAGTGGGACAAGCAGGAGGAGGAGAATAGAAGGAAGGCAGTTTTCTTTGGTGGCGGAACGGGAGTAAGGAGGTCGGCAACAAGGGACAGCGCAGGAGAGGGTAGAGAAGAGGAAGATGGCGGAAACGTCGTTTGAGGGGGAGGGAGAGCACGAACAGGAAAGGATGAAAAAAAGGGTAGGGAACGTGATGAGTAAAGGGTGCAATGGAAATTGCAGGGAACTAGTGGAAATGATTACTGAAGCATTAAGGAAAGAAAGGGAGATCTGGAAAGAGGAAATGAGGGAAGCGAGGGAGATGTGGAGAGAAGAGATAAAGGAGATGAAAGAGGTATGGAATATAGAGAGAGAGAGAGACTTAAACAAAGGATAATGGAGCTGGAATATCAGGCTGAGAAGAGGGAGAGGCAGGAGAGGAGGAGTAATGTTGTTATAAGAGGGAAAGATATGCAGGGAAAAGGGGAGGTGATGACCTTTCTGAAGGAGGCTCTGGAAGTAGAGGTACAGGTACAAGAGAGCTATGTGGTGGATAGGATTGGGAAGGTAGTGGTAGTAAAGCTAGGGATGGAAGATAAAATAAAAGTCATGAAGAATAAAAATAAATTAAGGAATATACAGGAAAGAGTGTTCATCGAGGATGACATGACGAAAGAGGAAAGAAGGATCCAGAAGATCATAAGAGTGAAAGCAAGTAGGGAGAGAGAAGGGGGGAAGATGGTAAGGGTTGGTTATCAGAGAATGTTTGTGAATGGGGAGCTGTGGAGATGGAATAAGGAAAAGGAGATACTACATAGACAAGAGGAGCCAAAAAAGTAAGAAATGAGGAGGAGATAAGAGGAGAGGAGAGAGAAGAAGGGAGAAGGGTGCAGGATGAAAGGAGAAGGAGCTGTAAAAAAAAGGACAGAGGGGCAGAGAGTAGACTGGGAGAGAAGCACAGCGGGAAAGGCAAGCGGCGAGGAGATAAAGGGGGGGGGGAGAAGGGAAGAAGGGGTCAGTAACTATCGGGCTTTGGAACATAGCGGGAATTAAGGAGAAGATAAAGGAGGGCAAGTGGAAGAGAGACTGGGAGAAGTGGTTAGTAGGGAAGGACATAGTGGGACTAGTAGAGACATGGATGGGGAAGAAAGAGTGGGGAGAAGTGAAAAGATGGCTACCGGGAAGCTTTATATGGGAGAGGAAGGATGCGATAAGGTGTGCAACGAAAGGAAGGGCGAGGGGTGGAATGATAGTAGAATGGAAGAAGGAAATGGGGACGGACGTGATGGGACACTTCGGAGAAGGAGAAGACGTGGCATGGATAAAGTATAGACAAGGGAAACAGAGGATAAACGTAGGGGTGGTATATGTAAATAAAAATTGGAATATAATAAGAAAGGAGATAGAGGAGAGAACGAAAGGGGGAGGAAAATGGGTGCTAGGAGGAGACTTTAATGCAAGAATGGGAGAAATGGGGGGAGGAATTAATGAAGAGGGATCTGTGGTAGAAAGAAAGTCCAGGGACAAATGTATAAACGGGGAGGGTAAGAGAATGAAGGAGTGGGTGATGGAGGAGGGATGGGAAATTCTAAATGAATGCACAGAGGGGGACTGGGAAGGGAGGAAAACTTATAGTGGGCCGCGGGGATCGTCGGTGATCGACTATGTGGCGATAAAGGGGATGACGAAAAGGAAAATAAAAAGTATGGAGGTGGAGGAAGTGATGGGCTCGGATCATCTGCCGCTAAAAGTAGAGGTATGGATGGAGAAGGAGAAGGCGACTGAAGAGAAGCAAGAAATGGGAAAGTTAGAATGTGGGGCAAAGGCAATAGAAGAAATGGGGATGAAGATGAGGAGGATCCAGTGGGAAGACGTCGAATCAATGGAGGAACTAATAGTGGGGTGCGGAAGGAAAGCTAAAGGAAGGGCGGGAGAAGGGAGTAGGTGGTTTGATGAAGAATGCAGGCAGGCAAAAAGTGAAGTAAGGAAGGCAATGGGGGAATGTATAAGAGGTGGAGGGGAGGAGAGGAAGGTAACGGCAGCAAAAAGGAAATATGAGGGGATATGCGAGAGGAAGAAGCGGCAGGAGGTGTAGAAACGAGTCGGAAATATGGAAAGTACTGAAGAGAGGCGAAAGAAGGAGACGGGTAGGGATAACACTGGAGGAATGGACAAGGAAATGTAGAGAAACAAGTGGGTACCCAGAGGAAGTGGGACAAGGAAGGTGTATGGAGATGACGGAGGAGTTCTCTAAGGAGGAAGTGGAAAGAGCTTTCGAGGAAGTTAAAGAAGGAAAGGCTGCAGGGTTGGATGGGCTGAAGGCAGAGATGTGGAAGGAGATAGATAGGGGGGAAGAAGAAATTCAGGGAGCTGTTGAACGAAATGTGGAGGGAAAGAAGGAACATACCGGAGGCCTGGAGATTGGGTACGATGTGCCCGGTACATAAAGGAGGGGACGAGAAGGAGGCCGGGAACTATAGGGGGATTACAGTGATGCCCACAGGCTACAAAATCGCTATGCTGGTGGTGAAGAATCGGCTGGAAGAAGAGGTGGAAGAAAAGGATTTAATACCAGAGACTCAGGGGGGATTTAGAAGGGGGAGGGGAACAAGGGAGCAGATCTTTACCCTGGCAAGAATGGCGGAGAGAGTGACTGAAGAGAAGGGAAGCATGTATGCGGTGTTTGTGGATCTAAAGGCGGCGTACGACTCAGTGCCGAGGGAGAAGTTGTTAGAATGTATGAGGAGAAAAGGAGTGAATGAGAGTATGATTGAGTGGGTAAGAGCAGTATATAAGGAAACTTGGGTGGTAGCAAGAGTGGGAGTGGAGGTGTCGGAGAGTTTTAGGACGAGGGTAGGATTGAGACAGGGATGCCCGTTAAGCCCTATGTTATTTAACTTATACCTAAGCGAACTGGAGGATGTGTTGAGGAAAGGGCAGGCGGGAGGAGTAGTAATCGGGAAGGATAAGGTGTGGATGCTGGCATATGCGGATGACATGGTGTTGATGGCGAGAGATTGGGAAGGGATGAAAGACATGTTGAGGAGAACGGAGAGGTATATGGACAAGAGGGGATTGTGTGTGAATGTGGGGAAGACGAAATGGATGAGATTTAGGAATAAGGGAAGAGAGGGGAGCGTGAAAGTGTTAGAATGGAAGGGAGAAGTGATTGAGAGATTGAAAATATTTAAGTATTTGGGGTTTATGTTTAAAGGGACAGGGGGATATGAGGAGCATGTAAGATGGGTGCAAGGAAAGGCCAAGAAAGCGTGGGGTATCGTGTGGGAAAAATGGGGAGAATGGATAAAGAACAGCGTCAGATTGGCATGTAAAGTGTGGGATGCATGTGTGAAGTCGATAGTAATGTATGGAGTAGAAGTGTGGGGCGTGAAAGGGTATGAGTGCGTGGAAAGGGAGCAGTGGTGGTTTCTGAAGCGTATGCTGGGAGTGGAAAGGTCGACTCCCGGGTACATACTGCTTCAGGAGACTGACAGAGGAAGTTTAGGATGTGAGGCTATGGAGAGAATGGTTAGGTATGAGATGAGGTTATGGGAGTTAGGGGAAGAGAGTTTGGTAAAGGCGGTATGGAAGACATGCGTGAACGTAAGGGGGGGTAAATGGAGGAAGGAACGAATGAAAATGAATGAGAGAGTAGGACTGTCTGAGGTGAAAGTGAGGGAGTGGTTAGAGAGTGGGTAAATGTGGCAACGTGGGTGAGCGAGAGGGCGAAGGTAGTGGATGTGCAGGAGAGACAGGGAAGTATAGAAAAAAGTGAATATAATGACATGTATGGGAGTTGGCAGGTACATGGAAGGAGACCGAAGTATTTGGATGAGGACGGGTGGAACAGAGAAGAGAGGGTGACTTTGCCTAGGGCTAGGTTTGGATCAGAAGAGAGAGGGAGGAAGAAGTGGATGGGTGAAGAGTATATGAGGTGTGTAATGTGTGAAAATGGGAGGTATACGTGGAGGCATCTGGCGGAGGAGTGTGAAGGAGTGAATGAAGGATGGATGGGGGGAAAAAGGAACAAGAGGGTAGCGGAATGGATGAGAGAGAGGATGGTGCCGGGGTAAAGATACTGCAGGAAATGGTGAGGGAAAGAGAATGTAGGAGAGAGTTTTTGTATTTATGATTTTAGTTTTTGGGTAGTTAGAATAGTTATTTGTTTACAGATTAGGAATAGTTGTAGTTTAGCTTAGAATAGGTTAATATGCCAATAAAGGTTTTTTTTTACAATGTTTTTAAAGTTTAAATTATCACATCCATTTTCCAAATAAGTACTATGATCAATTAATTGTTTCTTGTTTAGGATCTTATATGTGATCCCGTCTATGCCTGGTGCAGTGTTTTCTGATTTGTTCAATGCCAGCACTAATTCTTTAATTGTGATAGTTGTGTTAGTAGGATCTGTATTATTTCTGGTATCAAGTTTCGTTGGTTCTTGGTTAACATAGGGTGGTGTACATTTGTTTAGGATATCGTGGTATAATTGATCAGGGGTTGCATTTTGGTTATTTACGTTTGATTGGTTTATCCGTTTGGCTGTTGACCAGATTGCTGCCATGGATGTGCTTTTATTTAAGGTGTTGCAGTAATTGATCTATGAGTCTGTTGCTTTTTTTTTATTTTTTATTAACTGTGGCAATTATTTTTTTACAATTTATATATTCATCTAGGTTAAAGGTGCGTTTGTATTTTTGGATTTGTTCTTCTCTATCAGAAATCAGTTTGTCACATTCATGATCCCACCAAATTGGTTTTTTATTACGCTCTTTATTAGTATTATTGATTTCCGGTATTGCAATGTTCATATTCTTAATTATGACTTCTTCGATTTCGGAGTCGATAGGTATATTGTTTGTTAACTGATTGTAAAGAGGCCAGTCCGCTTTGAATGTGTTCCATCACCGTGTTGTCCCTTGTTTATTATTCTTACACGGGGTAATGTTCATCGTAATTATAATAGGGAAGTGATCGGAACCTAAACAATTGTCGTGTAAGGACCAGGTTCTCTTTAACACTATGCTTGTTGATGTTAAAGTTGTGTCAATCGCTGATTTATATTCATTTGTTCACGATAACATAGTCCATATTTTCTAATCCACCTACTATATTTTTGCCTGTCGTTGATGATTCTGCTGAACCCCATAAGGTATGGTGCCCATTAAAGTCCCCGCACACTATACTGGAATCAGGGAGGTTTTGAAAGAAGTCTGATAATTGTTGTTTCCTAAGGTTAATATTGGATGGTCGGTATACTGAAAATATATTAACACGTTGAGCGCCACGCAGATTTTGAAGGCAGTCCCCGTCAGGCCACGCGTGCCACTTAGAAGTGCTGGTATTGTAGGCCAATGTCTCTTATCGCAGTAGAAGAGTGTTTATGTTTAGAACGAGATGCCTATTCATTCGACACTTAACCACTTCGCGCCCATGCTACTTTGATTGGATTATAGCATAATCCAGGGTTCATTGAAAAATTTGTTGTTACGGTTTTCTACGAAATATTATTCCACTGTCATAAACTCATTTTTGCAAAAAAATATGCAAAAAATTTCCATAGTTGCGCTAAAGCGGTAATTTTTTTTTTAATTTGTAAAATATATTTTTTTTGCTTGTCGCCATATGTGGCGAACCTGGGCGTGAAGAGGTTAATGTAATCCTGTAATTTGTCAAAATTAATTCTATATCATGTTATACGCTGTCAGCCAGCAATGGTTGTCGGGACCTATGAGAGAGGTCAGTGTCAGCCAGCGGTGGCAGACGCAGGCTAAATGTAATTTTAGTGTCAGCCAATGGTGGTTGACTCGGCCAGTGTCAGCCACTGATGGCTGACGCGGCGCTCAATGTGTTAAGGGTCCGTTTTTGGTTTCCAATTTAATTCCACAAATTTCTATTTTATTAAAAATACCCCTATTAGGTGTTACGATTTTATATTTGAAATTATTTCTGACTAATATTAACACACCACCCCCCTTCCGTTGAGGCGGTCTTTTCTAATGCAATTATATTGTGGTATTTTAAATTTATGATGTGATTTTAGTCATGTTTTAGACATTATAATTATATCCGGGTTAAGTACACTTACTAAAACTATTTTTATTTGTGTGAATGGACCTGGCGTTCCACCGAATAATTTTTATATTATTCCCCGCCATTTTGAATATGACTTGTTATAATTTGTTCAGAGTATCCGGTGATATATTCTTTAAGTTTTTCAATGTTTCTATTTTCATTTGGATTTTCTTTTTCTTTATTTGTTATAGTTTCTGAAAAATTAATTAATTCTTTCAAAAAGTTTTGGATAAAATCTATTTGATTGAGTTCTTTGTGCATTGGGCCATTATCCCCTTCGTTATTTTGAGATGCGCAAAAGCCGAGGGCTGTTGACGGTTGTGAGGTAAAGCAAAGCGGACTTATGATTTTATCTGGAGTGGTTACGTATTTGTGCTTTTTTGTGGGTGTGTTTGTTGTATGATATTTGTTTGGGTTTATTTTTGCATTAATTTGAATTTTATTAGCATCATTTTGGGTGCTATTACTTGTTTCTATTCTAAAAGTAGGTAGGTGGGGAAACTCTTGGAGGTTTTCTAAAGCTGCAAAACTATTTCGGGTGGTTACATTTGCGAAAGTGGGGCTATCCACCACTTTTTCGGCTTCTCTGAAACAGAGACAATTGGACAATTCTTAGACATTGATGTATGCGTTATAGATTTACAATGTATGTATTTATTAACAAACCCTGGGCAAATTTCTCCCTCTGGGTGTGCTTCTGTACATTTTTTGCATAAAAGTTTTGTTGAATGGCACATGTGGGCAGTATGCCCAAATAATAAACATTTGGAACATTGAATCATTGAATATATGTGTCCACCTCAAAACGGACATAGTTCATGTTTACATATTGGGTTTTGTTCCCTTTGAAACTCACGATTACTGTTTGGGTATTTTTGTTATTTCACCATTTATATTAATTGTTCTGTAAATGCGCCTTACGCTGTTGACTTTAATTGTTGATTCAATATTATTTTTAATGGTTTCCTCGTCAAAGTACATATCAACGCCTCGGATAACGCCTCTCCGCTCCACACAATGTCGCGGAATATATGCGATTAGGTTATTCTCTTTAAGTATTGGGTTATCAACTAAACTGTTTGCTGCATGTACATTTTTAAGGCTTACTTTTATTTTATTAGTTCCAATTGTGTTAATACTAATGATGAATTGTTTAACTGGTTCCAATGATTTTAAATGGTGTCCAACTCTCATTGCATGCAATTTTCCCAGCAGCTGTTTATTGCAATGTTCAATATAAACAATAAACGTGCCCGTGTTTGTTTTATCTTATCTGATACTGAGGTCAATATTAGAGCGAATATTCTTTCGTGTTTTTGTCTCACGCCGTGTGTTCGCCATTGTCTGGCGTGCTTCTTTCTGCAATTACTTTTTTAATCTACCATGCACCATTGCCTGGGATTTTATTCTACAGTTTTTGAAGGCATAGGAAGACATGTCCATCAAATCCAAATAATGGTTTATCAATAATATAAAATTACTCTACCTTAAAAATCACCTCTGACTAGAAATAACATCAACAGATCCATTCAATTTTTAAAAAGTAGATTTCTAACAGGTCCTCTAATAACAGACATATTTTATCATCTAAATTATATTTATGTATTAGTATTTTTCAAATTAGGAATACATTATTGAATGAAATACATTTGTATTACATGCATTATAAATAATGAATAAGAATTATACTTACATTTGTTTGTCAGACTACTGAAGTCATCTATATAAAAGTTAAAATGCACTTACTTTAGCATTAATTGTTCCAATATTGCAATAGCTTGTGAATAGTGATCAGATGCGGCTGTATAATGTTTCATCTTAAATTCCAAATTTCCCTTCTCCCTTAATTGTGGCACCAACTTTATCCTTTCAACTTCAGACATTTGCCAAGTTTCTTTTTCATAATCCTCAGGTTGTTGGACTTCAGTCAATTCTAAAAAAAAAGATCACACTAATTATATCTAAATAAATTGAAGCAGTCCGCACTTAATAAGAACATAGATAACATAGATAAATAACTACCAATAACAGTTGATAATGTAAAAGTACATGACTCAATACTTGAAAATGAAATTTACCTAAAGAATATTGTTGAAAATAATGACTACTTACCCATAATAAAATCAAGGTTTCCAGGTTCCTTCAGCAACTCATTCAGATCATCATATCCCAAACCTTCCGTCTGAATACTCATTGCACAGGTGTGAGTTCTTTCTTCTTTTTTGGAATATAAATCTCTTAAGGTCTTTGATACAAATGGATACTGTCCAACTAACTATGCAATAAACAATTACTAATAATAGAAATAATATACTAACATTTGAGAACATTAATTTAAATGATATACCGAGTGTCTGGGATAAGGGGCGAACATAGGGATTTAACATGTAAAATTAAATATGTGTAATTATTAGCTCTCCTATTCGTTTTAGAGAAAAAACGTAAAGCAATATTTTTTAAAGAATTATAAATTGTAAATGTAACATCCATTTAATTTACGTTTGTACTAGAATCCATCTCAGAAATAATAAAAATAAGTTTAACCATTTACCGTTTAATAAAAACCCTTGCCATGACTTTGACAAATGTCATGTTATGGTGAGAATACAACTCATGGCCTACTAGAATGTATTTTGAGCCAATCAGATGCAAGGCAATGCATAGCAGCATGTGTATCACCGCGATGATAAAAAACAAAAGTAGCGATGATATTTTATTGTAGTCCTGTCAGAATTTCAAACCTCAAAATGGACATACTAAATTATTGGGATGCAGTTTCTAACAGTGAAATCAGGGAAATGGTGAAAAATACGACGCCCAGAAACACCGCGAGGAATAAAGAGTCGCAGTGCCGACAGTTTACGGAGTCTTTGTGCTGCAAGAAACTACAAGACGAATTGAAACATTGCAATATGTGAGTTGTCATCAAGATTATAAAAGGTTATTCGTTATATTCTCTCACTAAATATAACTCGTGGTATGATTAATAATAATCATACCACTTGTTGTATTACGGCTGAGAATAATTTTGATAGTCAAATATCAATTCACGCATTGTAATTACTATGAACAATAATCTGAGTTTTTCCAATGAAGAGAGCGTATTCATTATCAAAACATTTTGCAGTGGCATTAGTTTACTCAGAGTTCGTGACATTTTCGGTAATATTTAACAATGGACCAATTCCGTGTATCAACAATTACCATGTTTGTGAAAAAGTTTGAAAATACAGCAAATATAGTGGCAGTTGATTGAAAGCATATTTTAATAGTCCAATTTCAACAAATATTATTTTAAAAACATTAACATTACATTTAAACGGAACAGAAGAAACAAAAATGAATTGGAAGAAAGAGTTTTGGGTTTGATAAATGCTGAACCAACAACTAGCATACGATGCATTGCTTGTGAGTGCAACGTGTCTAAATTCTTTGTACAGAAAATTGCGAAGAAGCATGGTTATCATTCCTACAAGCATCAATGCCATGAGGAGATACTGCTAGTGGATGATGAAACTAGGCGTGTATTCTTTGAAATAATGCAGAATTGATCAAATACAGACCGAAACTTTCTTTAGTTCACACTTAACAAGCCATCACACATGGCAAGGGTTTTTATTATATGGTACATCGTTCAACTTATTTTTATTATTTCTGAGGTGTATTCTGGTACAAACGTAAATTAAATGGATGATACATTTACAATTTTTAATTCTCTAAAAAATAAATTCAAAAAAACGAAATATAGCCTGAATATATAAATATTCAACCTGTTCGTAACTCTGCAACCAAATTAAGTCTTACTAAGACTATAAACAAATAACTTAAAAAATATTCCTTTACGATTTTTCTCTAAAATGAATAGGGGAGCTAATAATTACACATATTGAATTTTACATGTTAAATTCCTATGTTCGCCCCTTATCCCAGACACTCGGTATATCGGGTGTGTATAAATTGGCGGATAATCTACATGTGGTGATATTCTTCCAGAAATTCTAAAATGTTGTACCATGCTTCCTGAGCCATCACGAGGCCCTCAAAGTTTGAACTTCCAGTCATTAAATATGCGTTATTATTCGATATTAATTTACAAACAACCCTGCAATTTCGGTAGTATATCTATTTTGAAAATTATTTGTCAGTGTGTTGCTATCTTTCCATCTCAAATGTGTATTTTTAACACTTCTTTATTAGCTTATTTTCATAAAAAGTAGAGCCGGAAACGTCAACGTAATTCATACAAACTTTCTAGTTCCAATTTTGTGTCAATTCTGCTTTCCTCATTATTAACAGTTTGTATTAGTTCTCGCATGTCAAAATAGACTTCTTACGACACTATTTACTCATAATCTGTTTTACCTGGCATATCCATCTGTAAATAAACCCTGCTCTATCATAATTACTCTTCTACTCTGACCCAACCAAAGAAAACAAATAAACCGTTAACCGAAATAAAGAGGTGACACAAAACAGCTAACATTTGAAAACAGCCGCATCTCTTCCTAACAATTGAAGATTTCTATAATTTGTAGAGGAAATCATAACTAAAATATCTGAACTGTCAATATCGGGGCCACCCAACTCAGGGTGGATGAACCACCCCATTTTTGAAAATAGACAATTTATACATTAGTTGGCGCACTTTGAAAATCCACTAAACCAGTCAAAAATGGAAACCCTTTACTTGTCATCAAATAGATTGAATAAAAACAAAGTAAAAACAACTATTTTCCTGGGCAATGCTACGTTGAATATTGAAATATGTAAGAAGCGAGTTCTGACTGTTACACAAAACTGACTGGCACAAAAAATAAAAAAATAGCACACAGCAAAATGGTTAAACAACTTTCTAATTAAATTTTACCAGAACCTTACGATATGCAATAAAAATGATAAATATCCAATTTAAAAACTTATATTATGTAAATATGTATTAATAAAAATAAAATAGAATTGTACATATATTATGTTTTTATATAGAGATTCAAGACTAATAATAAATAATAAATAAATACATAAAGCGTTAATTGATGTATTTATTTCTATAAACAACAGTTGTTTTAAATTCATGATGAAATAGACACTTTTACACTACTTCATTATTCTTTAGAGAGGGAGGTTATCGTGAATTGTTACGCCGTACAATCGACGTTTGCAACCATGGTGAAAGTGTTACATGAAGGGTAATAAAATGTAGGTAGATCTATTTTTATATTGGGCGCGTTCATCAGACAATACAGTTGGGAATTTATTGCCAACCGTTGGGGTATTTTCTGATGAACGCACTGTTGATTATGAACAAGTTCATCCAGAGGTCGCCATTTTCCCAAGCGTACAAATTAGACCAGTTGGTGTTGGAATTAAGTGTTGGAGTTGTCGAAGTCATGGAGATTACCAAAGTCTTATGATAAACATATAATTTATCATGTAACTTAAATTGAGAAAATGCACGAATTGCTGATATGTAAGAAAGTAAATGCTTTTGTACTCAAATTATATTAAAAGTACACAAACATAGCACTGCATTCAGAATGGCCGAAGTAGAGATCATCAAATACAAACATTCAGCGTAAATGAAAATAATCATATTGACAGTTGAAAATTCTGACGAACGTGCCCATTGATTACTTCAATCGACGTTTACAATAGCGCATCTTTTGACATAATAATCAATTTTTTTTCAAAAAGGGCATTAGGTTGATTTAGAATTAGCAAGTGGTTGATCAATTGACAACACAAGATTCCAAATAAATACTCACACTTTTATCTACGGTGAATTGTGCGACTTCATTCAGGGCTAATTTCTGCACAATTACCTCCCAAACTTCTAGCTTGAATTTCTTGCCAAGTACTAGCTCTAATGGTTCACCTTTCCCCATTTTCCTAGAATCATCAATTATCGTCCTCTTCTTATCACACTTCCTTGTTTGGAAATGGAATTTTACCTAAAATATAGTCATATAATCATTTATGTTCGACTGTACGAAAATAGTCGCTTTGGTGGTTTCTCTTTAGGCTGAAATGGCGTACATTTCGTACTAGTCCATAATGATAAAGTATATTGGACTCTAAGACAGTGTCAGAAATGATAGATTTTAATTTTAATCAGAACATCCAATAAATACAATACTAATTACAAATGAAAAATAGAGAACAACTATGGAAGTGGTTAATAGCGATAGTACTTACTATTATTCATTATATTTATTGCTGAAGAAGAGAGAGAGGGGTAATAGTATGGTTTTTTGAGGTTGCCAATTAGTGTGGCAGCTCCTGCATACTATGATTAAAATATATTGGGCGTGTTTGTCAGAATAAACAGTTGGAAGCGAGTTTATTGCCAACAGTTGGGTATATTATGATGAACGCACTGTTGATCATGAACAAGTTTGTCCAGCGGTCGCCACTTTCCCAAGCACACAAATAAGACCGATTGCTGTTGGAATTAAGCGTTTAAGTTGTCGAAGTCATGGAGATTACCAAGTCTCATTGATGTAAATATATATAAAATTTATCATGTAACCGAAATTGAGAAAATGCTCGAATTGCTGATAGGTAAGAAAGCAAATGCTTTGGTGTAAATAGCTTAATTTAGGTTATATTAAAAGTACACAAAGTACTGCAATCAAAATGGCCAAAGTAGCGTTGATTAAATTCAGCGTAAATAAAAATAAACATGTTGAAAATTCTGACAAACGCACCCAAATAAATACATTGCATCAGTTTTTATTTAAAAAGGCAAAAAGCAGTCGAACATAAAACTACGTATATAACGCATACATAATTAGACTTTATGAATTCGCCTTATTTATAGTCCAGCGGGCTTGGCTGGGACTCTAATGGTGTTATTCTGAACAAAAATGTTAGCGTTAACAGCGGTGTTATTTGCTAACATCGACAGATGTTATGAATATACTATTCTGTACACTGTCTGTCAACGAACATCGATGTAAATTAACATTTTCGATGTTAAACAACACTTGTCAAAACGGTCGACGTTACGAGATTGTTAATGGTGATATTTTGAGGTTATTTCGTAGTTTGTTTTTCGTCAACAAAAAACTCAAATGGATAGTAGTATTCCAATATTTATATGCATGCTTTATGAAACACTCATTTTATTTCTAAAAGTATCCGCAAAAACGTATTAATCATTTATTATAATATACATGAAGTTGGTCGCTCTGTAGACGTTGCACTGTTGCCAATTTGTGTACATCGGGCTGTTCAGAAGCGCCGTTCAATTTCACATAACATTCCAATGTTAATAACATCGATGTTAATAACATAGCTGTTAATAACAGTTGTTCAGAATAACACCATAAACTTTAAAGCTCATCCATAAAGTCCTAAATTATGTACTTGCTACATAAATAGTTATTTTGGAGTCTAGCCATATTTTTATTGGATTATTAGGTTGAAAAGTGGAAATAAACAAATTATGAGAAATATTAAACTTATGGAAGTCTCCAATACCAGATCTCGAACTGTTGTTGCCTAGGGAGGCCAATGCTCTTAAAAAAATCTAGCAGGCTATTTATTTGCTACAGCATATCGTCTAGGTTAACAGACTTTGAATACACTATCGATTTTGAGAATCCCTAAATGCAAAAGTCAAACGGGATTCATTCAGGGGATCTGGGTGGCTATGGCACTGGATCCCCTCGTCCTATCCAGTTATTGTTGTAAGCTTAATTTCGGCAACTGCAAAATGCAAGGAGCCCTATCGCGCATAAACAAAAAGTTATGTTTAATATTTAGGGGGATACTGTTCAATAGTAAAAAATGTTATCTATACAAGGGTACGTCCTTAAACAGCTTGCAGCTCGTAGATGTTCGGTGAGGAGGCTACGGAAGAAAATTTGACCAAAACAGCAGTGGAATATTTGCTTCCTTCACGAGTAGGTAGTGCAGCTCTGTCTTAGCCTCCTCTACAAAGATCCACGAGTTGTCGCTGTAAAGTTTCAATTTTGCTAATGCTCTAGTTAAAGGTACATTTTAATTTAGCATGTATCATGTCCATTAAATGTCCATTAAATTATACAATAATTCAAGATTATTGCATTCTTAATTATGAAAACAAACTTACCTTTGTTCCATCTTTGAAGGAAACTGCTTTGTTACCAGCATATATAATCTTCTTTTCAATTAACTGCGTCTCGCTTGAAGTGCTCATTTTATTTAAGGTATAATATAAAAATTATCAATCTTTGTAAAGTTTTATTTTGTCATTAAAACAGCTGATTCTGACAAATGTCAAATCTGAAAGACGTTACCGGCTACAATATTCGATCGGTAGTTGCATGTCTATATTTTTAACGAAATAGCAGGATTTTCAACAATAATATTTTTCCAGCATCATTAATGTCGCTATAATCTCCTTAATACAATACACATTTATTGGACGTATCTCGTATTATAAAAGAAGCATGTCACACCATCTAGGGTTGCATTCATTACTTATGACTAAATCCCGAGTCAGTATTATCGAAATATAATATTGACTTAAATTCAATTTAAATAAAAATTTTGTTGTTCAGTCATAACCATATTTTCCATTGTTGATTGCTAGCGCTTTTAATCAAAATCAACTTTTCGAGCCGTTAAGCGACATCTGTGTTACTAGTTGAAAATTACGCATTTAAATATAACCGTTAAAACTGTCAGTTGAGAAACGCTTGGCGAGCCATTTGTGTACGACTTTTTCCACTTTTTAAAATTTATTTTGGTGAACATGGAGCCAGTTGATGCGTACTATGACATTCAAGAAGGAGCATGTTGGGGGCCCCAGTCTAGAAGTGAATTCGATATGGATCTGTTGCGGAAGAAAGTTCATGTGGGTACACGACAAACTGTGGGGTAAGTTTTTAGCTCAACAAAATGATTTCTGTTTAATTAACGTTCTTGCGTTTTATGTTTGATGCAGACACAATTTTAGTAATGAATGTTGTCCACCAATAAACTTTTCAACTAATATAAATCAGAGAAGTTGGGTAAAGTAAAACGCTTGTTTTGTTCCATAATTTTATTTTCTGTTGCCTGACACGTGTTTCGATCGATTAGGATCATTTTCAAAGTTAAACTAATTTAATGTAATGAAATGTTACAATATATATACACAGGTAAGGCATGTTAATGGCGGGGTGAAATTACGGCGCTAATGTCCGTGGTGATGATCTCGTGCTGGTTATTTAATAAGTAATCTCCGTTGGTAATGGACATTTTAATCTCTAATCCCTCTAATAGAGTCAGCTTACGGCTTTTCCGGCAAATATGTATTGGTTTGATCTCTCCCATGTGGTGTCCTGTGTCTATGCAATGGTCCGCTAATCCTGTGTTTGTTGATCCGTTGATTATTGCTTTTTTGTGTTTTACTTTACCCAACTTGAAAATATGGTTCCATCAAGAAAGTAGCACAACAAGTATTCAATATATAAATCAGAGATATACGTTTTATTGATTTCTCGTTACACACTTGGTAAAACATTTTGAGTAAAAAAAAAAAAAAAGACCTTTATTGGCATATTAACCTATTACAAAAACAAAATAACTATTCTACATTCCCCAACAACTAAATCATAAATTTAACTCTCTCCTACATTCCTTCTCCCTCACCATTTTCTGCAATATCTTTACCCCGGCACCATCCTCTCTCATCCATTCCGCTACACCCTTGTTCCTTTTTCCCCCCATCCATCCTTCATTCACTCCCTCACACTCCTCCGCCAGATGCCTCCACGTATCCCTCCCATTTTCACACATTACACACCTCATATACTCTTCACCCATCCACTTCTTCCTCCCTCTCTCTTCTGATCCACACCTAGCCCTAGCTAATGTCACCCTCTCTTCTCTGTTCCACCCGTCCTCATCCAAATACTTCGGTCTCCTTCCATGTACCTGCCAACTCCCATACATGTCATTATATTCACTTTTTTCTATACTTCCCTGTCTCTCCTGTACATCCACTTCCTTCGCCCTCTCGCTCACCCACTTTGCCACATTTACCCCCCTCTCTAACCACTCCCTCACTTTCACCTCAGACAGTCAGGTTTGATCTCTCCCATGTGGTGTCCTGTGTCTATGCAATGGTCCGCTAATCCTGTGTTTGTTGATCCGTTGATTATTGCTTTTTTGTGTTTTACTTTACCCAACTTGAAAATATGGTTCCATCAAGAAAGTAGCACAACAAGTATTCAATATATAAATCAGAGATATACGTTTTATTGATTTCTCGTTACACACTTGGTAAAACATTTTGAGTAATTTTTATAATTTTAACTCCACTTTTTTATACAATCAGTCAGACAATAAGTATTAAGTTTAATGAATGTTGAGAAACTTAATAGTAGTAGTTCACATCACATAATATCTGTCTGTTGCAGTTGGGCACTATTGAAATCTGGCAATGAAATGATAATAGCACTTGGTTGTTTTACAATATTAAAAATATTATTTATAAGCTGACAGGTTTCGGCCTCCCGACCATTTTCAGTAGACCGAGACACGTTGGCTTATAAATAAATAATATTTTTAATATTGCAAAACAACCAAGTACCATTATCATTTTATTATTCATAAATCAGAGATGTATGATAAATATATAAACATCTCTGTTATAAATAGGTAAAAGTGGCCGATCCAGGCTGTTTCTTAGAGGGGGCCCTCGAAACAAATATTCAAAAGAATTGAATGAAAAATTGAATAACGCAAAATTAACATTTATTGACATGCTGACATTTTCGTAAAGTTCAGAACAGATTTAAAAAATCTAGGCTCAGGGATCTGCCGGTGATAGGTAGACCCAAATAAGAAATAATTCGGGAAGTAAAAAATTAGGTATTGATCACAGTAACGTAAAGTAAAATAAAATATAATTAAACTACTGCGGGTGAAACTTCTAGTCAGTCCAAAAGGGGGGTATCTTAACCTCACCCTAATCTAAGCATAAGGAACTTCCATTTGCAATTGCTAACTAATGAGTAATGACGATCGATGGCTCTGTGACGGCTTCACCGGCTAATATTACGGGTAAACTACTAGCCGGTCGAGGCGATTAGTAAGTACAATAAGAATAATAGGGTATTTAGAGCATATTTTGCACATCTAAAGTATTTCAGTTGGGTAAGAACAGTCCTTCAACATGGCCCGGTATGTGTATAGTTTTTTGTGGCCCCAGAGACGATTAGTATTCTTCACTCAACTATTTCAACTTTAGGGGAATGATGAAGTTTCGCAGGGTGTTAATAGTCAGTTATTAAAATAATATGTCTGTTTGCCAATGATCTTTATTATTATTGTCAACGCTGCCCTTAGCAGTTACAAAAATATATCTGGACAATCTGCAACTTTTACCTAGTCAGCTGTACCATGGTCAAAATATTTTTGAACTCCTCGCCTTCTGTGGCAGGTTTACAGTAATATATGTGATTATTGATCAACTAGGCTGTTTATTTAAAAAAATGTCTCGGATGGTAATTTTGGGCACATTTACCACATTTGATATATTTTTCATATGCACTGCACATACTTGACTATGACTTTTTGCAACAGCTTTGCTTGCGAATGATCTAAATGGAATAAACACAATACCTCCATATTTCGATGTTAGACGAAAGCTGAAACATGTCAATCCTTTCTAATTATGGCTGTCATTTTCTGTCAATTCCTTGCATTAAAAGGTCATGTGCAGTGGTGTAACTTCAATTTGTGGGCCCTGAGGCGAACCTATATTTTGAGGCCCCTTTAATTATTTATTTTTTACTTGTATCTCAAAATACACGACAGATTTTTAAAGTTTAGGTTTCTTTAATAATATGAAGAGTAACATTTTGTAAATTGGAAATGGGTGTTTACTTATTTTGAAACGAAATTGTGTGCACGCTTAATAAATGATTAATTGTCAATGTGACATATTTACACCAACGAACAAAAGATAAAAGTTACTAAAGTAATTTCTCAAAAATATTTCCACTCCATAAAAAACTTTCCCGGTTTATCCCTTAAAATTCTATATAGGTTTGGTACGATATTTAGGATGTATCAAATTAAGTTGAATTGTGGGTCTGTTCATCATTGAAGGTCATTAAAAAAATTCACTTTTTAAATTCGATATGTATTGTTTTTTAAGATAGTTTTTATATCCTTAGATTTCCGGATTATCTTGTTCGAAATAAAAGTTATTTTAAAAGCTGAGAAATTTTCAAGTTGGTGAAAAATTTGATGTAATAAACATCTCGAAATACAGCTCGTTGATATTTAGATAATTCCATGTGAATATCTAGTTAATATTTTAAGTTGTGCAATATCTTAGTAGACTAAAAACAAATTTCACATTCTTTAAGGTTTCTTAAAATTTGTTAATCTTTGAGATTATCGGTTTTTAACCGAATTTGAAAAATGTTTCCAAACAACAAATGGGCATTGAATTGAGATTATCTTACAAATTAAAATGACCTTTTAAAAATCTTATGGTATCATGTAGTTTTAACTATTCCAAGTAACTTCAGAATATTTTAAGCTCGTAGCAATTGTTTTTCAATTTTTTTAGCGAATATAAAAAATGCTACTTCAGAAAAACAAGCGGATGTTGAATTGAGGTTATATTACAATTTAGGAAATTGATTTTTTAGAATTTTTATGGTATCACGAAGTAGCAACTATTCTAAGTAACTTCGGAATTTTTTAAGCTTGTAGCAAATAATTTTGTTTTTTTTACTGAATTTAAAAAATGCAACTTCAGAAAATCAAGCGGGCGTAGAATTGAGATTATCTTACAATGTAGTAAATTGACCTTTTAGTATTGTTATGGTATCACTTAATAGCAACTATTCTACACGTTTTGGAAAAAAATTGTGTGTGTATGTGTGTGTGTCTGTGCACGCTGTATCTCAAAAACTAATAGAGCAATTGATATGAAACTTACAACATAAGTCTTATTTAATAATCTTGAGAACTGAAAACTTTCTGGTAAAATTTCGTACATCGGAAGTGGGTATTTACCTTAAGCGTGTTTTGTGTGTTTTGTTTGGAAATATTTTTCATATCATTGTTATATGGAAAAAAAAATTGAAAATTGTTGTCATTTTTGGTTTATATTTATAAAACTATAATAGTTACATCAAATATATATTAATAATAATCGTGGAGAATGGCAAAATGAACAACTTACAGAGAATAATAAAATAATTTTTTAATCTGTTTAGTTTTTGAGTGAAGATATAATTTGTCACTTTTATCTTTCATAATTTTGAAGTTACAAACGTCAGTATGTATTATATGATCCTGAAAAACGCTTGATGTACATTTAAAATACCATTCAAATTGGAAATAAACTGTGATAGTATACATATAAATAACTATTATACCATTAAAATCGATGAAAGCTAATTTTAATGGCCAAAAATGCACTTTCTTCCAATTTTGTGTAAAATTCACATTTCTCTAGATAAATATTGAAATTTAGACAGATCAATCTTAAATGACTTTATTTTAAAATTGGCTCATTAACCGAACTTTGCAGTAACAACAATGGCTGCGCTAGAATGCAAATTGTGATGACCAAAAATACACTTTCTCCAGAGATTTCTCTATAAATTTCACATTTCTTTAAACAAATGCTTGAAATTTATCCAGATTCATCTTAAATATCGTTACTTTTAAATTGGCTAAAGAAAATAATTGCAGAACAAAAATGGCTCCGATGGAAACCAAATTTTGATGGCCAAAAATGCACTTTATTCAGAAATTGCTCTATAAATTCCATATTTCTTTAGATACATGCTTGAAATTTTAATTAAAAAAAAATGCATGACGTTCTATTCAAATTGGCAACAGAAAATTATCAGAACTTAGTAGTAACAACAATGGCAGCGCTAGAGTGCAAATTTTGATGACCAAAAATGAATTCTTTCCAAAAATTACTCTATAAATTTCTCAGTTCATTAAACAAATGCTTGAAATTTGAATAGATCATTGTTGAATAACGTGAATTTTCATCTGTTTTAAGTAAATTATCTGAACTTTACACTAACATAAAAGGCTTTGCTGGAATCCCAATATTGATGATCAAAAATGCACCGTCTTCAGAAATTGCTCTGTAAATTCTTCATTTCTTTAGACGAATACTTGAATTTTAGACAGTTTAATCTGGAAAGATGTTCTTTTCAAATTGGCTGAAAAACAAATTTCCCAACTATGCACTCGCAGTAACAACAATGGCTGTGCAAGAATGCAAATTTTTATGAATAAAAATGCATTAAAAGCAGAAATTGCTTTGTAAATTCCACATTTCCTTAGAATGTTTAAAATTCAACTTTTAGCGGATCAAAATTGTGAAAGTTATTGGTTCGTCTAAAAAAATTCTAAGTAGCACGTCAAAAATGGTTAGATTCTATGATGAGCGTGAATAGTTTTTGCATCTCACATTGATCTTGGGCGTTTTATGTTCAAACAGCCAGAACTTTTGTAACTTTCTCGGAACAAAGTAGGAGAGTATTGTTTCTGTTATTTTGTTAAAATTTGAAGTTAATTAACACCTTATAAAGAATAAAAATAAATAATAAAGACAAAAAATAGCCTAAATATATGAATATTCAACCTGTTCGTGACTCTGCAACATTAAGTCTTACTAAGACTACAATCAAATAACTTATTGAAACAACTACTTCCCTGGCTAGTGCCACGCCGGATATTAAATGATAAGAAAAGAAATTTGCATGTTATTACTAGTACTACTAGTGAAATAACATTAGTTTAAGATCGTTTATTTCTACCCACAGGACTAACTTGAAAATTATTCTGAAATGAAATGTGAAACTTGAAGGGCTATTTAAGGCTATTTTTCGTCTCTATTATTTGTATTTAATAAATCTGCAATAAGTGAGGTTGTCTCAAGTTAATTTATAAAGAATAAGTTTTTTCGAAATCCTACTAGTTTTTTTTTTAAATAAATTGATAAATATGCTAAACATTATAAAATTTCCTTTTATGCTATCAAATCTGAGAAAGTTACATGATGATCACATCAACATTTTTTTTCCAGAAATTGTTGCTGTCGTACTTTTTAGTTTTTCGTAACCAGAAAGTGAAAAGAAAAACAGGAGACAGTACCCCTCCCTTGAATACGCGCCTGTACAATATAATAAATGTAATAAAATATATTCAAATTAATAAACTGAAGACATGACGAGTATTAAAAAAATAAGCAAAAAATAGTTATAAACATTAAAAACATAATAAAATAAGATCCCTCAGCTACAAATTCTTCAAAATTATAGTACGCTTTAGATATCAAGTACTGTTTAGGGGGTCACTTCCTCAAAAATGAAAAAAATAATCGTTTTTTTAATCACCGATTCTGATTCAACAGTCATTCTGCGTATAAAAAAATCTTATTTTACAATTTTCCGATTAGAAGTGATCAAAACTTTTAAGCAAAGGCGACCTCTTGTACGGACTATTTTTAAGTTTTTTGACTCTCCTCAAAAATTTACTTTTTTAAGTTTAGGTACATTTTTCTTCAAAATTATAAAAGCTCTCAACACAATTTTGTTTTTGTTTTAAAGGTGGTATCCATACCTATCTACCTGGCTGACGGCCGTATTCTCCAATGCCAGTTAAAAATATAACAGACTGTTATCCAGTTAAGTGGCTGTTATAGCAGTGTATCGTATTCACCAAGCGAAATAAATACTGACAGCCTGTTAAAGGAACCAATAATTTGACAGCCCGAATTTGGACAATTATGTTCACTAACAGCCTGTTATCATCCATGTGGCAAAGTTTTGTGGGTTAGGTTAAATAATTGTTAAGAGACATTTTCCGTTATTTGTTGTGATAATTTGGTAAGTAAGTTGAAGAATGTTGTGACATAGTATTGACGACATTTTATATTAATTTTTAGAGCAGTTGTGATATATAAATATATTTTACATCCACACAATTAATATGGATAGACTGCAATTTTTCCCGGACATTCTGGAAGACAGTTCTTCAGATGATGAACAAAGACCACGTTTTGTTCAAGAAAGAAACAATTTCATGGAAGAATTGGATGATCTTGATTTTCGAAGAAGATTTCGTATGGATAAGGACACAGTTTTACATTTAGCGGAATTATTAGATTATCGCTTAGAGCGTATTTCGGCAAGAAATCAGCCAATTTCAAAATTAAATCAAATTCTCATTACGCTAAGGTTCTATGCTACTGGTTCTTACCAAATGACCATTGCTGATATTTTTAAGGTATCTCAACCACCTGTTTTGCGCATTGTAACTCGAATAACTAGGCATATTGCTCGACTGCGCCCTTATTTTATTAGATACCGGAAAGTGCTGCAGAATGAAGAAAAACTGCAGAAATGTTTCACCACATTAGCAATTTTCCATGAATAATAGGGGCAGTGGATTGTACCCATATTAAAATAGCGTCACCGGGAGGGAATGTGGCAGAAGTGTTCCGGAATCGCAAAGATTATTTCAGCATAAATACACAAGTAATAGGAAATGCCAACTTGGAAATACTTGACATTGTTGCACGGTGGCCTGGATCTGTATATGATACCACCATATTTAATGATTCACATATAAGGGCTCGTTTCGAAAATAATGAATTTAGACATTACCGCTTACTAGGAGATGAAGGTTATCCCTGTAGAAGCTACCTCTTAACACCCTTACTACATCCACTAACAAGGCCAGAAGAAGAATATAGTAAGGCACAAATCGCCACCAGGAATACAATTGAACGACTATTCGGAGTGATAAAGAAACGATTTCCTTGTTTAGCTCGTGGCATGTCACTATCGCCAGTAAAAGTTTGTGAAATAATCGTGGCTACTGCTGTTTTACATAATATCTGTAGGAGGGATAATGACGATGATGATTTTGAATTAGAAGAATGGAGTCCAGAAGAAGCCGATAACGTTCCAGAGATTGGAAACAATGAGAGACAAAATGTAGCAGTTCGTGCAGCGCTAATTAATTCAGTTTTTTCTAACTTACCTGAAATGTAATATTATTTGGAAATTAAGGTTTATTATAAATGAAGAAAAAAAAATACAATTATTTACATAAAGCACATTTTATTCATTTCTTTTCTGCATTTGCATATATTCATACTGTTTCATTTTTAATTCAATGGCCTCTCTCTCTTTAATAATCAGCTTTGTTTCATTTTCTATTTCTTTACCTCTAAGGTTCTCCAGTTTAACTTTTTTCATAGGTTCAAGAACCTCCATTTTCTTTTCATAAAATGCGTGCATCATTAATACTTGATTTGGGTTTTTTTTTTTTTTTTGGACTTTCCAATGACCTCTGGTTACACTTTAATAAAACACTTTTGCGAGGAGTTACACTTATCTCATCCAGATTTTCTTCTTTGTTTCAATGATCCTGTTCGTTATCGTCGACCTCGACCTCTGCTGCCACATCATCTTCTGAATTCATAAAGTGAATCGGTAGCTCCATTATGCTAACGACTAGTGATGGGCATAATCGAATGATTTCAATAATCGAATGATTACTATTCGAATTAATCTGAAAATCGATTATTCATTCGAATGATCATTCAAATGACAATTCGAGTGATCATTCGAATGATCATTCAAATGATCTGAAAATCGATTATTTATTTGAATGATCTAAAAATCGATTATTTATTCGAATGATTATTCGAGTGATCATTCGAATGATATGAAAATCGATTATTTATTCAAATGAGCATTCGAATAAAAGTTCGACTAATAATTCGAATAATCGTGAATCGAGTATTTTTATTTTTTAAGTGGTATAAACATATCGGAATGATTACTCAAATTATCGTGACTTATATGTATACTAAAAACAGAACTCCTGTTATTTCGTTAAAATTGTTCATAAATACTTGTGTTCTGATTTCAGCAATATATCATAATAAAATTATAATATGGAATATATTGTAAACAATATCAGAGTACTTCGCCGTAATATTTCGTGGGAAAGATATCCTATTAATACACTAAGTAAAGTTTTGAATGATATATATTCGAGTACAAATTGGTATAATGACTTTTGAATGGTCATTCAGATTATCCCAATACCTAGTTTTCGAACTGTTCATTCGAGTACCGATCACTCAAATAAATCATTCGAATGATCATTCGAATGCCATTCGAATGATTATTCGAGTATAGATCATTCGAATGCTCATTTGAATGATCATCAGTTTTGATTTATTCCAGACAGCATTTGTCTTCTTGTTTTCAACGATATTGACATGTTGTTCAACAATGTCCAAGAGCATTTCTCGTTCTACCTCAGTAAAATTTTTGCTTCTTTTTTTTCAGCATCCATAATGAAAAACACTACTGATAATGAAATACGGCTAATAAATAAGTACTAAACACACTATTAACTACTACTAATAAAACAACTAACAATAAAATACTATGAACTACTTATAAAAAAAAGACCTTTATTGGCATATTAACCTATTAACTAACACTAACTAACTATTCCTAATCTCTATACAAAACAAATAACTATTCTAATTACCCAACAACTAAATCATAAATTTAACAACTCTCTCCTACATTCTTTCTCCCTCACCATTTCTTGCAATATCTTTACCCCGGCACCATCCTCTCTCATCCATTCCGCTACCCTCTTGTTCCTTTTTCCCCCCATCCATCCTTCATTCACTCCCTCACACTCCTCCGCCAGATGCCTCCACGTATCCCTCCCATTTTCACACATTACACACCTCATATACTCTTCACCCATCCACTTCTTCCTCCCTCTCTCTTCTGATCCACACCTAGCCCTAGCTAATGTCACCCTCTCTTCTCTGTTCCACCCGTCCTCATCCAAATACTTCGGTCTCCTTCCATGTACCTGCCAACTCCCATACATGTCATTATATTCACTTTTTTCTATACTTCCCTGTCTCTCCTGTACATCCACTTCCTTCGCCCTCTCGCTCACCCATTTTGCCACATTTACTCCCCTCTCTAACCACTCCCTCACTTTCACCTCAGACAGTCCTACACTCTCATACATTTTCATTCGTTCCTTCCTCCATTTACCCCCCCTTTCGTTCACGCATGTCTTCCATACCGCCTTTACCAACCTCTCTTCCCCTAACTCCCATAACCTCATCTCATACCTAACCATTCTCTCCATAGCCTCACATCCTAAGCTTCCTCTGTCAGTCTCCTGAAGCAGTATGTACCCGGGAGTCGACCTTTCCACTCCCAGCATACGCTTCAGAAACCAACACTGCTCCCTTTCCACGCACTCATACCCTTTCACGCCCCACAGTTCTACTCCATACATTACTATCGACTTCACACATGCATCCCACACTTTACACGCCAATCTGACGCTGTTCTTCATCCATTCTCCCCATTTTTCCCACACGATACCCCACGCTTTCCTGGCCTTTCCTTGCACCCACCTTACATGCTCCTCATATCCCCCTGTCCCTTTAAACATAAACCCCAAATACTTAAATATTTTCACTCTCAATCACTTCTCCCTTCCATTCTAACACTTTCACGCTCCCCTCTCTTCCCTTATTACTACTTATAATAAAACACAACTAACAATAATACACTATTAACTACTAATAACACACTACTTACTACTAATAATATAACACAACCTACAATAATACCCTACTTACTACTAAAGATAAAACACAACTAACAATAATATACTACTAACTATTTCTAATAAAACACTATTAACTACTTTTAATAATAAACTAATAACAACAAAGAGATAAAGGCAGAAGCACGCAAAAATGAGGTTAGAGACAACGAAAAAAGTGAGGTGCAGATGCATAAACCGCACCACAGGTTTGCCAACTTTCACATGAATCGCTACTTAACTAAGTTTCTGTTAAAAACCGACATCTAGTTTGGTGAATATGATTTCGTTTTAACAGTTACCTAAATTTTAACAGGCTGTTAGTAAACAAGTTGTTATATTTCCAAATGGTGAATACGGCCGTGAGATGATTTACATATGTTGCGTGGTGTTTTTTTTTAAGAAACTCGAAAAATGTTCATGTTTTTTTTTCATGTCATAAATCCAATTAATATTTTTTTAATTTCTCAGCCATAAATGCTCATTTTGGAGGTAAGAACATGTGTGAAAAATTTCAGATCAATCGGTCCAGTAGTTTTCCAGAAAAGTGTACCTAAAAATCTCGTTTTTTTTTTTTAATGGAAAACTGCTGAGGAATTGATCTTAAGCTAATCTCTAGAGATTTATAAAAAATTCCCTGCAATCTGCATAATTCGCTCTGTCGTTCGTTGGAGTGAAAATATACTGTGATAAATTGTCGAATGTCCCTATATTCTAATTCCATATTTGAGATGGGATTGAATTACAGCATATGTTGTGCAAAGAGCACTTCTTGATACAGAATCTGTTATATTTTCAAATATTTTTAGTTAATTTCTGTGCACCAACCACCTTAGATCTTTATCGATGTATAGACCTGTTTAATTCTTATAGAAATAATGTAGTACTTTGGTTATTTTTAGGCTACGTAAATATTCCTTTTCTTCTAATTTCAATTTTATTGCCCATTGTGCATTTTGTAAATCCCCACATTTGGATACCACATTCGCCTCGCCTCACACAGTCAGGTAGCAGCGATCTTCCAGGAAAAGCTCGTATAAGGGATGTTTTGAAGAAACCCCACCACTACGGTCCTCATTAATGGAAGGGCAAATAGTTTTCGAGGAAAATTCTATTATTGTAAATAGTCATTCTCATGTTGGAGCTTAAGCTAGCAAATTGTTAATCACAAATCTTATGTGCAAATGTATATTTTTACTATTACGGTGAATACAAGTTCATTTAAGTGTACTTTATCATTTATTTGCTCGCACAATAATCTGCGAAGGTGTCTTTACCAGTGAAGAGTAAATAATTCACATCATCGCATCGTACAAGACCTAATGGTCTTACTTGAGCTGTTACAGGTGTAAACACATCATTATTTCTCTGTAATGAGAAGAGCAGTATCTTTTGTTTTTTCTTTATTCATGTTGTAGATTATGAAAAGTAACACTTTCTCTTTAGCATTTAATTTAACTATAATCAACAGAATTTTATATTTCATAAGATTTGAAGTTTGCCCGATTTTTTGCCGCCATAGATTTTTGTAGAATTGAATGCTTTCAGGTATTATCAACATTAATCTAACGAGTGCCTATGATTTTGCCGGCAATTATTAATGTCAGGATCACGACGATCTATCCTCTTGGCTCCACCGCTCGCTAAAGTAGAGGTCTTTTAATTTTACTTTTTGCCAAGTAGAATGTTTCCTTTTTAATTTGATAACTGTAATGTTGTATAAAATTACCTTTCACAGGTTATTCAAACCTTATTTTACATTTCAGAATTACGTCATGGAGATCAAATGAAGATGAGGATTTAGTTGATTATAAGGAAGATCCAACCTCCGTAATCAACAACGTGTCCAAACTATCAGTACAGTCAAAATACTTCACCCCAAATGAGACCCTACAATCCCAAAATACTGATAACTTCATAAACAAAATGACGGAAATCCTCAACGAGACACCAGACTTAAAATCCAGCTCATTCAGCACAGCTCTTGACATATCAAAAAAGGAAGGATCAACTCTAACATCAAAAATGAATTCATTCAGCACTGCTTTAGATGTATCTGACAATAATTCATACCAAGAAAAATTATCTTTAATTGATATAACAGATTCTCAATCAGATGATGAGAGTCTGGCAAGCGTACTCGAGGATATTATCCAGAAATTAAATGTGGATATAAAAGAAAATATGGATACACGTAACACAACAATAAATTGCAGCAGTAGTGATAAAAATGAGTCAGAGATTGAGTTTTCAAGATATACTTGCACACAATCGAAATACGATGATATTTCAGAAGTTGTTGAAGATGGAGCAAATATGTCTCAGTGTGATTGTGAAGATGATGATGTACAAAGTATTTCTGAAAATGTGTCTAAGCTTAAAGTATTTGAAGAAGAATTGGAAACTTATAAATATAGTACAGCAACATATAAAAATGATTCTGGAGAAAATATCAATATTCATAAAAATCAGTCTGCCGTTTTTGATGCTCATGAAATATTTGATGATAATGGGAAACATCTATCAGTGTACAATATTAGTAGTGATTTTGAAAAGGAAACTGATAAACATGATTCCAAAATTGAAGAAGTGTTTTATTTGAGCAGTGATTTGTCCGATAACGATATTTTGAATGATTCAGATAATCCGGGAGATAAATATTTGGACAATTCACAAATTGAAACAAAATATATTAAGAAGGAGGCAAATTACCCCCAAGAGATTGGAGTTGTCCAATGTAGTATTTTAGAAATAAGCAGTGATGAATCTCTAAACAACCCAGATGATACCTTGAATCATTCATATGAGAATAATGAAGACACTGAAAAAGAAGTAACTACGCAAAACTTCCCCAATAAATCTGTTGTTGATGAGATAATAAAAGAAAATGAATTGGTGCCACAAGAAATAATACTTTCCAGAAAATCATACAACATTAAGGAAAACAAGATTATACTTGAAGACCCTGGAACAGGTCAGGAAAGTCCATGTGTTATGCAAAACAAACCTATTGTTGATACATCAAATACTATTGGTCAAAGTCCATTTTTTAACAGGTCTGGAAATAATCTATCTGTGGGAAATCTATCAGAAATGAATGATTCCTTGGGAATAATCCAGTTATCCACAAAAAATTTGGAGCATACACTTTTCTTAAATGAATCAAAATTAACGCCATCGAATAAGGCAAATGATTTATTAAATAAATATCACTCATATGTAATTAAAGAGGTTGAAGAAGAATTCAGTGAAGAATCTAGCAACTACAGTAAATTTGATAAATCTCTAAACACTCATGTAAGCAAAGATGTTGCTACTGAAGCTGAGTTTGAAGGAAAATCTGATGAAACTACAAGCCATCCAGATGAGGTTATGTTAAATAATACAAATTTAAAACATGTAAACCTCAAAACTGCAAAGTTATATCATAAGTCATATACTCCTCAAGGAGGAGAAAAAGTAGATTTAGATCATAGTTATAAATATAAAAGTTCATCATCAGAAGATGATGTTGATAAAAATAAATTGCAGTGCATTTATGAGGATGGCCATTTCCAACATGCAAGTTCATCTAATTATTTAATTCAAGAAGGTGAGGTCATAAAATCAGAAGATAATGAACAACGAGAACAAAGAATTTTCAAAAATCAGCTTCAGGATGATTATGAAGAACTTTATCATACAGAGGATCAGTATCCAAAATCAAACATTGAAAAAAATCATTCACTATCATCAAATGATAATGCAGCTTATGAATTTGATGATACTTTAGAAGAAATAAACCGGGCTCTTCAACAAGGATTAGACTACTCAATGTCCAGCCAACAATCAGAAGATATGATTAGTGAAACTCCCGCAAAACCTATCTCGAGAATCACTTACAAAAGCCAAAGTGCTAGGAAGCCCGAAAAAGCAAAAATCTTTCAATCAAAACTTCCCATTAGTAAATACAGCCATATCATAAGCCCGATTTCAGTTTACAGAAATAATCCTACTGCTCAAAAAAATACAGAATTTAAGAAACCAATTTGTCCTGTGACGAAAAGAATGTTATCCCCAGCACCAGGTTTCCAGAAAAACATGTTTTCTTTAAATCACATCCAAAGCCCAGTATCTCACTACATTAAGAATACACCTACTACTCCATTGCAGCAGAATGTTCAAACAAACCGGAACTTGAATAAGATGGTATTCACCCCAGTAAAAACTGAAAAAACTGTTAAAGAAAACATCCCAAAGCTACCCTCCGTCATATACAAACCAACCTCCACAGTTCTAGTCTCTAAAGAAAAGAACATTCGACTTCCAAACAAAATTGAAAAGCTGGTTCCCATTAAAACGGATATTATAAAGCACCAGGGAAGATTGGTCAAGAATTTAAAACAAGATTCTGTTATTGAGAAAAAGCTGTTGGGCAATGATTTGACCATTGATGGGTCAATGGATGCAACCAGCTTATCTACGAATGATGTTTCAATTTTGACTTCAAGGAAAGCTTTTATCAAATGAACTGCAAGAATTTTTTGTACCATGTACAAATTCCTGTGATATGTATATATTTTGCAAGTGTTTTTATTTTTATAACAGTATTAACACATAGTTTATGGAAAAGTTGGAACAAGTGGAGGTATTTAAATATCTAGGAATACATATGGGGAAGACATGACATCGAGATCAATAAAAGATTAGAAAAAAACAATCCTCAAACACTATTTTCAAAAGTTATAAGAATAATAAATGATAAGGATTGAATAGATTCTTTTGGATACAACCAAACTAGAGAGTCCATTTGTATGTGGTATAGATGCAGATTATGTGTTGTCACTTTTAAAAATATTTTAGTTGTATTTAGTATAAAATTTCAGATTTAGATTTATGAATTGTATTTTGATATTTGGTAATAAAATAAATTTTTAAACTGATTTTAATTTTTTTATTCTATAATTGATAAACACAAATAAGATAGAAATTTGGTAAACATATTTGGCCCAAAATTTACACCACTGGCCATTGATTCTCTAATTTATGTTATTCATGCTGGAACTGAATGGAAACTACCGAAACTGAATCAAAACAAGCAGAATTTTTAGCATACCTGAACGAAAAGCATTAACTCGAAACTGCAATGAAGTAGAAATCGGTTCTACTCCTTTTCTTGAGCCGAAACGAATTCACTGCTCTGTTATGCCAATTTTTGAAACAAAGTGTGTTAATAGAAGTTTCAACTCTTTGGGCGGCAATGGTACATGCTATAAAGATTATAGTATAAATTAGGGTTGTCCAACTTGTAAATAAAATTGCGGTTTTGAGGGCCACATTATAAAATACTTCCTATGCAACTTTAGCAGAGATTTGTAATAGGTACAAAAAAATGTGTGTTTATTTTTGTTTATTAAAAAAACTGATATACAAAAAAATTAGTTGAATACATCGCATCAAAAGAATGTCTATTTTCAAGTACCGACAAACTACAGACTGATTTCCGATAATTAGTTCTCAACAGTGATATCAAAATTGGTCGATTAAGTCAAACTTGAGGCTGATTTCGGACTATTTTAACTCATTAGTGGCCTAGTCAGGTGACAGACCGAAATTGAACAATTAAACCAAACTTCCGACCGGTTTCAGACTAATTTGTCTCATCGGTAAAATAAATAGATGATGGAGATGTGGGGACATCTTGAGCATAGGAGCAGTAGACATCCGAGGCAGTAATGGTGCCGTAGCTTGGGAAACGAGAAAAATAAATATATTAAAAAAGCAGTTATTTTATATCATACCGTAATTCTAACGTAACGTACTAAGTGGCAGAGTCATTGGTTGAGTTTTGTCCTGCCATCCCACAACGTTACAGAGATATTGGACAAGGAATGTAATACCTCAACACAGTTATTAAAATTGGTAATTAATCAAAACTTGAGACCGGTTTCGAACAATTTCGAAACTAGTACACTAGTCAGATTTGTGACAATGGACAATTTCTAGAAATGTAACAACTCAACTCAAATATTGAAATAAACAATCAAGCCAAACTTGGGACAGGTTTCGGACTATTTTGTCTTATCGGACCATTAGTCAGATAATGGAGAAATCGTACTTATCAGGAATATAATAACTTAACTTAGATATAGAAATTGGTTAATTAAGCTAAACTTTAGATCGGTTTCCGACTATTTTGTTTCCTCCACGAGTCGGATGATTGACAATCGACAATTACCAGGAATGTAATAGCTCAACTCAAATATTGAAATCACAGGATTAAACCAAACTTGAGAATGGTTTTGGACGTTTTTGACTTCGCAGTACATTAGTCAGATGATGGAGAAATCAGAGTTACAAGGAATCTAATATATTCACCAAAATTACAGGAACTTGAGACCGGTTTCGGATTTGTTTTCATCATCAGTGCACTAGTCAGATCATTGAAATCGACAATTATCAGGAATGTAAAAAATAAATATTTTGCAATTTTTTTTGCCCGCCGTTTTAAATACACATTTTTATACATGAGTTGAATTACCGCGGTAAAATTTCGTACACATTTTAACCATTCAGTTTTGCAATAATTTTTTTAATATAAAAATATTAGAAAATCATTTAAACAAGTATTGAAGATGATTTAATATTTTTTTTTCAATTTTGGTTTATAATTGTGTTACATCAAATTTATGGCAATATGAACAACTTAAAAAAAATAAGTTTTTTCGAAATCTCCCCCACCTTTTTCATCGCCTGTAGGCACACTGAGGAGGAAGGAAGAATAGAACTCGCAAACGGAAGAGACGTACGGGTTATAAATCCAAAATCCATTTAATTAGTGTTGAGTATAATTTAGAACGAATGGCCCAGGACAACGTCGTTGCACACATCTCCTGACATCTACCATCAGCGAGCCTGCAGGTAAGTTTTTTGCCTTTTCTCATATCGCTCGTTTAAAAAAAAAAGACTTCACGAACATATTAAGGTGCCATTACACGGCGGGTGAAGTGGCAGGCCCGCCGTGTGAACTGTCTAGTGTCGAGCCCGGCGTGTGAAGTGTCGAGTGACGCACCGATACGTCCCTCGAACGAACGCGATCTTATGCCGCGTTTACACGATGCCAATTGGGAAGACAATTGTCAGAGGACAATTTACTGGCATAAAATTATTGGCTACGTGTAAACACCTCTTGCCAATTGGCGTGCCAACTGCCCTGCCAGTTGTCCTGAAATTCGATTGTCTCCAGGAGTAGACAGAGGACAATTGGCTGGGCGCAGTGACGCCCCCACCACTCTATCAAGACAGTTGTCTAGACAATTGGCGCCGTGTGAAGTTGTAGGGCAGTAGATCTCTCGTTTTGGGCCAGTTTGCCTTAGTCAGTCGAGACTGCTACACAACAGACAATGAGCACTCCACCATTTTTCGGCTTTATGCCGCGTTTTCACGATGCCAATCGAAGAGACAATTGTCGGGGCCAGTTGCGTGAATGTCTGAGGCCAGTCCAATTGAATGAGAACGTGTTCACACGGTGAAACTATTGCCACGGCAGTTGGTGACGAAAAATGGTGGAGTGCTCATTGTCTGTTGTGTAGCAGTCTCGACTGACTAAGGCAAACTGGCCCAAAACGAGAGATCTACTGCCCTACAACGTTCACACGGCGCCAATTGTCTAGACAACTGTCTTGATAGAGTGGTGGGGGCGTCACTGCGCCCAGCCAATTGTCCTCTGTCTACTCCTGGAGACAATCGAATTTCAGGACAACTGGCAGGGCAGTTGGCACGCCAATTGGCAAGAGGTGTTTACACGTAGCCAATAATTTTATGCCAGTAAATTGTCCTCTGACAATTGTCTCCCCAATTGGCATCGTGTAAACGCGGCATTACGGCCTGTAGATTTACAAGTTTCGCATTGGCATTGTTATTGCCGTGCGCTTATTTCCGATTTCGTATTTCAACATGTCCAGGCGTCAAGAACGGATGCCAGGTTGCGCAGCAGCTTATTATATTCTGTTGAACAGTGATGATTTCTTACAGAATAAGAGAAAATCGAAACAATTTTGGATGGGATCGTACTTCAAAAGTCGGTCTAAGTAAGTTCCAATTACTTTAAAATAGTTGTTTTGCTATTTTTCATGAATGTATTCTAGATACAACGCCACCGACATTCTATGCGATTTAAATAGGGAACCTTCTGGTAAATTCTTCAATTTCTGTAGAATTTCTGCAATAGACTTTGAATTTTTCATTAATAAAATTGGCCCTCACATCGCGTAAATTGACACTAATAAGAAAGTGCATACCTGTACAAGAACGACTGGCTCTAGCACTAAGATTTCTGGGTACCGGAGACAACTATGCAAGTTTATCTTATTTATTTAAAACTTCTCCGCAGACCGTCTCAAAGTGCGTTGATAAAGTTTGCACTACAAGGAGATATAAAAGTAAGCAAAAATGTCTAATTATGAGTATATTCATTGTCAAAGCGATTCAATATATAAGATCTAATAAAATAAACATGTTTGTTTGCAAAGAAAATGTAACGTTTAAAAAAACTTTCACACTCTTTATATTTCCTCGTATGACTCATTAGTGAATATTTGGTTGAGAGGGGCTGGAGATGCAGCTATTGGGGTTGAGAGTGAATTAATAGAGGGTTGGGACTGTGGTTGCATACATTATTGTGCTATTGGGGATAGTTAAAATAGTTAAGGAGACAATGGATATTCTGGAGATGGTTATGAATGAGAATGAGAATGAGGAGAATTTGAAAATCCTGGGGATAGCTGAGAGGGAAAATGAAGGGAAGACGAAAATCCTGGGGATTGTTGAGTGTGAGGATAAGGATACGGTGGAAATGGTTGAGAATGGGATGGTTGAACAACGTTTTGTGGGCGACATAAATGATGGAACTTGCTGTTGAAAATATCCGACAGGTTCTAAGCTTTGTTGTTGATGCTTAAGAGGGAGGTATGGTAATGTAAAATTTATATGTTAGAATTACCTTAGAAACGCCGTTATAAGTGCAAACTGTGACAATTTACTTCGATAACTATAAATGTATGTCCTTTCCCAAGAACTTCCTCTCAACGGATTTCTAAACTTAATTTATTTAACGTGAATATGATTATTTTTACTGGGCATGTATTCACTTTTTTTACGACAAATAAATAAATAATTTATTTTATAATGAAAATTCAAACAAAGATTTTATCACGAGGAAGTTCTTTATACGAAGTATACTTTTATTCTTGGGTAAAAAAGCAAGAAATATGAGGTGTAAATCTGATTACAAAAGAAAAACTAAATTATTCCCATATAAATAAATTTGAGGCAACCTCACTTGAATTATTCCCATATAACCAATGTAAAAATGTGTATACTGGGCTGCATAGGTCGCCTAAAATCAACGACTAAGAAGTTCAATGGAAAAATGTAAGATGGAGATATTAGAGTTTGTTTTATTTATTGATTGAAGTTGGGTTTTACGAGACGATTTTTGCAATACATAAACTACTACCATACTTCCTAATATATTGAATACATTTTATGTCCAATTAAATAAAAAAATATGTATTTACAATAAATTCTAGTCTACTTTCGTCAACGAAATGTCTTGTGACGGTGCTGCCTCGCACGAGGGATGCTAAACTAATTACATAAAATTTATATAAAATGTGGCAATGTAATATACTGAAAGGCTAGTCGCTTCCAACGTAAATAGTCTGTCGTACAAAAATAATCAACAGGTCGATTTTAAAGATCTTGAGTCATTCTGCAAAGTAGTATATTTAAAATTTGCGTTTAATTTGTTTATAAAATTCATTAGCATTTTTCATCATCAACACACCAACTTAAAATTTTGGAAAAAATATTATCATGTTCCCACTTCAATTCCAAAGAAACAGTGAAAATTTGAAGATAGAACTCCAACGGGCTTTATATTTAAAAAAAAAATCTTCAAAAGAGTATGACCGCGCGGCGCCGCAGATTAATATCGCTTACGAGGGACGCAGAGTACGTTTATGGGGAACAAGATAATTAATTTTTATTTTTTCACACATTTGTAATCATCTACTTAGTAGCTAATGATTTTTACTTCGATTTTCCGGTTTGTCCTGGAGTAAATGAACGGTACTTTAAAGTGCCGGGAATCATCTATAATCTTAAAGATAAAAAAAAAAAACGGTATTAACATTCTTAATATTGTTGTTAGCCCACATGAAAATTTTGACAGGGTTATTTATGGAGTAAATCATTTGTGTGATTAACGTTATGATGTTGTTATATCAGCAATGAGTTCCACTTGCACCAGCTAATATGCAATACTTCGGTCTCAGTGCAGCAAACTTCGAAAAGTGTATTTCCAAGTGTGCATTCATTTCTTTAAATTTAGCATAGGCTTCTTTCAAGTTGCAAAGAACTAATCTCTTCTGTACTTTTACTTTTTATTTAACAGTTCTTACGGTGACACAATCCTTTCATCCCGGCTTTTCACGCCTTATTTCCTGAGATTAATAAGATTCGATAACTTTTTTACAACGATTTCATCAAGAGTCTTGCCTGGTTTGGGATTCGGAGAAGAAATAATTGCTTATTGTTCAGACAATTTTTTTGCCACTGTAATCATGTGATTAGATGCATAAAAATGATTCCGAATTTGTCGATAAGACAAGTCTGCGAAGATGGTGAATATTCCCATTTTTTTTGACTTAGGCATGAGCCATTCGGTCACGACCAGGTTTGTATTTATATATTTCAATTTAGGATGAGTAAATGAACAAATAAACAAATGAATCATGTCAGACGTATACAACAACCATGGACCCGAGCGAATACTTCTTGATCCCCGAAAAATCTTTCCCCCGACATGTTTGGCCGCCGCGCCGCGCAGTCATACTCTTTTGAATATTTGTTTAAATATAAAGCCCGATTGAGTTCAATTTTTACTTTCTCCGTTACGAAGTACGAGAAAGTATTGTGATCGTGATTTTTTTTTCAAATTTTTTTCTTACGGAAATATCCGTTTTGGAGTCCCTTGATGCAATTTCGACAATTTCTGGAAAAAAAAAATTGTGTCTGTGTCTGTGTGTGTGTGTCTGTGTGTGTGTCTGCGTGTGTGTGTGTGTGTCTGTCTGTGTGCGCTGTATGTCAAAAACTAATAGAGCAATTGATATGAAACTTTGAACATACGTCTTATTTGATAATCCGAAGAACTGAAAAGCTTTTGGTAAAATTTTGTACACCGGAAGTGGGTGTTTACCTTAACTGTTTTTTGTTTTTTGCCAATATTTTCTTAAATATAAAAAATATCACAAAAACATTTAAACAAACATCGAAGACAACAAAGAAATGAACATCTTTTGCTTGAAAATATTTTCCATAAAATCATTGCTATTCGAGAAAAAAATTATTACTTTTTTTAAATTTTTGGTTTATAATTATGAAACGATAATAGTTACAGCAAATTTATGTGAATAATAATTGTAGAGAATGCCAAAATGAACAACTTCTAACGAATAAGTTTCTTTCGAAATCTCGTTAGTTTTTGAGTAAACCGAGTTTTTTAATTTGATGTATATTTTTTCCATCTTTCATGAGTTTGACGTTTTAAACGTCAGTTTAATGCGAGTCTACAAAACGCTCGATGTACATTTAAAATATGATTTCAATTGAAAATAAACCCATGAAAACGTAAATATAAAGTCGGAGAAAGTAACATGATGGCCACATCACCATTTTTAAATTTTCACTGTGTGGGAATACGATGGTATTTTTTCAAAATTGTAAGTTGGTGAGTTGGTGATGAAAAATGTTAATGAAATTTATAAACAAATGAATAATAATTTATTAATATTAAATGCAAATTTGAAAAACACCACTACATAGAATGACTCAAGATCTTCAAAGTTGACCTCTTGTATTTTTTTGTACGACTAATGGGTTTGACGATCCAGTTGTTTGAATGTTCCCACGACCGACGTTTTTCGTGATTTCTTACAATTTACAACTGTGCATATCTTCTCCAAAAAAATTTTTTTCTCGAAACATGATTTCCATTATTTCATATGTAGAATGCGTCTGCAAAATTAAAAAAAAAAATCGGAGTCATCGATTCAAATTCAGTGTCCGGTTTGACGTGGGATGAGCAATATATGATAAAGGCTATCAAGAAATGGTTTTTGGTCTTTACTAGAGGCTCAGAAAATTACTGTGTCAAAAGTTATCTAATATATAAAATTTTCGTGTCACAGTGTTTGTAACTAAACTCCTCCGAAACGGCTTGACCGATTCTTATGAAATTTTGTGTGTATATTGAGTAGGTCTGAGAATAGGACGTAAACTATTTTTCATACATAAATAAAATAGAAACAACCTTACTTGTTGCAGAATATTAAATAAATTCAAAAAACGAAATATAGCCTGAATATATAAATATTCAACCTGTTCGTAACTCTGCAAGCAAAATTAAGTCTTACTAAGACTATAAACAAATAACTTATTGAAACAACTACTTCCCTGGCTAGTGCCACGCCGGATATTGAATGATACAAAAGAAATTTCTCCTAAATTCACCTAAATTCAGGTATAAAATCAGTCCAACCCTTCTATAATCTCCTCATTTGTTAACGACTCCTTCACGTTCACGGTCACCTTCACGTAAGTGTATTTTATTCTTTAACATTCAATTTAAATGCGAAGCTGCACTGATGAGAGATAAATCTCGAAACGCGTCTGCAGATGGCTATTTACTTAATTTTTACAGATTTTAGGGTTCAGTTTTATAATTCAATTTAGTTTTATTTTTCAAGTTAGTCCTGTGGGTAGAAATAAGGGATCTTAAACCAATGTTATTTCACTAAGCACTTAGTACCAGTTATAACGCAAATTTCTTTTGTATCATTTAATATCCGGCGTGGCACTAGCCAGGGAAGTAGTTTTTCAATAAGTTATTTGTTTATAGTCTTAGTAAGACTTAATTTTTTGCTTGCAGAGTTAAGAACATGTTGAATATTTATATATTCAGGCTATATTTAGTTTTTTGAATTTATTTTTCATACCCCTAAGTGATAAGGGTGGTCCACCGCAAATTTTTTATTTTTATTTTTTGGACAAAATTTTTTATTTTTATTTTTTTATGATTCGGCATTAAAAAATACATACAACCCTAAATTTCACCCTTCTACCACCAACCCCTGTTTTTTAATAGCGATTTTAGTACTTTAATAATTTTTTACTCTCGGCGATCGACCGCTCGATCAGTTATTCCGGGCAGGCGTCTACAGGCGTCATTTCTCACCCCGTAACCAGCAGACACTAACGTTTAGGGCCATTATCGTCACCAGTTTATTTGCTTAATTTTAAGAGCTACTCACGGACGACGGTGCAGCGCAGCGGAGCCGTCGTTCGTCACCAGTTTATTTGCTTAATTTTAATGGGTCACACACGGACGACGGCGCAGCGCAGCGGAGCCGTCGTTCGTCACCAGTTACCTTGCTTAATTTTTAAGGGCTACGCACGGACGACGGCGCAGCGCAGCGGAGCCGTCGTTCGTCACCAGTTTATTTGCTTAATTTTAATGGGCCACACACCAGTTACCACCGTCACCAATTATCTGCCTTAATATATGTGGACCATCCACAGACGACGGCGCAGCGCAGCGGAGCCGTCTTTCGTTACCAGTTACCTTGCTTGATTTTAAAGGGCTACGCACGGACGACGGCACAGCGCAGTCGTTACTTTGCTCAATTCATGTTATGGTATCGATTTTAATACGTTGGCAGAAAATAAAACGAAGTACGTTGTGTATCATAGAGCATTACAATAATAAACACTATGTTTTTGAATATTTTTTTTTATTAATTATACCAATTCGAATTAAATATCCATAATTAAGACAGGACAACGTCTGTCGGGTCAGCTAGTAACAATATAAACTTTTAGTACACTTTTATTTTGAACTCAAAAATATCGTAAACCGTTACGGATACGAAGAAAGTTATTCTATACTTTTTTATACTTAAATGTTTAAAGTTCAAAAAAAACAATTTTCCAAAACAAACAAAAAATATTTAGTTTTTAATAAATAAAGTATACAGTGTGTATCAGCTAGATGGAATAAATTCGATAATAAATAAATGGGGCCGTGTTCGAAAAAACGCTCGGATACGTCGATTAGTATTTTTAGTTGCGCATTTTTTCCAACAAAAACGTTTTATACAGGGTGTGTCATGTAACAGAGGCCTATACCAACTTTCTTATTTTAAATGCAACACCCTGTATATTATTCAATTTTTGGATTGTTCAGAAAATTCTAGACAAATTTAAGTACCATGTCCTAGACCTATCTTCAACTGTTTAGGAAACAAACACACACACACAGACACATTTTTTTTTCCAGAAATTGTTGAAATGGCATATAGGGACCCTAAAACGGATATTTCCGTAAAAAAAATTGAAAAATTTGTCACAATCACAATAGTTTCTCGTACTTCGTAACGGAGAAACTAAAAAATAATATTATTTAATTACAGAAATTCGCTACAATACACTCAAAAACTAATTAGTAAAAAAACAGTTGAAGATTGGTATAAGACATGGTACATGAAATATGTCTAGAATTTTCTGAACAATCCAAAAATTGAATAATATATAGGGTGTTGCATTTAAAATAAGAAAGTTGGTATTGGCCTCTGCTACATGACACACCCTGTATACAAAGTTTTTGCTGAAAAAAATGCGCAACTAAAAATACTAATCGACGTATCCGAGCGTTTTGTCGAACACGCCCCCATTTATTTATTATGGAATTTATTCCGTTCGACTGATACAGACTGTATATATCTTAAAGAATAATCAATTACTCATATTTTAATTTTCTTAAAAATAATATATGTTATGCCCTGATCCTTGCTGAGAATTTTTTTTTTCAAAAGTATGGGCACTTTAAAACTTTTTGAGATATGATTTTTTATAAAATATTTCAAAACAGAATAATTCATTTGTTTTATTATAAATTTTAAATAATAGCAAAAAAAATAAAAAATGATTCCGGGCCGGGCCAGGCCGAGCTTTGAATATTCACTAGCGGGCCGGGCCGACAAAACATTTTGTTCACGAAAATGTTATAATGTGCGCATTATTTAATTCAAAGGGCAACATTAATGGGGTACATTTAACACTCAATTTCTTAAACACGCATTTGCGTGTTTAATACGCTTATTAAACACGCACACGCATTTGCGTGTTTAATATGGTTATTAAACACCCTAATCCGCGCTTTAATTTACAGCGATTTATGATAATATTTTGTTTACCCTGTTTAATACTGATTTTTTTTTTTTTCAATTGTAATTGTAATTACAACTTTAATTTCGATTTTAATTTTGATTTTGATTATGTTTTTATTTTTTTTTTATTTTGATTTTGATTTTGATTTTAATTTTGATTTTCATTTTCGTGAACAAAGTATAGTGTGTAAAACACGCATATAATGGCTATTAATCACGAGAACGATGTTTGCGGAACGAGCCGTAGGCGAGTGGAGCAAATCGTTTGAGTCATCATTATATGCTCGTTGTACAATATACTATTATTTCTTCGAGCCGTTTAATATTTACTGCCGGGTTGGGTCTTTAAAAGACGGCCTGTGTAGGGCTCTAAATAACATTGGTTTAAGATCGTTTATTTCTACCCAAAGGACTAACTTGAAAATTGAACTAAATTGAATTTGAAAACTTTAAACTATAAAAGTGAACCATAAAATATGTAAAAATTAAGTAAATAGCGATCTGCATATCGCTTATTACAGAACAAAAGGGTTAAATAAAATATAATGATAGTAGGGTTTATGGAGATACTATCCCTATTTTTTTTTTTTTCAAAAACTCGAAAGTTTTTGAAATATTCTTATTCTAAATTGTTAATTTTGGTATTATCTATATCTAACTAAATTTGATGTAACGTTTATGATTGAATAATTATTGACAAAAAACTTAAGACCTGCTGTGGCTTATCCTGAAAATGCCGTAGTTAATTTATATTTTTTTTTTATAAATCAAAAAGTTTACAAAACTATTTATAATGAGATTTCAACTTTTTTTTGTTAGTTTCTGTATTTCTCGAAATGATTTTCTAGTATTTTTCATGCAGGGTGTAGAATTGGTTCACGCACCATAGGGATTTCCATGTTAAATTCTTAATGTTCAAATATTGGCTCCCCAAATGATTTTTGAACAAAAATTCGTTGCACGTTCCGAAATTTGCGGACCATTCTGTTAACAGTAGTGTGGTTTACTGCACGTGCACTATTAGCAGAATAGTTCGATATTACCATTAGGATCTTTTCATTCTATAAATCCATAATATTAATTCAGAATTACTTAAAATACGCCTAAATTTGTGATTAAAACATTAACGTGACCGCTAACGTTCAACGGTTTATTGTTTCAGAAATTCCAGGGCACCACCTATTTTTACTAAAATAGTAGTTTTAATTTCCTCGATTTCCCCTTTTTATGGAAAGTAAAAAAATAAGTAAGGAGACGGTTGTGTAGAGTGTTTTTTCTCTACCAGAAACACATTTTCTCTAAAATCATTTGGGGAGACAATATTTGAACATTAAGAATTTAACATGGAAATCCCCATTGTGCGTAAACCAATTCTACACCCTGTATATAAAAATATCAGAGAAAAAGTAAACACGGTCAAGATAACTGCCCACTTCCGGTGAACGAAAATTTACCAAAATATATTCAGTTCAGCACCCAAACAATTTCTCCAGGGATATCAAAGAGGACATTTTTTACTGTTTTTTAAATATTTTCACGATCACAATACTTTTGCGTACTTTATACGGAGAAAGTAAATATTGTTTTTTCTTTCCCCTAATTAATTCTATCCACATAGCCGGGCCGACACTCATGATTCAATCGCCGTTGAGAAATAGTTTCCACCAGAAAGTTGAACTGTAAAAGTTCAATTTTTAAACACACAATTTTTATCTATCAAATACTATTTCTTTAGAAATGAATTAACTATATTTATCATAAAAAAAAATCTGAATACGAAAGTGAATCATCATCAAAACAATCTAGATTTATAAATAAACGCTTTATTCAGCTTAGTAATGTATCTCAATAAATAATTAATTAATTAATTAATCTAATCTAAATGGCCATAAAATTCATTTGACTCATTAAAGTCCGACACATCTATCAACGTGATATCATCCTCATATTTCGCAGACTTTTTCCTCAATTTCATAATCCCAGAACCAATCAGGAAAACCATAAGCATGGACACGCTTACTATACATGGAATCGAATTATGTAGAAACCTAAAATAAAATACATTATTAAAAAAATCCCAACAACCGAATAAACCTACCATCTCTGAAAATTATCACGTATAAACTCGCGCGTGTTACAAGTCGCCCCATACCATCCCTCTTCACACGTGCAGAATCCATCCGTGCAATTTCCATTCACGCACGCTTCAGTGCAATTCCGCTCGCAAAAGTATCCATTTTCCTTGAGGGTTAAGTCACCCTCGCATACACACACCCCCGGAGATATACATACCCCATTTATACACTCCGGATCGCAAACCGGTTCGCAAGACCCTGTTTGGTTATTGAGTTGATAGTCTTCGTAACAATCGCATACGTCCGGAAGGACACAATTCGCGTTTATGCATTCTTCCTTGCAAATTGGATCACATGTATAGATGGTGTTTAATGCATAACCATCATTACATTTGCAAGTTTCTGGTGCGATGCAGTATCCATTAGAACACAAATTTGAGCAAATTGGTATGCAATTAAAGACGTCGTAATCGTCTTCTCCATAACCTTTCAAGCACGAACATTCTTCTGGAGCTACGCAAAATCCGTTGGTGCAATTGTGTGAGCAGATGGGATCGCATTTGGACTTGTTTAAGGAATATCCGTTATTGCAAGAGCAAAGCTCCGGTTTAACACATTTACCATTTTGGCAAGGCGTTGTGCAGATGGGGACGCACTTGTTACTAGTGTTGGCGTGTTGGTACCCTTCGTTGCAACTGCATGATTCTGGTGCGATACATTGGCCGTTGTCGCATGTTTCGGAACAAACTGGATCACACGTGTGATCGTTGGTTAGTTTATATCCTGGATTACAGGAACATGTTTCTGGGCTGGAACAAAATCCGTGTAAGCAATTTTTGGAGCATACAGGTTTGCACCTGTAAGGGTTTTTCAGATCTTTTTCAAAGCCTGCGTTACAGGTGCAGGTTTCAGGTTGCGCGCATACACCATTTTCACAAGCTTCTTTGCATACAGGTTTACACAAATTATTTGAATCTAATTTATAACCATTATTACAGATACATGTTTCCGGTGCAGTACACACACCATAAAGACAAGCTGTAGTACAAACGGGGCTACATGTATATTTACTGGTGGTGTTGAGTTGGTAACCTTCCGCACACTTGCAGGTTTCAGGTGCTGAACAAAATCCGTTAAGGCATGTTGTTGAGCAGACAGGATTACATTTGTAACGGTCCTTTTGATCGATAATATAACCAACATCACAACTGCAGCGCTCAGGTCCTACGCATACTCCATGCAGACATGGTTTTGAACAAACAGCATTGCACTTGTTGTTTAAGTCCAAACTAAATCCTTTATTACAAGCGCATGTTTCCGGTTTTACGCATCGTCCATTTGCGCATGGATTGGTGCAAATTGGTTCGCAAATGTTGGTTGAGTTCAATTTATACCCATCATTGCATGTACATGTTTCCGGAGCTGTGCAAATTCCGTTGCTACAATTTTGAGAGCAAATTGGGTTGCATAGGTATTTATCATTGTTGTTTATACTGTAGCCTGAATTGCAGGTGCATGTTTCAGGGAACGTGCAGCGACCATTTGAGCAAGGATTGGAGCATTTTGGTAAGCATTTGTTGCTATCCAAAAAATATCCAGCATTACACGTGCAAATTTCAGGAGCGGTACATTGGCCATTTATGCATGGGCTCGAGCATTTTGGTAAGCAAATAAATTTACTGTCCCGTTCCAAAAAGTATCCATTATTACATGTACAAACCTCTGGTGCTGAGCAATAACCATTTCTGCATTGAGATGAGCATTTCGGTAAGCAATTATACTTATTGTTCGCATCAAGAAAATATCCACCATTACAGGTACACACCTCTGGAGACGTGCATTGGCCATTGTTGCAAACACTCGAACATTTCGGCAAGCAATTGTTTCCATCCAAAAAATATCCAACGTTGCACGTGCAGATCTCTGGTGCAGTACATTGGCCATTTCTGCACGGACTGGTGCATTTCGGTAAACAATTATACTTATTGTTCCCATCTAGAAAATATCCACGACTACAGGTACACACCTCTGGTGATGTACATTGACCATTTCTGCATTGATTTGAGCATTTCGGTAAGCACTGGTATTTGTTATTTCCATTCAAAATATATCCACCGTTGCATGTGCACACCTCGGGAGCTGTACATCTGCCATTAATGCAAGGATTTAAGCATTTCGGAACGCATCTTATATTCGGGGGAGCGGAAACCATCGTAAATCCATTGCAGCAAATGGAGTTGACCACCGTATATGATTGTAGCTGAAACATGATAACTGTTGAATTTTTTTGTACTCTTGAAGATTTTGAAATCACTTTGTTATACCACTAAATATTAAAGACAATATATTCATCGTTTGCCAATTTTTAAATTGAAGACTGTGACTATAGTTTCAACAATACACTTGCAATTCTTAAACTAAAATTACCTTAAAAGCTGTATTATCAATGGAACATGTTATAGTTTTAAGCTCCACTTAGCCAAAAAATGACAAATGAATTGTTGAAACTATAATCACAAGTCTTTAATATACAGGGTGGCCCATTTGTATCAGAAAACTGCAAGTTGGAGAGAGTTAGGACAAAAAAGTATTATAAAAGCTGTATTAAAGAATCGAATGATGATATTGTTATTCCCAAAAACGGTTGGCATCCCTGAGAGCTTGACAAGAACTCCAGATTTTTAAATGGCACGATAGGTCGAGAGTGGTATCGTTTAAAAGGTCCTTAGAAAACAAGAAAGTTTTGTAGGAAACATCATGTTTTTAATCCACTAGGGCGTGCCACTGGGTAATTGACTAAAACTCTCGTCTTCACAATTAAATAATACAAAATAACAAAAAGAATATTTAAGATCGGTAACAACGCGTCTGACGCCCTTCGCTCTCTGGCTCCGACTCACGCCCTGCGCACTCCATATGAAATAAATTGTTCGCGTTGGAGCTTCACACTGGAAACATGGGATGGCGCAAGTATCGCCAAACTGGCTAGAATTTGTTACAGCAAATGACGCTAGATGGGCCAACCTGCTAGTACTTTGACTATATACTATTGGACTGCTAGTCCCCCTCCATTTCCCATATGATCACTGCTCCGAAAGTTGTCCACGAGCTGGAGCCCGATATAAGTCCCGCCCCGGAGCCGAAAATGGAGCGTAATTTAAAAACCGGAAAACAACAAAAAATATTTCTCGATGTATTCATCAGCAACGTGGAGAATGCAAATGCGAGCATATTTCGGCAACTCGGATCCACTTTCCTGCCTGTTATTTACCAGCAAAGCATCAACCCATAATTTGCGAAGTTCCAGATTTGATGGAAATCTAATACAGAATTTTAGGTTATAAGTTAAAAGTCAACTGACGTGTACATCAGCTGACGAGTATTATAACCGCGTTGGCATATATACGTGGACGTATTGCAGCCTTTCGAATAGCAATATTTTGATACAGTGTAAATATTTGACAATACATGTGTTTATATATTCAAAGGTGTGAATAAATTGCAGGGTATCACAAAATGCAATGCGAGCTCATAGAATCATATGTCATAGACACAAAATAGCTACCAATTTAGTAACATACCGCAACCATTTAGGGTCCCGCCGCGCCACCGTTGCTTGGAGACACTCATGAAGCGGCGCTAGCAGTCCAATAGTATATAGTCAAAGTGCTAGTACAATTGACAATCTCGTCCGTAAATCATTCAACACCAAGCAATAATCAGTGCGGTCGAGTATATGTAAACAAACAAAACCGTAAGTATGTGAATATTCGATTCCTTTTAGTTTTTCATCTGTTAAAACGAAGAGAAAATCGTCCACACCCTTGGCGTTATTAAAATATTATAAATAATGAGTCGTTATTGTGCCATTAAATCCTGCAAAAATTGCAACAAAATAGTACATTATTACATTGGAGCACGACTCGCGCAGCGAGAAGTGCTCCAATGTAACGAGTGCCTCACAATGCCTCTTATTAAACAAGTATAATATACTATTTTTTCTACTTTGGTTTTAGTTAAAGAATTATTTCTAAAATAAAATATATACTTAAACCCACGGGTGTGAAGCCGAGATACGAATATTGGCAACACGAAAGTATGTGGGCCACCCCAGGACAGTGGGGCAAGGGGGAATTTCAAATTTTCCGCTTTTGTAAAGATGGTTCCCTCGATGTTGCCAGATTTATCAAAGATCTTATTATGGGGATTACCGTTTTTAATAAACTTAAAATTTCACTACAAAGTGATAATTTTAACAATTAAAATTATGTTTTAAACATAATTAGACTCATTATCGCTTATATTTGTCATAATAACTCATGAAAGTATAATATTACTGTTTATTAAATATAATCATGTGCATTGTACATTTTATACTTCGATGTATATGCGGCAACGCTTAATGAGTCTCACCATTTTTTATTAACTAACCCCAATAGTGCTGTGAGTGCATGTAATTCATGTTTGAAGGTAAGTTATTATATATTTGTCTTATAAACTCGTCAATTGTATTTATTAGTAATGGCAACATCAAATGGCCGTATTGAATATTCTTGTAAATATCCAGAATGTCAAAATTCTTTTCCGATATAACTAATGTCGACTACAAAAATAAACATTTCTCTATATACAAACATCTTTATTCACAGTAAGCACACATAGAGTTATTATTTACATAGTACAACAATTTACAAAACTATACTGTGAAAGGGCTATCGACCAATAGTCTTTCGGCCCTTTTATGTACACTTAAGGTTAACAAATTATTGATGTGATGAATTATGATAAAGATGTATTTACATTAAATGAATTTATGAACTGATGAGTAGTGATCTGTGGATTTTTGAATTTGGGAAGGATAGTAGGATTTCGAGGTAAGCAGAACTTGTTTAAAAGTGCTCTGTTCGATTCTTTTGAAGCAAATTTGCCTATGATGGACAGTATACGCTCTTCAATGGGTGTTATTTTGGTTTTTTCATACAGAAGGGTGTTTGAGGGATTGTGGAGAGGATTGTTAGGATGACGTAGTTTCGTTAGTAGTCTTAAAGCAGAGCGCTCTGCACCTTAATATTTTGGGATGTTTTGGGACTGGATTGGGGAAACAGGATGCAGCCATAATCAATAAGCGGGCGACAAATAGTTTTGTAGATTATTATAGCGGTTTTAATTGAAATGCCTTTATTTTTATAAGTTAATGCCCTAAAGTGCTTGGCTCTGGTTGTAATTTTAATTTTGATTAATTTAGAATGTTGTTTAAATGAAAGTTTGTTGTCAAAATAAATACCTAAGTATTTACAGCACTGGGATGGAACTGTAGGTGAATTATTGATTAATAGTGAAGGCGATGAAGGTGAGGGTTTATGGTAAGGAATAAGGAGCTGTGATTTATCGCAGTTAATTTTGATGCGCCATTTTGCGAACCAGTGTTGCAAAGTGTCAATCAGCTGTTGCAGGGTTGTCATTGCTTTTTCAAGTGTATTTCTATAAATTTCCCAAAAATGAAGAATATCTTAAAACATGAAAAACCATTTGTGATATTGAACAGTCTTCATTGTTTAAATTTTCATTCATGTGAAGATCATTTTATTCATAAACATTTTGTTAACCATTTCCGCAAAAAATTAAATTGCAATGCTGTTCCGACACCAAGAAGTAAGACAATATAACTACACTAATTTACTTTTTTAACTATTTTAATGCCATGAATCCTGGATACGAGCAAACAACTGACCTGTTACGACGCCTGAAAGAAATATCCTAAGAACGAAGAGACCTGATGGAACATTGCACCTGGACAAGACCCTAATACCAGATTGTTGTGATATTTTTATATTTGATAATTTTGTTAATAATAATGTATATAATTATTCTGTTAAATATATTTTTTCCATGTAGGCCTATTTTTATTTTTATTTTGTGAAATCCAATCTTTTTTCTTTTACCAAAACCAGTAACATCTTCATTTATGTACTATCTAAAAGTATAATCAATTATGTGCTCAAAAAACATAATTGATTATATTTTTAGTGTTATTAAATTGAAATTTATCGTGTAGACGAGTATAACATTTTTAAATTTTGGCGCGGAAATCGTAGTAATTTGCCACCCCGACACCAGGCGGCGCCAAAAATCGTGTTTCCGAAATTTAACATGCAGGTTTCACTTCTAAAGGTATGTGTTCTGTGCTTAAACCTAGTGAGTTTTATCTTTTAACATTTGGCAGCACTAAAAACATTTGATCCTTTCGAACGAATTTAATATTTGACATACGTATGTCTACGGTGATTTCAATAGTTAATTTTAAAACATATTAAATCAATAATATTACTTACACACCTCCAAAAATAAGAGAGGTTGCCAAGGGTGCGATACAGTCGGGCCGCTGAGAGCTGCCTGTGACTCATCGCTTAAAATCGCATGAATCAAGATTTAAGTAAACGTATGTCCGTAAGAAAATTTGGAGCCGCGCTGATTTTCATTGGCGGGATATTTAAAAATTATCGCGCACCACCTTATATATTTTCAGACCGGTTTATCATTTCGCGATTTGCGTTCAAAATAATAAAACACGTTAATCAACATATGTTGAGTAAGTATTAACTCGATCGAAATGAAATCTAAAGCGCAATACAAACAAACTTTTTACGGTTATGTTATTTGACGTAGCGCTCGCGTGTTTTGTGTGTTTATATGAAGCGTGCCAATGCGATGCAAGAGTCATGCGTGAGCTTAGACCTACGTTTACGCTGCCCTATTCTTTAACTCGCAGACACACGTTTCGTCTCTTCTTTCATACTGTTTCGTACATGAAAGAAAAAGATAGATATACAATGCAAAGCAATTCTTAGTACGAAAATGCATGAGTCACCGTCAGATATCAACGGATGAACTATAAACAAACTATTTCCACGTAAGTTGTAACCAATTTAAGCTTATAAAATAATGCAACGCCTAAATGATAATCGAAATTTAAGGTTATGTTTACATTTCTCGTTCCTCGTGTCAGGCATCGATCGACGCTAATTAAAAATCCACACCGAATTAACACACCGACTCAAGCGGCTCGTTTTCGCCGCGAATGAAACATGCATTATACTCTCGCTGTTTCTTCCGTGATGTTCGTTTTGCAAACAAAGTGAAAATACATGTAATAAATTACAAGCTTTCCTCTGTGTATGTTGTGTTGCCTAAACGTCGTCACCGAGAGCCAAGTGAATTCATGCGTCCGGTTATTGTCACCGAGTTCCTACATTTTACACGCGGATAAAAAGTGAACAATATGACGCCTCCGTTTTCTTTAACCTTAGTGATACCGGTGTCGAACTCCCCAATATGCATTCGAACATATTCAGTGTGTAACGCATTGGACGGTTCCAATTAACGGCAATTTTACATTTTGATGTCGACACATGTCACGTTTAAGTACTGCCAATCGCAACAATTAAAATGTTACCACAAATAGTTTAATAATGAGCAAAACTGTAAAATAAAAAATCTCATTATTAAACTATTTTTGATATAACAAAAGGTCGATTGTTAAACCAAAGTAGAAATACACTTATATCCATTCCTTCACTAGAAAGGAACCGGTAAGTGATATTATTACAAGTACATTTCTTTATTGTCTGTATGAAATTTTAAATGTCGTATTGTTATTTTTTGGGACAAAATATTGTTATCGTTTATTTCTTATAGGTGACGAGGCAATAATTCCTATGTTTGATTCTCCTCATCTTCAAAAGTGTGTGAGAAATAATTTAATGAAATGCCATGCCACATTCAAATGGAAGGGGACAACATTTTCTTCTTGCTGGTCGGATATTGTGAACCTATTGCGAAATGGATAATGGAGACCCTGACACAAAACTTCTGCCCAAGCTGACTGATTGCCATATTAACGAAAAGAAAATGAATAAAATGAAGATCAAACTTGCAATTTAAGTCATGTCTGAGAGGATGTCAGCTGCAATGAAATTTTTGGTTAAATATGGTTAGTATAATATATGTTTCATATTACAAGTATCATGTAGTCATAATGTTTCATTTTATCAAAAAGAAACGAATTAATTTTCTTTTAGGCAATGACTGTTACGTAACGGATACACATGATGGGTACGTCAGAGTTTTCATTATTTTTGTATGTTATTCGACAGCGTAAATGGTTCTTCAATTTATTGTGATGATAACAAAGCATTAAGATGTGCAATTTATGAAAATAGTAAACAAGTTTTGACGACAATTAAATTTATTAAATTTTGACTTATGGCTTCTGCACTTTTTTGTGATTTTTTTTTAGCATTAGATTTTATACTGAGGATAATAGGACTTTCTGCAAATTAAAGGGCATATACTGTAGTGTATTGTAGTGTATGTAAAATTATTTTTTATTCATGAAATTACTAAACTATTTTTGTCCTTCAGCGGTCATCCAATCAGGGTATGCGAAGACTGCAGCGTTTTTCGGTACCAGATGAATCTGGAATTCTGGTTATCTGAAATGAAATACAAAACACGATTGCATCGATCACGAGGTTTTTCCTGACTTGTGTAAACCATGTAAATGGTAATGGCACGAATAAATATTATTATTATTATTATAAAACAAGGACCTTAAAATGTATTAATTTTGCAGTCCCTTACGAATGCTTTTTTCGATTTTTCGATTCTGAACAAAATGGCGGGCTTTCAAATTTAGAGTTGTCGATTTTGTGTTGTGAATTTTAATACTACAATGTATGCCCTTTCATTTACAAAAAGTCTCATTATCCTCAGTATAAAATTTAATGCAAAAAAAATAAATCACAAAAAGTGCAGAAGCCATAAATCAAAATTTGTTAAAAGTACTAACGCGCCTTAAATCTGGTGGCGAATTTGTATCACCTTGCATTGTAAACTGGATAACCATTATTCAAGGTTTACAATGCATATGGAACAAATTGCACTCGAAAGGAATTCAACATATCTGTTCTCGAAATTTGAATAAAGATCATCTTGAGAATTTTTTTGGTTGCATCAGAAGTCATGGTGTACGCAACATTAATTCAACATGTTCAGCATTTAAGTCTTCATACAAAGCTCTAATTGTAAATAATATTATGACTGTTAACTCACCATATGTTAATTGTAAAGACGATGGTTGCAGCGCAGCACTAGATTTTCTACAAACATTTTTAACTAAATACTTTTCACAACCTTTAACTACGTGTCTTCCAAATATCCCAGACGTTTTCACATTTAAAAATGTTGAAGACGAAATATAGCCTGAATATATGAAAATTCAGCCTGTTCGTGACTCAATCTTATTATCTAGTAGTACTAATAATAAAATGCAAATTTCTTTTGTATTATTCAATATCCGGCGTGGCATTAGTCAAGGAAGTAGTTGTTTCAATAAATTATTTGCTAAGACTTAATTTTGCCGTCACGAACAGGCTGAATATTCATATCTTCAGGCTATATTTTGTCTTTATTAAACAAATATTTGGATAGTTAAGCTGATACAGGATTACCATCAATTGCACATTTAAGTTATCATATATATTGAATAAATCATTTATATTGAATAAATTGGCTAATCAGTTGTGCTGTTTTTAACTTAGTTGCGCACAGTATTCACCAATAGTTAAGTTTAATACCTCTTGTTCATCAATCATGCTTCTGATTTTGTTTTAATTTTAAGTATATATGTATATTATTATTATACTGTTTGTAAGCATTTGTGCAATTTGCAATAAATATATTATTTTAATCAATGACTTCTTGTTACTCCTACATTTGGTTTTAATCAAGTACTCTGAAATTCTGAAACCCACTAGCTCAGCAACCCGTTCTACCCGCACCCGCTTTTGCAACACCAGCGCCATCCCATGACTACAGTGACGAATTAAAAATGCGGTAAATGTTTTATACAGAGAGTCGCCGATCTATTTTACTTTATCTATGCTCCGACTGGTCCCACTCTTCCCTTACGCGTCCGATGCTCCTCTGACAACTCGGCCTTCCTGATCTAGCCGAGTGCTTTCCGCTTCAAGGTCGTCGCCGCCGCCGTCTTCTTCCAATAAAGTATACCATGTGTACCTGGTATATCGTTAACCCTTTGACTATATACTAATGGACTGCTATTCCCCCTCCATTTCCCAAATGATCACTGCTTCAAAAGTTGTCCACGAGCTGGAGCCCGATATAAGTCCCGGCCCGGAGCCGAAAATGGAGCGTAATTTAAAAACCGGAAAGCAAAAAAAATATTTCTCGATGTATGCATCAGCAACGTGGAGAATGCAAATGCGAGCATATTTCGGCAACTCGGGTCCACTTTCCTGCCTGTTCTTTACACGCAAAGCATCAACCCATAATTTGCGCAGTTCCGGATTTGATGGAAATCTAATACATAATTTTAGGTTATAAGTCAAAAGTCAACTGACGTGTACATCAGCTGACGAGTATTATAACCGCGTTGACATATACCGAGTGTCTGGGATAAGGGGCGAACATAGGGATTTAACATGTAAAATTAAATATGTGTAATTATTAGCTCCCCTATTCATTTTAGAGAAAAATCGTAAAGAAATATTTTTTAGAGAATTAAAAATTGTAAATGAATCATCCATTTAATTTACGTTTGTCCCAGAAGTCACCTCAGAAATAATAAAAATAAGTTTAAACCATTTTCCATTTAATAAAAACCCTTGCCATGACTTTGACAAATGTCATGTTATGGTGGGAATAATTTTTCTAGTCAGATATCAATTCACATGTTTAATTTATAGTTTATAGTAATGTGAGGAGTGTAAAAAGTATACGTGTAATTAATCAAAGGTGTGAGAGGTGAGAGGTGAGAGGTATTAGCGATGTCCGACTAATCAAATTTCGTTCATTATCATAAAATTCCATTAATAGTTGCGCCCGTCTTTCAGAAAAGAGATAATGGGTTGTTATTGTCATTGTGTTTACATTGCACCAGCGCATTATGTATTTAGTGCACTATCGAAGAATGTGTATTTAAGCGGTTTTCTGAGCTACCTGTGGTAACTAAGGTGTGAATTCATAGCCTACACCTGTAAATAGTCAATTAAGGTGACTTTACACTGTATGATTTATCATATGATTTTATCACGTGTAAAATCACACGGACGGCTTAGCTTATGATTTTTACGAAATTGAGTTTACACTGTATGACAACGTTATAGAATTGCGTGTGATTTGTGCGCGTGGCACGGTGGTTTACATATAGGTTATGTTTACACTTTGAGGTTGTGCTGCTATAGCAGGAATATAAAAGATAAATATGATCGAGGAAGAATTATGTTTGAGGGCCATTGCAACGTGTCTGTTACTAATAGTACGACGCAGAGAATTATGTCAAGTAGAAATAAAATGGTGATGTGGCCATCATGTTACTTTCTCCGACTTGATGGTATCATTTATATTTACGTTTTCATGGTTTATTTTCTATTTAAATCATATTTTAAATGTACATCGAGCGTTGCGCAAACTCGGATGAAACTGACGTTTAAAACGTCAAAATTATGAAAGATGGAAAAATTATACTTCAAATTCAAAAACTCGGTTTACTCAAAAACTAACGAGATTTCGAAAAAAACTTATTCTTTAGAAGTTGTTCATTTTGGCATTCTCTACAATTATTATTCACATAAATTTGCTGTAACTATTATCGTTTCATAATTATCTACCAAAAATTGAAAAATTCATAATAATTTTTTTCTCGAATAGCAATGATTTTATGAAAAATATTTTCAAGCAAAAGATGTGCATTTCTTTGTTGTCTTCAATATTTGTTTAAATATTTTTGTGATATTTTTCATATTTAAGAAAATATTGGCAAAAAACAAAAAACAGTTAAGGTAAACACCCACTTCCGGTGTACGAAATTTTACCAAAAGCTTTTCAGTTCTTCAGATTATCAAATAAGACGTATGTTCAAAGTTTCATATCAATTGCTCTATTAGTTTTTGAGATACAGCGCACACAGGCAGACACACACACACACACACACACACACACACACACACACACAGACACACAGACACACACACACACACACACACAGACACAAAAAAAAAATTCCAGAAATTGTTGAAATGGCATCTAGGGACCCCAAAACGGATATTTCCGTAAAAAAAATTTTTGAAAAAAAAATCACGATCACAATACTTTCTCGTACTTCGTAACGAAGAAAGTAAAAAAAGAGAAGGAAAAGAAAGCTTTGGGCACGTCAGTGGCTTCTGCGACGAGATTGTGGACGGGGCATGTCAAATTTAGTGTTCAATGAATTAAAATATGAAGACCCTGCTAGTTTTAAGAATTTTTGTCGGATGTCATCAAATGCATTTTATTCACTGTTGCAAAATGTAGAGCCGTTGATATTACGTCAAAACACTCATTTACGTGAATGTATATCAGGGAGAATAAGGTAAGGGTATGAATAATTAGTAAAAATTGTTATAAAGCTCAGGAGTCAATTTTTACAGATTACTAGTTACTTTGAGATACCTAGCAACAGGAGAGACATTTCGAAGTCTTGGTTATGCATTTAGAATTTCCGTTCCTTCACTGTCGAACATTATTCCAGAGACAGTAAACGCTATTTATATTAGCCTTAAAGATGAATATTTGAAAACACCGAAAACAAAAGACGAGTGGTTACAAATTTCCCGTAGATTTTATAAGGAATGGAATTTTCCCAATTGTCTCGGTGCTCTTGATGGGAAGCACATCGCATTTAGGGCAAGAAAAGCTGATGGATCCTTTTATTATAATTATAAAAACTTTAATAGCATAATCTTAATGGCATTGGTAGATGCGGACTATAACTTTATTTATATAGATGTTGGTTGCAATGGCCGTGCTAGTGACGGAGGTGTTTATAATAATAGCACTTTATGTAAGGCTATAGAGAATAATTGGCTTGACTTTCCTGATGATGCAAATCTGCCTAATTCTGCAATAAAAGTCCCATATGTTATTGTGGCCGATGATGCCTTTCGTTTGTCGAAGCGTATAATGAAACCATGTGGACAAAAATTTTGTCTAGAGGAAAAAGTTTTTAATTATAGACTAAGTCGTGCTAGGAGAGTTGTCGAAAATGCATTTGGGATACTTTCAAATCGATTTCAGATATTGCAAAAAGACATAAATGCAGATGTCGAAAAAGTGCAATCTATTACAACAACTTGCTGTGCCCTTCATAACTACATTAAACAAAAAGACGGACAGCAATTTTATTTAAAAGGCATAGATTATGAAAACACGAATGGAGTTACATTAACTAAAGGTGATTGGCGAACTAACATTTATATGACAGAGTTGGAAAGAAGTACAGTTAACCGATCTGCTAACGAACCAATAGAAATTAGAAAATGCTTTAGGAATTATTTTAATAGAGAAGGATTCGTGTCCTGGCAATGGGAGGCAATAAAAAAAATTAATTTTTGATACCACATGTATAATTATATATAATAATAAACAAAAAATTAGAAATTTATTTTGGATCTTCAAAAATTTCGAAAATGTATTTAGCCTGACTTTTTTTTTTATATCCAACCATTTTTTTTTTGCAAGATATATGGAATTGGTGATGTCATGTTTCACATCTGTTGTTATTTCTTCGTCTCCAATATCCTGCAGCTCACTGGCAATAAATTGCCCAAAAATTTTCTGAGCTAATTGCCGGCTTCATAATTGACTGCTGCAATTGTTCAAGTGTCTCCACAGCTTTTGTAATTATTGGATCACTCCCAGTTTCTGAAATTTTTCTTTTCCTCGAATTTGATGGTTCACTGCTGCTCTGGGACATCATTTCTTGTGAATTATCCCCATCGCTCTCCGGTTCCCGTAATTGAGACTAAAATAGTACATATACGGTTTTTTAATACCATACCCATTTATTATTTGACAACATAGAACACATCACCATTTTTTGAAATGGCTTTATAGTACATAATTTATATATAAAATCGTGTGCAATAAGCAAATTATTGTGGTCATTTGAGGGAAATAATGTTATTCATCACCCACTACTAAGAGAATAACTCCGACTCTAGGAGTAATTAGATTTTTGAAATAATTCAAATCGACACCACACAAGTCAAAATTTTATGAACATTATTTCAATATGTAATGCAATTACAGACGATTTTGGATAAAATTATATTATACTCATGTGGAATTACTCATTAGTCACTAAGCCTTAAAAACTTTTTCTTGTGCGACTAACTACAACATTCCACACTCGTATAGTACATTATTATTTAGCGTACTTTTCAGCATTTTTTTAGGAACCGCCCTGTCTGATCATTATACCATATGTATAAAAATTATTTAGATAAAGGGTGGCTTTGTATTTCAGAACGTACGTTTAGGTTTGATACGTCGCATCACGTATTCGCCAGCAGTTGTTAAAGTAAGGTTAAGGTTAAGCTAATCTAATTGTCAAATAACACTTGTGTCAACGGGGGGTCGCAGCGCGGGGTGTGAAAAACCGCCCTCGATGACCTCCATCTAGCTCTTGGAGTCGGGTCACTATATATACACGGAAAGTTAATAAAATAAAAGTCTCGATTGTCACAACACTTCACCTATAGTTCGCACCGGGATGCCCGACGAGTTTGCGGAGGAGTGACCGGCGGCTCGGCGTCAACGACAGCGGTGGCGAAGGCAGCTGCGGCCACGGCGGCGGCGACGGCATGGACAAGTATTATAAATCCATTGCCCGTTTTCAATTGTCCATTACGGAAATAAAATTCAATGATGAAACGCTTGTGAAGTTGTAAGAATACCATGATTAAATTAAAACTGACTTTTAATTGACATAAAGTCAACAACGTGCTGAACTAATCTAAGACCGTGATTTAGTTTATCATGGCCATGCCTTATCTAAATCATTTTTATACATACGGTACCTTTAACTACACAAACAATTCTTACCATCTCATCCAAAGAGCTCTTAGATTTTCTGCATCTCACAAATGGAATTAAAAATAATAATTTTTCGTACCACCAAACTGCAGGCTCATGAATATCATAAGCGCCCACACCAGACTTTTGGCTGGCTTGTTTTTTCGAGTTTTCGTGGCTAAACTGTTGCCTTAAATTTTGTATTTTTTTCTTAACGTCATCCACTTCTACCTGGGCACAACTTCTCTTCAATGCATCTACAGTTTTTGTTAATGCATCATTTCTTGCATGTTTGTTTGAATAAAATTTGTGCTGAGGATCGTACAAGCAGGGTTTTGTTTCATATTCCTCTATTAGCATGCTTACGAGGTCCTTTGTCCAATCAATCTAAACCGGTTGTATTAGTTAATTATCGACATATAACTATTTTTTATTACATACCTTAGCCATTGCGAATTCGATAATTAACACAGAATGAAATTTTTACAAAAATGCACGTGTGAACTTATCAACACGCAATACAATATTAATAGGGTTAAGTGTTGCGATTCCAGTCAATTTTTCCACTCCGCCGATAACGTAGTTCAATGACATTACCGATAATCATATGAAAAATCATAGGGAATAGGCGCTGTCCATAAATCATATAGTGTGAACATAAAATTTGTTGCTATGACAAAATCATATGATAAAGTCATATGATAAATCATACAATGTAAAGCCACCTTTAAGTGATTATGTCTATAAATTAATTTCGTTTTCAATCTCAAGTCACAGGGTAATTGATTAATTAAATAATAGAATTATTTGGGCGAAGTAAACGCCTAAATTAAATAAAAATGGGAAAGGAGCAAATGTTGAACCAGATAAAAGCGATGTCGAATTGAATTCCCTTTGCCTTCGCAGGAAAATTCCTAAAGAAAACGGTGGGGACAGTAACATGTAGATTTTCAGTCAGTTCTTAGTCAGTTCTTGGATAGTTCTTTTTACAGTCAGTCAGTCAGTCAGTTCTTTTTGAGTTTGAGTTTTAGTCCTACGGTCCGCGTACGGTACAGTTGCTCCTTTTTCCTAATGGGTGAGGCAATGTAAGGTGACAATGAGAGGTTTTGGCTAAATTCATTTATAATGTGTAAAGGTTAATTTTCACTTGTGTTGTAATTATTCTTTTGTAAGATGTAACGTCAGATAATTGTCATGTTTGTTTTTGAGCTGTACGAGCAGAAAGTTGTCTTACCACGTTTCTCGTCGAAACTCTGGAGCTTACTCGTTCTCGGTTGCATTTCTTCAACTTTAGGAAACCACATCTCTTTTTGTATTTCTCTATAAAGGTTTCGGTATACGTTTGCGGTACAACTCGGTGGTTTCTGTAAATCATAAGAATAATGTTAATAAAGTGTACTCCCAAAGGTTTCAATAAAAAACATATAAGTTTGTGATAATTGGCCTTAGTTTCCCGATTTTGATCTGATTACCAACTCTCGCTTAAAAAAATCCAATGACTCGAAGTTGGAAAAGTCGTTGTTAATGGACAATTAGTTAACTTATGGATGAAACTATAAAAGTGGACTGTATCTTTTTGAAGTTCTGTATTTATTTTATTTCTATTAGAATGTAGTTATGATTAGCACATATTATTTTGAAATAAAATGACTTGATTTAAAAATGGGGAAACTAGTGGGTAACTAAATTATGCGACCGTCGACGGACCAAATCAGTCGGTAAAGCAATTTTGAAGAACCGAATGAATTGAAAATAAAAGAATTATTTTTAGCTATTGTAAGATTTTATTTTGCAGAGTTACCAAGAGGTTGAATATATTCAGGATACTTTTCGTCTTTGTTTAATACTTCTGCGTCAAGTAAGGGTTTTAAATTTTACTTAAAACTACTTAAATTTGTAAAATAATGATTCACTATATTGTATTTTCACCTGTCATAACATAATTATTGTAAATTTAGTAAATACAATGTGGGGCTAAAGTAATGTCATAATGTGAGTGTGCCATAATTTTTGCAATTGGCGTCAAATGTCATTGTGCTTCGACATTTATGCTGTAGACAGATGGATCATTTTTAATCTGTTAAGATAGCAGGGCCATATGGGCGGAACCCACTTAAACCAGAAGTAAGGGCTCTAAGGGCTAATTTAGTGACCTAACCAAGATTTTAGTGCTCAATTTTGAAGGGGATTAAAACGCATTTCTGAACCACACAATTAAGGGCTAGTTAAGTGACCTACTCCTGATTTTAGTGCTCCACCCCTAATCGAGAAAAAAATATATTAAACACCCTGTATTTTATATCTCTTAAACAAACGAGATGACTTTAACGAAACTATACAATTATTTTTCTACTTTGGTTTAACAATCGACCTTTTGTTATATCAAAATAGTTTAATAATGAGATTTTTTATTTTACCGTTTTGCTCATTATTAAAATATTTGTGGAAACATTTTAGTTGTTGCGATTGGCAGTACTTAAACGTGACATATGTCGACATCAATACGTAAAATTGCCGGTAATTCATAGGATAAATGGAACCGTCCAATGCGTTACACACTGAATATATTCGAATGCATATTGGGGAGCGCCACCAGTACCACTAAGGATAAAGAAAACGGAGGCGTCATATTGTTCACTTTTTATCTGCGTGGAAAATATAGGAACTTGGTGACAATGGCCGGACGCATGAATTCACTTGGCTCTCGGTGACGACGTTTAGGCAACACACCATACACAGAGGAAAGCTTGTAATTTATTATATACCGGGTGACCCAGCGATCTGTATAAGCCCCATAACTTATTTGCTATTTGAGATATCGACTTCTAATTTTCTTGAACTGATACCCACACTTATTTTACATATTTTAAAAATATGTATGTTTTTGTACAGGGTGTCCCAATATACAAAACAGAACAAAGTTATGTTTTTTTAAATGCCCTATATTTTATAATTTATTTTCAACCCTCTTAAGAATCTGATAAAACTAGTATAAGATAGTATGGGTCTATTATGGACGATTAGTTAGTTATAGGCAAATTTGTGGCAAAAACAAGGACACATTGAAAAAATTGCAGAAGCGCTCCTAGCAAAGCGATCGTCATTTTTTATACACTAAAGAATTTTTCACATCATGAAGAATAATACAAATCTGCTTTGGTTCTTTTTTGTTCATATTGCTATACAGGGTGTCAACATACGCAAAATATTGGATAACTATTCTTTTTCAAATGGAACACCCTATATATCTTGCCACCAGTGCATGGAATTTTTAATAAGCTTTCCAATGATGTACAATTTGTATAATGAAATATTAAGGATTCTTGAGATTTATCCATAAAAACATTTTTCTTTTGTCACCTCCTGCTCATTTTTGGATTTTCAGCCAAAACTATGCATTTTCTGAAAAAATAATAAGAGACCAAAGTTGTAGAGCAGAAAATTTTCGATCGACATAGGTCTTTGGACTTTTCCAATAATGCGTGCATTGCCCGCCAGAGTGCGCAAAATCGTAACCGTATATGCATTTTAACCTTTTTCTCAAATTATTTGTTAATTAATTGCACTATACTTTATTTTCCACGTCCTCTAGCAGAAAACCGGGTAATTATAGAATTATTAAAATGACCTACATCGATTGAACAAATTCCGCCCTACAACTCTTAAAAGAAGCAATTTTTGCCCAAAATGGATAGTTTTCGCTAAAAATAAAAAACCATTGGAAAACGCAAAAATTGATACATACATTTTCAATTTGCATTTTAGGGAAAACTATGCATTTTTGGCAAAAATTGCTTCTATTAAGAGTTGTAGAGCGGAACATTTTCAATCGATATGGGCCATTTTAATTTCCCTATAATTTCCCGTTTTTCCGCTAGAGGGTGCGGAAAATAAAGTATAATGCAATTTATTAATAAAAAACGCTAAAATGCATATACGGTCACAATTTTGCGCGCTCTGGAGGGTAATGCACGCATTATCTTAAAAGTTGAAAGACCCACATTGATCGGAAATTTTTCGCTCTACAACTTTGGTCTCTTATAATTTTTCATGAAAATGCCTAGTTTTGGCTGAAAATCCAAAAATCTGCGGAAGGTGGCAAAAGAAATATGTTTTTATTGATAAATCTCAAGAATCCTTAATATTTTGTTATTCAAACTGTATATTATTGGAAAGCTTATTAAAAATGCCATAGATTGGTGGCAACTTATATAGGGTGTTCCATTTGAAAAAAAATAGTTATCTATTGTTTTGCGTATGTTGACACCCTGTATATCACTATGATTAAAAGAGAAACAAAGCCGATGTGTATTATTCTTTATGATGTGGGAAATTTTCTAGTGTGTAGATAATGATGCTATCTTTGCTAGGAACGCTTCTGCAATGTTTTTAATGTGTACATGTTTTTGCCACAAATTTGCCCATAACTAACCAACCGCCCATAATACACCCATATACTATTTTTATCAGCTTCTCAAGAGGGTTGAAAATAAAGTATAAAATATAGGGTGTTCCATTTAAAAAAACATAACTTTGTTCTGTTATGTATATTGGGACACCCTGTACAAAAACATACATATTTTTAAAATATGTAGAATAAGTGTGGGTACCAGTTCAAGAAAACTAGAAGTCGATATCTCAAATAGCAAATAAGTTATGGGGCTTTTACAGATCCCTGGGTCACCCGGTATATATATTATGCTTCAGTAGGTGTGTTAATTCGGTGTGGATTTTTAATCATGTCTGGCACGAGGAACAGGAAACAAATGTAAACATAAGATTAATGCTGGGTTTATACGACGTTTACTGTTTAGGGATTAGTGCTTAAGCAAAGTAGAACTAATGTATTAGTGCTTATGTGTTCATACGAAGTTTTAAGGATTTTAACAAGCAAAGATTAAAAATGGACTGTTTTGACGACTTTGTGGCATCTATCCATATTGAAGCATTCAATCAGTGTACATAAATTGTTGTAAATTAATCATTTCCACAAACACAGCTGATAAGTACAATGATGCCTGATTTACATATTCATCCTAAATCATTTGTTAAAACATGCGATTTAAGTAATTTGAGAAATTTGTCGGAATTGTTAGCGAAAAAGATGAAGAATTGAATATAATAAACATAATTTTATTGTTTGTTTTATATTCATTAGAAGAATTACTTGCAAAACAGTATTTTCCTAAAATTTGTGATAAAAAAATATGGCAACTTCGACGCGCAAGCGCATTATCTAAAATTCTTAATTCTTAATTTTCGTGTGAACGGCATCTTTTCCTTAAACGTTAAACGCTAAACGTTAATCCTTAAACCCTAGACGTTAAACCCACCATAAATTTCGGTAAGCATTAGGCAGTACGTTGCATTACTCTATGAGCTTAAATTGGTTACAACTTCACTTACAGGTTGCACGTGAAGATATTAAGACATGAGATCCAAAACTATAATAAATTGAAATAAATTTTGAAGTTGAGGTGCGATAGGACCACGGGTTAACAGTATAAGCAAGGAAAACAGCAGTGACTCCAACGGTGCCTTTGCAACTCTCCACTGTCAATGAAATAGATGAAGAAATTGTTTTATGGAAGAATCCTAGATCCTCCTTATCGCGGTTTCGCAGACCAATTTGCAATTTCTCAGAGAAAGTTCGCTGTACTAGCAAAGAGCAAAAATATGTAGAACAGCACATTTTATCACTATGATTAATGTATAAGTTACAAATTTTCTAACGGAAACGGAATACGGTATGCGATGTTACGTTTGCAAAGCAACATCGACACATTTTAATGAAATAGATTTAAATTAGAAACATGAAGTCGTTGCTGAAAATCTTTGTTTTGGCATAGCAAGTTTGTTCACTTAGCCTAAAAATCGAACCAAAAAAAGTGGCAGGCTCGATCTAAGAATCAGAAAGAAAAGATAGCAAAAAATTCAGAATGATTTCAAGCAATTGTACGGTTTGCGAATTGATATCCCGAGAACTGGATCCTGTACGACTAAATACGGGAACACCGCTCTGCGTTTTTTGAGAATGTCTCGTTAACTGCGGAAATCTTAGGGGTGGGCGAATAGTTGATATTATAGCAAAACGCAAAATACTATTGCAAGCAATATCGAAAGCGATGGAAACATGTTCGGTTATGATTTTTATTAATTTAATGTATGCACTTGTATTGAGATATTCAACAATGTAATTGAATAAAAGTTAACTTAGAACCGTCATTTTGTTAACTGAAATTTTGTTTTCCAATTCAGTGACTTCTAAAATTTGTATATGTATACAAACTTTATTTAAAATGCTATTTTTCATATAAGTGGTCCGCAATTTTTGGAATCAGTGACCTCAAAGACCATAATATACTGAATTTCGTTAGAACTCACATAACTGGTCTACCATTTTGGATTCGCCATTTTCTTTTTGCAAAATTTGACTTCAGTTGTTTCGGAATCAACGACCTCAGAAACCATCATTTATTAAATTTCATGGGAACCCCATCGTTTTTCAAATAAGTGGTCCACCATTTTGAACCCGCCATTTTTATTTTGAAAAATTTGACTAATTTTTTAATCTGAGACCTCAAAAACCACCATATACTGAATTTCCTTGGAACCCTATCATTTTTCATATAAGTGTTCCGCCATTTTGGATCCACCATTTTGTTTTTGAAAAATTTGACATCAGTTTTGGAATCAGCGATCTCAAAAATTTCATGATCCAGTGTTTCATCGAAATTGAACGACACCTTCATATTTTGGTCAGCTTTTTTGGACTTTGAACCACTGTGCAATAGGTGAATTATTCGATGAAGCCCAGGAAGCCAGCAATCAAATTTATAGACGGTTACGAGAACTCAATACGAAAAAAATCTTAAGAATGAATACCACCAAGGACTTGGTAAATATGTTCCGTGTGTCTTCGGATCCGATCATTTAGAAACCAGGAAGCAAAAATTAACCGTAGAAGCACTGGAACTAATTATGTGTGATTCGGACACATGTGATAATGAGGAATTACTCTCTGATAAAGAATTTAATTATTTTTCACTTTAGGTAAGCTCATTAATAATAACTTTTAACTTATCCAACCAACCAATTAAATTTACATAAATTTTGATTACACTAATAACTACATAGTAAGATATTTGTTGATAACACTACTTACATAAATTACAAATATAACTACGTAGGTATTGAATGGTTCTTTAAAAATGTGAATAAATATTACAATGACATAAAAATGTTATGCGCTCAAAATGGTGTGGTCTAGTTCAAACTAAATATATGATAAAACTGTTAGTTCGATACAGGAATAATTTTTACAGGGTGGATGGAGAACACCTTGGGTTACTATTTTATGGCATTCGTTAATTGTTACGTTTTAATATACTTAATTCAAGTCTTCTAAAAGTTAAAAGTAAAAATTTGAAAATAAAAATATATTATTTTATGCTGCTCGTAACATTTTTTCTAATACGTCTATTACAATGAAATCAGATAAAACCTCACTGCAATGTTAATAATAGACATCAAAATGATAGCTTTGGGGTTGTTTGTGTTCGGCTTATTTGGTGATCAAATAGAGGTGGTCGTTAAGTCGTTTTATTTCAATTTATTTACAAGCGTATTTACATTTAATACAGGGTGAGGGTCGTCCCTCTTGTGAGCAGCGATATTGTCTCCGCACTGAATGTCTTCTGGGATCGTCGAGGCGAACCCTCCAAGGATTCAGTCCGGTGTAGAGTGTCGCGGTCGATGCGATGCGATGTAGGCGAGGATATGGTTTAGCAGTCCATTTCCTTCTGGGCGTCGGAAGCAATGGTGACACTGTGACTGGAGTCGAGTGGTCCTGGTCCGGTCTGAAGAGGGCCCGGGGCGTCGTTCGTTGCTGGTAGTCTGTCGTCTGCCTCAGCGGCGTTGTCAGCGGGTCTGACCGAATCTTCCTCTTGGGTGTCGAGATCGGTGATAAAGCTGCTGGGACTTTTCTTAATCGTCGCACTCAGCATTTTAGATTTAGATGAAAGCTCGACGCTTTCCGCATTACTGTACTAGCTAATGCGAGTGTCCTAGCTGTGGTACCTCCTGACGGTTTGTCGGAGGAGAGCTTGCCTCTGGTTCGTCCGCAGCGCGTTATGAAGGGTCGTCGCGTCTTTGCCCTAGGAATACTCTAGGCGCGTCCTCTCTCGTCGGCGAGTGGTACCTTAGCCCTTGCTGGTGGAGCGCCCATCCCTTGCCGGGGCGGCCCGTCGGCTCATTCGCTGGTCTCGCGTTTGCTCGTGGTCGCTAGGTGGTATCTATGCATATACAGGGTATTTCAGAGCTCTGGGAACGGTCAATCACGTGCTTATTTTTCAAAATTTGAAAAATGTTTTATACAAAAGTTGTGTATAATAGTGAGCTGCATGCCCTAAAAATATTAAAATTTATACAGGGTGTGTCATAACAAAGTTACAGACCAAACTTATGTTTTTTTAAATAGAACATCCTGTATTTTTTGTTATTTTTGAATTATATGGAACAAATAAAGGTGAGTTACTTCAATACTCTCTATACCTATTGTTTTCGAAATATTTGAAGATTTATTGAAATGCATGGTCTGGGTGAAATTTTATTTTTGCCCCAGTGATTGACGTTGAACGATTAAAATCATTTTAATTATTTGGTTGAAGGTTCGAACTATAGAGATGATTTCCATGCAAAAAATGCATGATTTCATGCAAAAAATTATACATGGTGATAAAAAAATGCGGTAGAAAAACCCAACTTATAAAGTTGAATAACTTCGTTTTTTCAAATGGCACACCCTGTATTTAGTAACGTATTCTTAAGTAGAATCCAATTATCTTTCAGATATAAGGGTTCGCTGTTCCTAATCTCAATAGTTTTCTTGTATTCGGCGATTATCATATCAGGAATAATTATTATAATCTGAAAGATAATTGGATTCTACTTAAGAATACGTTACTAAATACAGGGTGTGCCATTTGAAAAAACGAAGTTATTCAACTTTATAAGTTGGGTTTTTCTACCGCATTTTTTTTTCTCACCCTGTATAATTTTTTGTATGAAATCATAGTTGTCTCAATAGTTCGAACCTTCAAGCAAATAATTAAAATGATTTTAATTGTTCAACGTCAATCCCTGGGGCAAAAATAAAATTTCGCCCACACCTTGCATTTCAACACATCTTCAAATATTTCGAAAATGGAAAACAATAGGTATAGGGAGTATTGAAGTAACTCACCTTTATTTGCTCCATATAATTCAAAAATGACAAAAAATATAGGGTGTTCTATTTAAAAAAACATAAGTTTGGTCTGTAACTTTGTTATGAGACACCCTGTATAAATTTAAATATTTTTAGGGCATGCAGCTCACTATTATACACAACTTTTGTATAAAACATTTTTCGAAATTTTGAAAAATAAGCACGTGGTTGACCGTTCCCAGAGCTCTGAAACACCCTGTATATGGTTGTCTAGCGTCGGTCCCCACACACCCCCTTCCTTGCGACGAAGTCATGGTTGAAAACGTACGGTTTTCTTGATCGCTCTGCCTGACCTCGTCATAGTTGTTGGCTGCGTTTCCGTTTCTTCTACCGGGTTTTTGTTCGTGTCTTCGAGCTCTTTCTCTACAAACGCTGGCTTAACTCGTTCCATGGAGACTGTCGTTGATTGTCCGTCCTTCCTTATTACGACTGCTGAAAAAGCTGCGACTCGAATTGTCGGCCTTGGTCCATCGTTATTTATAGTGGCGTGCCATATCTGGCTATCCAATGCGTGACAAGTAGTTTAGCTACAGTGGTTGCTTCTATGTTCGCCATTGGTATAGCTTCAGGCCACCTCGTGAATCGGTCGATACATGTGAGTATGTATTTCTTTCCGTTTGATTCTTGTAGTGGGCCAACGATGTCCATGTGTATGTGGTTAAATTTCTGTGTGGACAATCGAAATTTTCCTGGGGTTGGTCCGTTCTGTCTGGTCACTTTCGCTTGCTGGCAGATACGGCATTCTCTGCTCCATTTCTTGCAGCCGGCTCGGATTCTAGGCCACACGAACCTTTTGCGTCACTAGCTTGGTTGTGGCTCTTGCTTCGGGGTGCGACAATCTATGCATGCTGTTGAATGCTTGTCTCCTTTGCCTGCTCGGGATGTGTGGTCGGACTGTGTTGGTGGTGACGTCACAGTATATGTCCGTTTTATACTCTGGAAAGTATACTTTTTACAGCTTCAGGTTCGAATTTTTGTCGTCCAGGATCTTTTTTAGTTCGGTATCCTTGTTTTATTCGTCACCCATCGTTGCGAATTCAATTCCAGTTGTTATTTGTTCGACTCTGCTTAGTGCATCGGCGACTACGTTTTCTTTTCCTTTGATATATTGAATTCCGATGGAAAATTGTCCTATGTACTCGAGGTATCTGAATTGTCTTGGTGAGCATTTCTCTAACTTCTGTAATTGGCTTGTGGACTGTGAAGATGGTGAAATTTCGTCCTTCCAAGATGTGTTGGTAATGTTTGATCGTCGCGTATATCACCAGCAATTCCCTATCGTACGCTGCGTACTTTTACTCAGCTGTCGATAGCTTTCTTGATAGAAAGTCTTCTTGCATTTGCTGTATTACTCCGCCTATCGCTTGGTCTGAGGCGTCTGTTGTGACTGCTAATTTGACGTCGGCTCTTGGGCGTGGCAACAGTGCTGCGGTGCTGATTTCTTCCTTGCATCTGTTGAATGCTTCCCGCGCCTCTTGGGTCCAAATGATGGGCTAGTTGCCTTTTTTCTTGCCTTTCAGCAACTCGTTTAGCATGTCTTTGCTGCGTTTGGGATGAAACGTCTGTAGTAGTTAATCATTCCAAGCATTTGTCGTAGCTTCTGCGTTGTTTGTGGCAGTGGAAATTGCTTTATGGCCTTGACTTTCTCGTCAAGTGGTTTCGTTCCCTTCTCGGATTTCGTGTACTTCGCATCGGCATTTCGCTGGATTAATAACGATTCCTCCAGTCGTGGGAATAGTTGGTTGAGATTCCTGTCGTGGTAGTCTTTCGATTTCGCTTTCGATGCGACTAGTATGTCGTCGATGTAAACATAACAAAAATCAAGGTCTCGTAAAATTCCGTCCATGAACCTTTGAAACGTTTGTGCTGCGTTGCTTAATCCAAATGTCATGTACAAGAATTCGAATAATCCAAACGGTGTGATGATCGTGGTTTTTAAAATATCCTCTCTCGCTATTGGGATTTGGTGGTACGCTCTCACAAGATCGATGGTTGAAAAAAATCTTACATCCTTGCAACTGTTGTGCGAAATCTTCTATGTGTAGAACTGGGTATTTGTCGGGTACCGTTCTTGCGTTTAGCGCTCTGTTGTCTCCACATGGTCGCCATTCGGTATTCTTCTTCGCTACCAAATGCAATGGTGCGGCCCAAGAGCTTTTTGAAGGTCTTGCGATCCCCATCTCGCACATTGTTTTAAACTCGTGTTTCGCTATTTTCAACTTGTCGGGTGCGAGTCGACTGGGGCTGCTGGATGCTGGGGGACCGGGGGTTCTCTGGATGAAATGCTCTGTGTCATGTTGTGGTACGTTAGGTAGTCCTGGAGGTTTACACATTCGTGGAAATTTTTGTAAAATCGGGTGCTGCTTCTTCTCTTTGCAGAGTGTGTTTATTCCGCTCTCCGTTGCTATGTCTACCTGTCCAAACACTTCGAGGTTGGTCCTGGCGTCGTGCAGTTTCTTGTGTCTCATATTCGGGAGTAACTCGTAGCATGACAAGAAATCGGCGCCTATGATTGCTTTATGTACTTCCGCAATGACCTGGTACCTCCTGCCGGTTTGTCGAACGAGAGCTTGGCTCTGCTTCGTCCGCAGCGCGTTATGAAGAGTCGTCGCATCTTTGCCCTTGGAATACTCTAGGCCAGCGGTCTTCAACGTTTTACAAATCAAGGGCCAAATTTTTTTTTTTCTGCACCGCGGGCCGCACCATAGGTATTTTTATAAGGATTTTTTTTATTGGCAATGGTCAGGATGATTAAACAAGTAGATAAGTAGAAAACATTTATTTATTGAGCCAACATCAACAAAAGCGGCAAATAAAAATCAATACAATGCAATTGGTCAATGAGATGTCTGACACTGCTTATTTTTAACCAGTTTATCAATATCTGGTTTAATATTGCTGGTTGCAATCCTCAAACTGTTCTCAAGGTGAACATCGGTGATTCTGGTCCTCGTTTTGGATTTCACGTTTTTCATGCGTGAAAATAACTGCTCACATGTATATGTGGATCCAAAAAGTGATATTGTTTTCAGTGCATGATCTCTGATTTTGGGGAAATCTGTAATGGAGACGTATTTCGAATAGAAATCAAGCAAATCAACATCAAATTTATTTTTTAAGGTTGAATTGCACTGTAGCTCTATCAATTCCATCTGAAATTCTTCCGGAACTTCTTCAACCGAAACGCTGAATGGACGAGCAAATAAATTCAGGTACTTTTCGTCTCTCCGAAAATCAAGGAATCGCGAATGGAATTGTGTTTTCAGATCCTGAAGTGCAGAAATATATTTGTCCATATTCGAAATCTGGAATAATGACAGATGAGGAAAATGCGTGGTAATGTTTCTTTGGAACTGGCTGATCCATAGTTCGAGTTTTAATTCAAACGCTTTTAAAAAATCAAGTAATTCGTGAACTAAATTATTTTTTCCTTGTAATTTCTGATTCAAGTCATTGAGTTGTGATGTGATATCCGTAAGAAAACCCAAATCGGCCAGCCATTCTTCATCGCTGAAATGCGGCACAGCTTTATCTTTACTTTGCATAAAATCGGCAATTTCTTTTCGCAAGTCAAAAACTGGTTTTAACATTTTACCTCGGCTCAGCCAACGAACATCGCAGAAATAAGTTATGTCACCGTATTCAGCATTGATCTCCTTTAAAAATTCCTGAAACTGCCTGTGATTCAAGCCTCGAGATTTAATGAAGTTTACAGTTTTTACTACAATACTCATAACATCTTTGATATTAACAGACTTTGCACACAAGTTTTCTTGATGAATGATGCAATGGTACTGTACAAAAGAAACATCAGGATTCTTTACTAAAGCAACAAGTCCTTCATTTTTTCCAACCATAGCCGGAGCGCCGTCCGTAGTAATCCCAGCCAAATTTGACATATTTAGCTTATATTTATTTACGACAGCATTGAATGATTCATACAAATCACTACCTTTTGTGCTGCCTTTCATTGGAACTAAAGCAGCCATTTCTTCAGTGACAACAAAATTCCTGCCAATGCCGCGAATAAACACAGCCAACTGCGCGGTATCAGTTAAGTCTGTACTCTCGTCGAGCGCAACGGAGTAATAAACGAATTGTGACGTACGTTCCGACAACATTCTTTCTATATCCCCTGCCAGGTCTTCTATCCTCCGAGCTACAGTAACACCAGACAAACTTATTTTGGAGTAAAGTGGTTTCTGTAAGGGAGATAACACTTCTGCTGCATCCTCCAAACATTCTTTTATGAATTCACCGTCAGTAAATGGTTTTGACTTACGTGCAATTTTTTCTGAAATAATATAGCTTACTTTTACTACTACCTCACTGTCTTCATTATGTTTGCGGAATGAATGCTGCTGTCGTTCAAGTTGTTTCTTCAGGGACTCCACCTTATCAATACGAAGTTGTCCTTGAAGGTGAGCAAACTTACGTGAATGTTTGGAATCGTAATGACGTTTGATATTGTATTCTTTGGTTACAGCGATCGATTCATTGCATACAAGGCAAATCGGCTTTTCTCCAACACAAACAAACAAATATAAGTTCGTCCATTTTTCTTGAAATAATCGGCGCTCATCCGTAACTTTGCGTTTTCGACTAGTACTGGCTGCCATCGCACAACACATGCCGTTCAACGCTGGGCACTGACTGAATAGCTAGCGAACTGCGCAACGCGTTGCAGCCGCGCGCGCCGCCACCCCGAAAGTTTGGTATGCATGTTGCCGACAGTCGAGTTAACTACAGGCTAGCGGCTAGAATAATAAAGCGACAAAAGAACGTACACGGCTGTGCAGTTTTCACTAATTTCGGCAACCTAAAGGTACTTTTTATTACTTAATTGTAGTCGTTATTGAGAGTGTCGTTGGCGGGCCGCAGAAAACATATCGGCGGGCCGCAAGCGGCCCGCGGGCCGCGGGTTGAAGACCCTTGCTCTAGGCGCATCCTTTCTCGTCGGCGGGTGGCACGTTAGCACTTGCTGGTGGCGCGCCCATCCCTTGCCAGTGTAGCACGTCGGCTCGTTCGCTGGTCTCGCATTTGCTCGTGGTCGCTAGGTGGTGTGTATGTGTATACAGTGCGCGCCTAAAATATAGAATATCTTCAGTAAAACCGAAATAGAATATTTTTGGAAAAAATCCTCGAACAGTTCGATTTTCTTTTATAAAAATACACATTTTTGCACGAAAGTCGAGTTTCAGTCGTCATTTGTTTTTGAGTTATGACGTCCGCCATTTTGTTTTTAAATGGCAACCCCCTATTTTTGTTCTTGATTTTGAGAGATCTTTTCATTGTCGAACTGGCAGTACAAAAATATTGCCATCTTACATAAGAATTTTTTCGAGTAAATGACAATTGAAGGTGACAACTTCATATTTAGAGTTTTTGCAAAATGACCTTGTTCCAGCGCTTGTGTAGCAATTTTTCCAAACAACAATAATCTTAATCTTCCATATAATACAATAATACAATATGGTTTCAGCAAGACGGCGCATCCCCGCAATAGACGTTTTTTCGTTGTTTTTTTTGTGGAACAAGTAGAAATTCTTCTTGAACATTTTGAATATATATAAAAATGAATGTTTGTTTGTTTGTCGTTTATGGACACCTAAACTATTCGTCGGATTTGAATGAAATTTTCAGGGCTTAATGTAATCATGCGGGGGAAGGTTTCTTGGTAAAATAGAATATGTTTGTCTACCATTTTTGGGTTTTCAATGTACATAACCTAACTAATAGTATTTGTTGTATTTAGCGAAAGTCAGGAGGATGGAATAATGTACGTTAGGCGTTACCAACTGAAATTGGTGCGATCTGCCGGTTGCTTTCACAACCTGTAATTAGCATTTAAAATTAAAACATAAAATTAAACAGCTCTCACTAACGTTTAGAGCCTAATCTGTTTTCGGCCAGACGAACAAATCCAACAGGATACGTCACCAGTAATAAGCTACGTATTGACGACGGCGCAGCACAGCGGAGTAGTCGTTCGTCACCAATTACCTTGCTTAATTTTTAAGGGCTACGCACGGACGACGGCGCAGCGCAGCGGAGCCATCGTCCGTCACCAGTTATCTGCCTTTATATATGTGGACCATGCATGGACGAAGGCTCCATTGCGCTGCGCCGTCATCCGTCACCAGTAATAAGCTACGTATTGACGACGGCGCAGCATTGCAACGCATGCCGGGTACTCGCTAGTTTTGAATATTTTCCAGGCTAATTCTGCGCATTCATCTCTCTCGCGGGCTATTCTATTGGTCCTCATCTGCCAATCCACCTACTCGTAAACCAATAGTGAATAAATGCACCTAGTGCGGGGGTGCGCCGTCTTGCTGAAACCATATTGTAGTATATGATCATATGAAAGGTCATCATTTTTGTTTGGAAAAAAACGCTGGAAAAAGGTCATTTTGCAAAAATTCTAACTATCAAGTTTTCACCTTCAATTGTCATTTATTCGAAAAATTTCTTATGTAAGATGGCAATATTTTTATACTGCCAGTTGGACAATGAAAACATCTCTCAAAATCAAGAACAAAAATAGGGGGTTGCCATTTAAAAACAAAATGGCGGACGTCGTAACTCAGAAACAAATGACGACTGAAAATCGGCTTTCATGTAAAAACGTGTATTTTTATAAAATAAAATCGACCAGTTCGAGGATTTTTTCCAAAAATATTTTGTTTCGGTTTTACTGAATATATTCCATACTTTAGGCGCGCACTGTATATGGTTGTCTAGCGTCGGTCCCCACAGTCTTCAATATTTATTTGAATGTTTTCGTAATATTTTCCATGTTACCTTCGTATGGAATTTACCAAAAGATTTTCAGTTCTTCGAATTATTAAACAAGACATATCTAAAGTTAAATGTTAATTGCTGTATTAGTTTTTGAGATACAGCGCGCACAGACATACAGACACACAGATCCACAGTCACACACACCCACACAGAGACACATTTTTTTCCAGAAATTATGGAAATGGCATTTAGAGACCCCAAAATGGATATGTCCGTAAAAAAAATTTTGAAAAATTTTTTACGATCACAATATTTTCTCTTACTTCGTAATGGAGAAAGTAATGACATGTGTTAAAATAATAGTACTTGATTAAACAAGAACAAGGTAATCCGTTGTTAAGACAATGTACATGTTTCGAGCACCGCTCACAACATGAAAATGTTCAACTTAATTGCAGAACAAGGTTGTTGCAAAAATATAAATAACCCAAATTGTGAAGGTTTAGATATTTTAGAATGTTGTAGTTATTTTGATTTCCTCTAGTTTTCATTTTTATTTTTCTTATACCCTTTACCTCTGGGCAGAATCTCGCGTTTTGACACACTGTGCGGCGCCAGACTTATTCCGTTGGGGCTTTTTGAAATCTCGCGTTTACCACAACAAACCACAAACATTGTAAGTCTCGAAAGCCAACATTGAAGCAGAAATTACCAATTTTGAGCCAGATGTTTTGCGAGCAAGAATTCAAAATGCCGTAAAACGAGCACAAATGTGTGTGGTCATTTGACTGATATCATGTTTTTAGTCATCAATTTTACACCCTCATATATATTTTTCGTGAAAACAGAGCCCAATTTTATTCATTTCTAACAAATGGCAGAAATTTCTCATTATGACTTTATTTTAGCCCCATCTTGTACAATATGTGACAATATTAATAAACAAGGGATATAGAACTAATTCAATTGAAAATGAAGTCTGGTCTATCTATATACGCGTTTCGAATTTTATCTTTCATGCAGGGGCGGCTCGTTATGTAGAGCCAAGGAGCCATGGCACTACCTGTAGTTTCAAGCTCAGCCAGAATTTATAATTAATTTTTAAATGACTTTTTTACCAGTTAAAGGAGCCAGCTTCCATATAGCGCACCGAGCGCACGGCATTATGTTAGGATATTGTGGCTCACGCGGGGAGACTTGCGGTTGGAGGGTTCAGGAGAGGTCGCGCTCTGAACATGCATTTTGTGCTGAACAAGGTCTGGCACATCCCGAGCGCGCGGCGATGACGCGCACTTATTAGGCGTACTTTGTGGCGACATATAACCAACATTTATTTGCAATAATTTTAAGTTTTGTGAATTCAAATAGACAAACATCAGTAGACAATTTTCTAGTAGAGCTGGATATTTTTTACTTTCTCCGTTACGAAGTACGAGAAAGTATTGTGATCGTGAAAACATTTTCAATTTTTTTTTACGGAAATATCCGTTTTAAGGTCCCTGGATGCCATTTAAACAATTTTCATTACTTCTTTTTCATTTTTGGTTTATAATTATGAAATTATAATAGTTAATGAATTAATTTACAAATTAAGGAAGCCACTACTATTAAAAAATTTAAAAAACTTCTGCGAACTTATGTCATAACAAACTATGATTATAATTAAATGTATTAGTACAATAATTAACGTAGGTTTCGGCGACCGGCATGTATTTGTGTGTCAACATAGTGCTAAATTAATTGTTAATTGTTTTTGTGATATGTAATACTGGGTAGGATATTTATATATGTATTTTCATTACATTTAATAAAATACTACTACTATATGAAATTTATATTCATAATAATTGTAGAGAATGCCGAAATGGACCACTTATTTTGAAATCTCTTTAGTTTTTGAGTAAATTAACTATTAGAATTTGAAGTGTAATTTGTAATTTTTATCTTTCATAATTGAAACGTAGTATCATTCGATCCTAAAAAAAAACGCTCAAGTACATTTAAAATATGATTTAAATAACTATACCATCAAATCGGAGAAAGTAACATCACCATTTTTACTTTCGTCCACCGGAAGTGGGTGTTCACCTAAACTGTTTTTTGTTTTTTCTAATATTTTTTAAATATGAAAAATATCACAAAAACATTTAAACAAATATTGAAGACAACAATGAAATGAACATCTTTTGTTTAAAAATATTTTTCATAAAATGATTTTTATTCGAGAAAAAAAAGGTTTTTTTTCATTTTTGGTTGATAATTATGTGAATATAATAGTTATGTGAATAATTATTGTAGAGAATGCCGAAATGAACAACTTATAAAGCATAAGTTTTTTTCGAAATCTCTTTGGTTTTTTAATAAACTATTAGGATTTGAAGTATAATTTGTCATTTTCATCTTTCATAATTTTGACGTTATAAACGTCAGTTTCAACCGATTCTACAAAATGCGCGATGTATATTTAAAATCGATTTAAATTGAAAATGAACCATGAAAGCGTAAATACAAATGATACCATCAAATCGGAGAAAGTAACATGATGGCCACATCGCCATTTTCATCAGTTTTTAAATTGCACTAAATTATCCACATTTTATGCTTGGATAATTTATTGTTGTGTTATTATTATTGTAGAACTATTTTATTTTAATTGTTTTTAATTTTATTTTATTGTTTCGTTGTTTATTTATTTTACTAATTTGTATAGTACTAGTGCGTTATAAACGTCAGTTTCAACCGATTCTACAAAATGCGCGATGTATATTTAAAATCGATTTAAATTGAAAATGAACCATGAAAGCGTAAATACAAATGATACCATCAAATCGGAGAAAGTAACATGATGGCCACATCGCCATTTTCATCAGTTTTTAAATTGCACTAAATTATCCACATTTTATGCTTGGATAATTTATTGTTGTGTTATTATTATTGTAGAACTATTTTATTTTAATTGTTTTTAATTTTATTTTATTGTTTCGTTGTTTATTTATTTTACTAATTTGTATAGTACTAGTGCATTTATATTTCTATGCTTAACTGTACACATTGAATTTATTCTGTAACATAAATATGATGTTTCCATTATGAAATTATGAACTTGTTGAAAAAAAGTTATTACTATTATTATTATTTTGATATTAGAATCATCAAAATTTTTAATTTTTAAAAAAGTGCAATTTCTGCATGTGTTAATTTAACGAAAACATTTTATAATCCGTTCGGGAATTACAGTAAATTTTCCACATTTTGACTTATGAGTAAAGTCCGGATTTATATACGCTAAAAAAGGCGTTATAATTTTTTTATATGCGCTAAAAAGGCATTATAATTTGCTTATATGCGCTTAAAATTAGCCAATATATGCGACAAAATGATTCAAATATGGATTTTATATGCGGTTTAATTAAAAATAATGTTGCAAAATAAAAAAAAAATACGAATAGCAACTGATGATAATTCATTTATTGGAATTACAATGTAGAACCAAAATTTGATTTTGATTTTAATTTTAGGTAAAGTTAAATGACATGGAGTCCATGTTAAAATTTATAATGTCGTCCTCAGTCTCGCCTTTAAAAATTCCACAAATCATTTTATTTTTTTCGTATCCCGGATTTCGATATAATACGCAAGTAATATTAAAATTAGTTCCCTAAATTTTAAATTTTCGTACAGTTCTTCAATAATTTTAAAAGCCTCAGTTAAAGGATTTGAGCTGTTTCCAAATTCTTGATTGCAGTTATGAGCAATAGAAGCTAATTGTTGCAAAATATTTATAAATGCAACACAATATTTACATTTTTTAAGTACTGCCGATTCTTCATCATTAAAATTAAGAAGAATATTTTCTAATTTTTCAAAATTATTGGCGTAGAATAAAGCAGCTTCCAGCCAAGCACAATTACCGGGTACTAGAGGTGGTCATACTGTTCAGGAACCGGTTCAATGAACCGGTTCTTAGCAAAGAGAGTAGATAGGATTAGCCGATTCTGCGCCCACCCATGTATAAGGTGTTGCCGACCTCCGGCCAATAGGTGATGCCAGTGGGTACCTGTTGGTTTCTGTCTCGGCTTAATGGGTGTTCGCGCAACAGGTAGCGCTAGTTAATACCCGTAGGAATCGTTTCTCAGCTCAGTGGAGGTCCGCACAATAGGTGGCGTGCCGGCGGATGATCTGGACCGGCTCAAGCTGAGCTTGACCAGATCTGCGCGGATCGGGATCGGATCTGGGCAGATCGGGATCTGATCCGGATCTGTCCGGGTGGATCTGGTCCACCGGGCAGTGAGGAGCTTGGCGGCGCGGGGTTTTAAGACAAAGCACATTTTAGAAACATTTATTTTCGCCAGTACATAACTTAAACTTATCTAAGGAATGGTATGTTTGTTGTAGTTGCTCCACATTGACCTTCATGCACTCGCAAATACCTACAATTGATAAGTCCTGCACACCGCATTTCTTAGATAAAAATGTGAAACAAGCCGTCGCCATAAAAGAGGGTGATTTTAATATAAACTCCTCGATAGTTGCGGCCTTGTCTGCTAATTTAATGCACATATTTAGAGAAACAGTATTATCGTTTACATGTCCAAACCTTAATAGTAACAAGTTTAGAGAATCTACAATTGTCGTTGTCGGTATTTCCCAATTTAGTTCAGATAAAATTTGTTTTTCACATTTAATTATATCGCTTTTTGTTACACTGCTAGCCGTATACAATATTAATAAGTCCAGCGAAAGATGAAAGTCACTCACAAATTTCGAAGCGATCCAAAGACACGCAACCGCAATCCGTTGAAATGTACGTTTCTCGATATTTTTCAAACATAAAAATCTGTCCAAACAATTAACGGCAACATGGAAGACGGGAACTTCGCTGCTGGAATCTTCACACACCTCCAACATCCATTCAACAATAATTTTTCTCATATACGGTTCAATACTTGTTTGTACAGAATCGAAATAATCTAGACGTTCCATTTTCACAATTACGACTGACTAGTTTTACACAATGCGGTGAGGTAAAATTAAGCCACACTGTTGCATTGTACACATTTGTAAATTGGAGTGGGAGGCCCATCCCAGTGTGTTTTTCCAATATTATAATGTTTGTGACAAGGTAGCCTTTTCTGGTATTCTAGATCAGCCTGCTTTGATGTTGAGAGCAGCGCCCAAATATTTTCCAATTGTAAACCCTCAATTTGCTCCATATAACAACTGGGTAGGTATTGTAGATGTTCTGGGGATAATTGATGGTTGCAATATGCGGCTATCGCAGCATTAACTTTATCAGACACCATTTCCGGCTTATCTGCAGTTGGTTGTTCATGTAAAATGCGGTTGTGCTCTAAATCTATTTTAAATTTTTCTTCGCAATAAATACCAACTTCCAGTAAACACTCAAAATTCTCGATGGGTATGGTGGCTTGATCAAAAGTAGCGGTCGCGAGTATAGTTAATGCTTCAGCCGTAGTACATTCGCCCTTTACAGTAAGAACTTGAGAAAGACATTGATCATAAAAATCGAGAAAATGAAGTGATTCCAACCTTGAGATTCTTGATTCAACGAGCGGGAAAACTTTACACAAAGAAGTAAATGTTTTCAAATCTAAAGTTAGTTTCTCACTATTTTTACGGATACACGCATAGCGAGTTTTCGATCGAGCACCAAGAAATACGTCACATTCCTCAAAGATATTTAGAAATGGCTTAATTTCATCTACAGTAGCACATTTACAGCATTGTCTCATTTTAGTGGTTAAATATGTATTAATTATATCTCTCCTCTTTACAAATTGGAGCCATTCACTGTGTAAAAAATGTAAATTCACCTTTTTTGGTCCAGATAGTCTTATGGATGGATAAAATCCTCTTACCGCACTAAATCCAACAGCCACATAAATATTTCCACTTTTGTTAATATAATAGCGGGTTTCATTAATATATTTCTTTTCATTGCGCACAGTTTGATTAAAATCATTTAACATATCATCGAGAAATTCGAAGCAGCTGTCGTCATCGTCAGTGACTAGATCAATTACTTGATCGTGGTTTGCCATCGCGAAATAAGTAACAACTAACCATAAAATATTAAAACATCTTTATTTATACAGTAAATCAACCAATCACATGTTACAATTAGAAAAAAACATTTATTCATATTTTTCCAAATATTTAAATAACAATTTTACATTTGAAAGAGCGCAGTGACAGTAAATAGAAGTATGAAAGAAACACTCGGGCTCTGAAATATTATTTCTGAGGGATGGTTCTTCAGTCGGAAATTCTTGAACAAGAGGCCCCAAATACTTTTTCAATAGATGAACTTTTGGCGCTCCTTTAGCGTAGACGACATCATGTCCTTGCGATATTTCAAATAAAATTGGGCATAATTGATCCAAATCCGCAAAACCAGCACACCATCTTAAACCATGGTAGTTGTTTTCCAGCCATCGTAGTTGTCGAATTTCATTTGTTGTGAGAAATACTTCATTGAAGGGCGGTTTAAATAAAATATGGGTAGTTTTTTCTCCATCAAATGCTGCCAATTCCTTAGGTATAAATTTATTCCCGTCCAGAGTATATCCTTGAATATCAACCACCAACATCTTAGAGCACTTTGCGCACTAAACCACTTATTGGACTATATTCGACTAGACAATCGCTAATAATTAGGCAATAGGCGATTGTGTTTTCTGGAAACTTTGTCTTCGATTCAAATTCAATTTGCACGTCAACGCTTCCTCCCACAACTGACTCAATTTGCTTGGAACAGTCGATTATAAAGAGCGGGCAATTTTTAAATTGTTTATATGAGAGGAGGGGGTCATTCAATTCTCGATCGTAATAATTTGCTTGAAAGTTGCTGTAATCTTTGTGCGCCTTACTATATTTACCCTCGCCAAAGTCGTACTCTTGTTTATCGTATGGATAGCTCTCTGAATTTAAATAGAGTTTAAAGTTGCACAATGTAACATGATCAAAGTTACTGGCATCTTCAGTTTTAACATTTTTTTTGTTTGTTTGAAACGCCAACAGTATATATCTCGGTCTTTCTAAATGTGATGATGTGCGAATTGCCCATTTATCCGACATGTTTTGTCGCAATGATGGCAGTTCATGCAATTCCCAGCGGCGGAAAGGAATTTGTATGGGCCGATCAGTTTTTAAAAACTTCCAAAGTTTAAGTTTCACTTCATCGTTCACGTTAATATGGGGGACGTGCCATTCGAGTTTAGTTAATGTCAGTTTGCCGTCCGTCTGACCTTTGCTAATATTTACATCTGATCGTGCTCGCAAGAGAATTAGTTCTTGTTTACAATTAATTAATATTTTTTTATACATTTCTGCAAATCCTAACCATAATTTGAGTGGAATACAAGCAGTAAATAATTTTTCAACTTTGTACCACGTAGAAGGTGACTTATCAAAATTCCAACCACTGGTTTCATATGCTCTAGCATCTGCGGGCGTAAAAGAAACCAGCTGTTTCATGGTGGACGTTATGCCTACATCCTTTACCGAATCAATAACGACACCATTGATTTCATAGCGAATTTGATCGAAAAGAAATGCAAAAGCATTGTTGATTAAAACGGACGCAGTATCACCAACTCCACCATCAAATTCGCCCTCTATGTATAAGAAACTCTCGCAGGGTAAAGTGTAGATCTCTTGAGATAAGATGGGAATTCGAATTTCATCATTGTTATTGTAACTTGTTGTAGAGTACGGTTGATAAGTATGATATTCCTTTTTAGTGACGACATCATCGAACTGCACTTCTTCAAAAATGTTTAATATGTTTTCCGACATGTCTTTTGAGTGTGAATCCCAAACTCTGTAGAAATTTTAAATTTTCACGTGTGAGCGGTTCGGCTGCTCGCCACGTTGTGATTGCTCCCCTACCAAATCTGCCCCTTTTATTAAAGTTTGTTTGTATTTGCTTATACGTCAGTCCCATGGCTTTAGCTCCAGTTTGATTTCAATGTCCTCTTTTTGGAAATCTAGCAACTCTCTATTTTGATCCACTATTCTAAGAGTTATGTTGTGAATAGTTTGAACACTTACTGGTAAATAAATTATATTTCTAGGGTGCTCATTTATAGCCACTGCATGCCCAACATTAGGGGCAAAATGATGTAAAGAATGTACATCTTGATGATTGTGGTAAGAGCCCGATGTTATATTACAGTCTATCCGTATAAGTTTCACTTTAACTAAATCTACTGGAAAATTTGCAAAACATATCTTATCCTTTACATACTTTTGTTGTTTAAAACCTAATTCCTTGTGTAGAGAATCATCAGGAGTAAAATCTACATCAAATTTTGACCATAGTTCGCACTTTGTACTATGAGTATGGGCTTTTAGAAATATATTTTGGGAGCCTATTTTATCCTTTAAGAACTTTTCGAGATCTGTGATGTCGTAATATCCATTAGGAATTGCTAACTCTTTACCACCGCCATAATAAAACTTTTTATTGACTAAATTTGGCACGGTAAAAAATGTGTTGAAACTGACAAGACCTAAAGCATACTTTTTTCTAGGATCCAGGTTTATGGGAGGGTGGTATGTGGCGGAGAGCACAGGCCCAGTACCACTCAGACTAAATGTTAACGACATTCTGCACAGATATATGTATTTCAATTTTATTTATACAAAAATTCTAAACATAAATGTCCACAAGTATAAGATCCAAAAGTTTGATATCTTTGATGATTATATAAAATTAAACATTGTTTAAAATAATTAATTACTTCAAGCGGGGGAGATAAATCTCCAAAACTATCAAACCAGTTAACTGTGTTACCCCTCTTTTTATATGCACACCAGTGAGTGCCCGGCCCATCTTTATCATCCAAATTTACAATACCGCTCTCATTTTTCCAAGGTCCTCTAATTGGAAGATCATTTCTCATAAAAATTCCTCTGAAATATGACAGCTTATTTTTCTTAATAAACTTTTCCAAATCTATGTTGGTAAGAGGCCGTTGGGGTAAACATATTAGTTTTTTGAAATGTACAAACCGACGCCGGATTTTTTATATCGCTCAAACCGCAATCCTCGATCTACATGAATTGCTTCCATGGCCTTATTGTGCCTCATTGCCTCCTCCAACCGTTTTTTAGCATCCTTAGCTTTATTTACTGCTGATGCAACAGATGCAGAGCCTCCTACAAATAAAATAATTAGCTACTGTTTTAGCACATTAGTGGAACAACTAACCAATTAATGCGCCCAATGCTGATAATCCCGCGAATAATGGAATAAGAAATCCTCCGCTTTTCGGTATTGGTATTATTCTCGGGATTTTGACATTTTTCTTGCCTCCAGATCGTCGTAATGCCCGCTTTGCCGCTCTCAAAGCAAGTCTTATGTTTTCTCCCGAACTCAAACCACTTTTAGAGTGTTTACTTATTTCTTCCTGTATGGGCTTTAAAATGTTTTTTCTAAATGGCAAGCGTTTTTTAAGTTTACCACCACACTTTTGAATTCTTCGTTTCGAACCCATACCAAGTTTTGTTTTGGCATTCATAGCGCTCGTAACAGCATATGAGGCAACTTTTTCAGCCATTTTTGAATCTTTTGCTTTAAATCTTTCCCAAGCTAAATCTGCCAATTGTTGATCTGCGACTTTTCTCTTGTGCGGATCCTCACTTACTGAATACTCAATATCGTGTTTCCGACAAGCCTTATCAAGTTTGTTTATGCCCGGATCATCTCGTGCTAGACGCTTCTTTAGTTTTGTACCAGGTCCACAATATTGATACCCCGGCAGGTGCAGTTCAAAAGGTAGCTTGTTGATTAGCGTGTTTACAACACCTTGGCCCGCAATCATTTAAAGTAAGATTGTATAAGTATGTGATTATATATGGATTTTATTCAGTTCTCAAAGTTACACCATGCGTGTGGTACAGCAATCTGAGCAATTTAAAATTAAAAATTTTGATAATGTGTTCGCAAAAGATAAAGCGGCAAAACGCCATGGAAACCTTTTTCCGGATAACATTAGATGTTTGATAACCGGCGCAAGCAATTCGGGAAAAAGCAATCTTTTGCTCGGCATGATTGCAAACGCAAATGGATTATTTTTTGAGAATATTTATGTATATTCAAAATCGTTACACCAACCAAAATACCTCTACTTAAAAGAATTATTACATGAAATTGTCAACTATTACGAGTTTAAAGATACTGATGAAATTGTTCCGTACACCGAAGCAAAACCTAACTCAATTTTCATTTTTGATGATGTTTCCTGTTCACCGCAGAGTAGTATTCGAGACTACTTCTCTTTTGGAAGACATCAAGCTGTTGACTGTTTCTATTTATGTCAAACATACACCCGAATTCCTAAGCAATTGGTGAGAGACAACGCAAATTTGATTATTTTGTTCAAGCAAGATGAACTGAATTTAAAACATGTGTATCAGGATCATGTAAATACCGATATGTCTTTTCAAAAATTTGTAGAACTATGTTCACAATGCTGGAAAGATAAATATGGATTTGTTGTGATAGACAAAGAAAGGGAAATTAAAAATGGGCGTTATCGAAAGGGTTTAGATCATTTCATCTATATATAAGAACATTTATTGTATTCCCCTGCAGTGCAAATAAAGATGCCTTTGACTCCTGAAGTTCCCGATGTTGGGTTAAAACGAGAATTAATTAAAGCAAGAAATATAATTCGCAAGAAAGCTAGAACAATTCGCCGCAATCGCCTCCAATCTGAAGAGTTACTGCAGAGAGGATTTAAATTTATTGTGGAGCCCCTTAAAGCAGCTAGTGAAATTAAAAACGAAATTAAAAGTGAAAAATCTGAAACAGATATTTCTGATAATGCACGAAATGGCCGACAAGTACAACAGAGGGCATCCACATCAAATCGGGGCGCATCGGAATATGAAGATGAAGTTTTTGAATCTCAACCAGAAAACGTTGCTGAAATTGAAAATTTGCCAGAGGAAAGACACGAAACATCTTTGAATGAGTTGCGTGACATGTATTCTACTACAAGTGGGCGCAAATCAATCAGCGATACTTTTAGAGAGGCCGGCGTAGGCCCCCTAGCAACAAAATATTTTGATATGCTTTTAACAAATGCCAAAGACATGGATTACACTTATGGCATCAGATGGGATCCGGAAGCAAATTGTTGGAAAATTGGTGTTAAGGCACCCGATTTTATTGATAATGATGTGTACATTGAAAATAACAAATTTAAGGGGACTGAGGGATTGTATAATTTACTATTTCTCAATAAGCCGGAAAAGTATACTGCCGATGATTTGGAAAACTATAAAAGAATCTTGCGTCTGTCGAACGCTCATAAACGGCAGTATGGCGCAGGAAATCAAATTAACCGAAGCGCTGGATTTAAATATAAAAACATAATAAGTAAATTATTTCCTCCTCAAACTAGCATTCCAAAACACTTATCTCCCGGAACAAATCAGCCTAGAACATTGAGATCAACCAGGGGGACCGCATTAAACAAACAAGTTTCATTCAAACCGGAATATATATATTGGAATTCTGTCAATGAGCTGGTAGATAGACTGAAGCTTTTGTATGCTGCAAAGGTGGCAGGAAACAATTCGGTTAACAACGAGATTGTGTCAATTATAGAAGAATTGCGCGAGGCAAATGTTATAGTATGAGTGTTGACAAGTTCGGACGATATTCATCTCGTGTTACGGCTTCTTCCGGTTGTTTAACAGTAGATACAAATGGTAATTGGAATGCTCAAAATAGAAGGATAGTTAATGTTGGTGAACCCTCAACAACTGCGGATTGTGTTACTAAAAATAATTTGGATTATGTGACCGAAATATTTCAACAAAGACTAGTCTCGATTGAACAAGATCTACAAAAATTAAAAGTAAAACTAGACAAACAGAAACATTCAGATGGAAAAACGACAGGTAGTTTATGAACTACATAAACCCGTTCGGAAACATTTTCCGAGGCGGAGAACAATTGTAAAAGGACTATTTGATTTGCTTCAAGCAGATTTAATGGAAATGATTCCTTTTGCAAAAGAAAACAGGGGTCATAAATATATACTGGTAGTTATTGACTGCTTTAGTAAATTTGTTTGGACTCGGCCCTTAAAATCTAAAAACGCTCAGAATGTTACTGAAGCTATGTTAAAAATTTTGGCAAAAATTTCGGCTCCAGTAAATAATTTGCAAACAGATTTGGGGCTCGAATTTTACAATAAAAACTTTATAGCACTTTGTAAAAAACGTAACATCAATTTATATTCTACATATAGTACAACAAAAGCAAGTATTGCGGAGCGAGTAATTAGAACTCTAAAAAGTTGGTTATATAAGGAATTTAGTTTACGTGGAAAATATAAGTGGCTTGATATTTTGGATGAAGTTACGGAAAGGTATAATAACACAGTTCACAGTACTATTGGTTTAAAACCCATCAGTGTCAATAGGAAAAATGAATCATTTCTTTTAAAAACAGCATATTCTCATTTAAAAATTGCTAAAAGTGGTCGCTATAAGCAGGGAGATTATGTTAGAATTAGCAAATACAAAAATATATTTGCAAAAGGATATACACCAAATTGGACTACAGAGATTTTTAAAATAAATAAAGTAAAAATGACTAATCCAGTTACTTACCTTTTGGAGGATTCTAACAAACAACCAATAAAAGGTGCATTTTACGAACAAGAAATACAGAAAGTAATGTATCCAGACGTATTCTTAGTGGAGAAAATTTTACGTAGGAAAGGAACAAAGGCGTATGTTAAATGGTTGGGTCTCGATTCAGCACACAATTCGTGGATTAATTCAAAGGATATGTTATAGACAAGTGTACATTAAAAATAAAAAAAACACTCATATTAGATTTTTGTTTATTTACAAAACAATTCATTCTTATCTAACAAACTAACAAATTACTCATTTTAAATAACAAAGAGGACAAGACTCTAACCCAAATGTCACATACAGGGTCTGGAAACATGAAATACAAAAAGTTGGTTCTACATTTCTTACTTCGCATATGATGTGTCTTGTAACCAACTCATAATTGTGCAATTGATTTGACATGTCTCCCACATAACATTCTCGACAAATTCGGGTATTCCATGCGTTAACCTGTCTATAATAATTTGACAACACACACACGAATGACTCTTCACTTAAACACTCCTCCCATCGAGATGTAAGTGAAAGTGAATTATCAAAATTTCCTGAACACATCATTTTCCCTACTAACAACTTAATTTCTAAATCAAGAAGTTTGCCTTTAACTAAATTGAAACCGCTTAAATTTTCAATTGAATATAATATAATATTAAAATCTTCTGTCTTTAAAAACTCGAAAAACTTTTATCCTTTAAAAACTTATGGTATTTTTCGCGACTAAAATTATTATTTAATAGTTCGAGATATTGAAGCCCAACACATCTACACAGACCCGTTGTTGTCACACATGTGCACGTTGTATCCATCAACGACTAAATAATTTTGCGATTGTTTGTTTATTTTATCAATATCTTCTTGCGTCAGGTGCGTATTAAATCGCGCCGGCAAAAATACAATTTCATTGGATTTAATAAGGTCACATATAATCTTGGGGCCGTATGTTGTAGGCATGAATCTCAGGTTGGTGACTGGTATTTTAGTTTTCTGAGGTAAATCTATCAACTTTTTGATGTTGCGCTGTTTTCCTATTTGATTGAAACGTTCCTTAAGAAAATAATATTAATTAAATTCTATAATAAACTGTTTACAGTTCTCTAAACAATTTTCTTATCAAGAAAAAATGAAATCGGAATTGATTTTACTCACCATATTCAGAATATCAACTTGAGACGGACTTGACCCTAGCTTCGACTTGACAGACTATCAACTAACAAACTTAGAATGTTTTCTATTTATATATATTTTCAGCAAGACCACATTTTCGTTATCTTCCAAAAAATGCCGGTCGATAAAACTGCTATTTTAACGAGCACACTATTATCTCACTACGCAGGACGCAGAACATACCAGTCCAGCAATTTCTTAATGCCACCAGTAGGAAAATTCCAGAAAGAATGTCAGTAGCTAAAAACTGCTATTTTAACGAGCACAATGTTTGCTTCTAGCAAATTCCGCAAATACTGATCCACAATACCACTACACTAAGATGGCTATAAATTCAGATTATCACTCTTCGCCAAGCTAAACTGAAACAATGACTTCTACTATCGCCAATATAATATTTGCTCTTCGTGCTAGGCTGGAGGCCCCAATATCCGTAAGTTTTATTACTGTACAATTTTAGTACAACCTGACCCAGACGAGATAATCACACTTTTTAAGGGGTATGTAACTAAATTTGCAAACTTATTTTCTTCAACTTTAAGATTCAACATTTCGACAATATTTTTTTTACAGCATCTTAGAAGAAATACAAATATGGGCGTATGTGAATATAATAGATGACGATGAATTAATATTAGTTAAAAGATTTTAACTTTTATATATATATATGGTAAATAAACGATTTATTATTATTATTTGCTCGTAAAAAGTTTTATTTTAGTAAAACTGGGTAGAATATCTGCTAAATAACTATTTTACTTTTAATTAGACAGGTTTGTGTTACAGAAAAAAATCCTAAAGTAACTAACATGGTTGCTATATATCATTAAAGCCTGTCATATTTGTTGTACTTATTTGAGCACAGTGTGCGAGTTTAAAATCTTTTGAGGGGCTACCATTAGAAAATTTTAAATATCCTTATGTCCCCAGGCTAGAGTATTTACACCATCCGTACAAATATAACGTTTATCATCGAAAGGTGAGAGAGCCAATTTATTTTGTGTAATTGAATAAATAGAGTGTTTAATTGATCTAAATAAATTTTGTTTCCTACTGATGGTAGTTTGAGTGAATAAACAGGTTTTGTAATCATCTCCAGCCAAATCTTGATTAACTACACAATTTTTAACCCCTTTTGCTTTTTTGGTCCAGTTGCCCTCAATGTTATTGGCATACATTTTTGATCTTAACCCAACAAATTCTGTCATTATCTTGCCACCGTTCTCATCCTTCATCAATCCCAAAACAGCTTTATTTTGAAGTGGGATGTTATATGGATTTTGAGGGTTAAAATTACTAGTATCAAATTTTGAAAGGTCTTGCTTCATGTCTTGAAATATGTCGTTTGTCTTTATGCGTAGTGTGAAACTGTCCGTGTCCATGTAGCATAAGTTCACATCATTTCCGTACTTTGATTTTACATAATTATAATAAAATTCATACATTAATAATTTTGATAGCTCTAAGACCGAAAAACCAATATAAATGGGCTTATTGTAGACAACTTTCAATCGGTCCAATTGAATAGCGACAAGATTTTCTGTGAAAATTGAAACGCAATTAAAATTTAGTTTGGCTATTAAACTTTCTGCGCCACGACGCTTGCCAATATCTTCCCAATGATTAATTAATTTAACGTCTACTCTTTTATCAATATTTTCCATCGTTTTGCCAAAAACAGAATTATTCATTAATTTATAAAAATCCTTTTCGAAATCATTTGTAGCCAATTGCCGCATGCTCGTATTTAACTCAATATATTTTTTTAGCCAGTCAGATTGTTCAAATTGCAAAACCCTATGAATTTTTGTTAATTTCAGCCCGTTTTCAAGCGCCTGTTTTAAATTTCGATAGTGAACTATATACTTTGTTTTATTATTTAAGTTTGAAATTAATTTGGTGTTGTTAAATTTCGATCCGGGAGGTACAATATTTTCTGAGAGAAATGGTAAATCATTGTGAAGATTGTGCAGTTTTTCTGTATATTCCATATCCACCTCCAAAAAATACCCCGTTAGTGAATCATCTGGTATAGTTGTTACATTAAACTGCTCAATTTCCTCCGCGTTTAACCATTTAAAATTACTATGTGGCATTAGTTGTGACATTGCCCATCCGTATAAATTATTTGCGTCCCAGTAAGTTAAAAATGTTGTTGGTTTTGTTTTGTCATAATCAGTCATGTACTTGTTATTAGCTTGAGCATGCCGTAATGAGCACTGGCTTATACCACCCCGAATACCCTTACGTACAAAGTGATGCATGTCAATGTCTGTCAATAATTCCAAGTTAATGTCAGTCAATTTAAGCATGGCATCCCACGACAGTCCGGGAGCTGTGTAATAGTGAGCAGGGTCCAAATTATATGCTTTAAAACAAACATCGCGAAAGTTTTCAAAAATATCACATAAAAGTAAAACGTCCGTTTTCAGATATAAGTCGGAATAGTCGCGGATCTTTTTGCAATTAAAATGGTGCCAAACGTTTTCTGCATGTTCATATTCCTTGGCAGTAATATCAGTGTTCGTGAGGGAATTAAAAAAGTGTCTTTTAGCGGGCAATTTTGTTTCGTCTAATTTTGAAAACGAATCCATATACTGATAAGGGAATACTCCTTTTTTCGCTACCAATTCAAATTGTTCCTTAACAGGAAAATGTTTACTAACATTCTTTAATTGTTCAGGTTTTAAATTTTTTGCTAAGTTGTCTAAGGATGAGGCCATAAATTTAAAGGAATCTAAAAATCTTAATTTCAAATAAACATCGCGATCAATTCCTCGATTATCAGTATATTTACTCACTCTAATTGCTTTTGAAAATGATATATATTTCTCCTTATTTTGAGGAATTACGTCAATTTTATCAGTATCAAGGCCGAATTCTTTTATGAATAAATGTGAGTCGTATCCTGATAAATTATGAAAAAATATTGGTAAAAATTTAGGAATCTTATAATTCAAATTACATTTGGAGTGGGCTGCTCCTACAAATTTTCCCGTTAAGTGACAATGATCGGCAACTTTCTCACAAGGGAGTAATTTCTTTTCACATATGTGGCACTCGGTTGCAGAATCTAATAATAGTTGTTCTATTGGGGCTAATTTCGACATTGGTACAACGGGTTCCAAATAATTTTCATAAATTAATTTCGCGTCAGCACTTAATTTTTCCATAAAAACTTTCGGACAATCTAAGCCCGTATAAGTAAAAAATTTATCATAATCTTGATTAAAGGAGCATTTAATATAATACGCGAAACTGTAAGGAGTATGAACATGCGTCGAGTAAGTATACGATAAATTTGGGTCCGGCTCACACGATTCAATTGGGGTGAGAATTGATTCAAAGTCGGCATAAACGGCGAATGGTACCCGCATTTTAGAATTAAAATTATTAAATTGTAATAAATTACCCGGAACCATCTCACCATTTTTATTTTTAATTAAATCAGTCGTTGGCATCACAGAGTAAATTTTGTTGCAGTCATTCAAGCTGTGGATTAAGAGCGCTTGTTCGCTGGGGAAAAAGGTCAAACACCCATCACACAAATACGTTTTATGACCGTGTGTGGACACTTGGCTTGAAATTAGTCGAGATAAATTTTTGATCCAAACATAATGACCTCTTTCCCCATCTTCGATGTACAAAAGGTTAATGTGTGTGTCGCGTTTAGTTTTTGAAAAATAAATTGGCCCTACCACCTCATGACTGCGCTTTTCACTGTTGAACTCTAGCCCGTACACATTTATTGAAATGTTATTTAACTCTTCAAATTTGGGGATATTATAAATTTTAAATGGTAGCTCCATACCTGCCAAATTTAACGCATCGCGATAGTGGGGATAAGATGTGGTGCGATCTGGATGGTGGAAGCGATCTACTGGATGAAGAGCTGACGTCACTGCCCAGGCGAAGCAAGCATCATCGTTATTCCGGATATTAACGCAGGCGTGCTTCTTCTTTATTGCCGAGGGAAGCTCCAGGTATGATGAACCGCGAATGGGGGTATACCTATTGATGTTCACCTCCAGATGAGATACCCTTAGAAGAGCCCATCCGCTATCTCGCTCCTGCACAATTTAATTCACATATCACATTTTGTAACTTTTACTTTAATTGACCTAAAATACATAAAAATGCTTGTACTTACTTGAAATTCCTCGCTTTTTGTCTTTACGGTGGCACATAAACGTTGGAACAGCTCGCTTACATCGGTAGTGGGTGTTCCGATTTGAAATCGGGTGTTGAATGATTTCATCTCGGGTTGCACATCATCCCCAGGTTTAATATACAACCCGAACAGCTCGATGTTGGTCTTTACGCTTTGCCGGTTTTGTTGGCTCTCATCAACCAACCGAATGAACTTTTCCTCACAACTTTCAAGAAATGAAGGGATATCTGTTTGGTCCTGGGGCGATGGAATCCGATAACTAGCGATGCGGGCCTTAAATGCGGATTTAATTTTTACAACCCCATTCTCCAGGGGTTCACCTATATTCTGAAGATGGCGTTGTGTTCGAAGATGACCAACGTATGCAGGGGTGGTACTAAAATCTTCCGCACAAACATCGCACCGAATATGTTTAGATGTTGTTGCTCGTGTTTGAACCAAATTTCCTTTAAATTTCTTACAAGGTGGTGTTTTATCATCGCCACAGCAATGTTTGTGCAATTCTACTCCACCCTCTAACACAACACCACACACTTCACATAGTTGCTGACTGGAGTGATATTTTTTTAAATGCCGATGTAAACTGTCTGGGCGCGAAAACGAACTAGCGCAAATTTTGCAATTCAACATTGTTGCTGTGGTAGTTTGTAGTGATATGATAAAATAGGACACTTTTAGGCGCTTATATAGCCAGGCATGGCCTCGTTGGCTTTGTTAGTCCAACAGCAAGCACGTCATTGCTGACACGTTCGACTCTTAGCAGTAATTTTTCCAACACGGCGCGCGAACTAATGGCGGGAATGGGTAAATACTTTCATTACTAATTAAATTACAGATTCACGTCTTTTAGAATATTTCAGAGTGTGCGGGACCTATTTTGTGTGTTACTTCCATCTCGATATCAACAAAGTTCGTTTAATGCCTCTCTTTAGTCCACAAATTAAACAATCCGTGAGAGTCTGTTTGGACTGTTTTAAGAACGAGGCCGCCGAAAATTACTTTAAGGTTAGATGTGTACAAATCAACAATAGGATTTCCGCCAAAGATTTGAAGAAAGAAATTAAGACGTGTGAAAAATGCCGAACCTCTTTATTTAAAATTGAAAAACATGTTTAGTTCTTAATAAACGAGAAAATAAATGTTTCTAAAATGTGCTTTGTCTTAAAACCCCGCGCCGCCAAGCTCCTCACTGCCCGGTGGACCAGATCCACCCGGACAGAATATATTAAAATCACCCTCTTTTATGGCGACGGCTTGTTTCACATTTTTATCTAAGAAATGCGGTGTGCAGGACTTATCAATTGTAGGTATTTGCGAGTGCATGAAGGTCAATGTGGAGCAACTACAACAAACATACCATTCCTTAGATAAGTTTAAGTTATGTACTGGCGAAAATAAATGTTTCTAAAATGTGCTTTGTCTTAAAACCCCGCGCCGCCAAGCTCCTCACTGCCCGGTGGACCAGATCCACCCGGACAGATCCGGATCAGATCCCGATCTGCCCAGATCCGATCCCGATCCGCGCAGATCTGGTCAAGCTCAGCTTGAGCCGGTCCAGATCATCCGCCGGCACGCCACCTATTGTGCGGACCTCCACTGAGCTGAGAAACGATTCCTACGGGTATTAACTAGCGCTACCTGTTGCGCGAACACCCATTAAGCCGAGACAGAAACCAACAGGTACCCACTGGCATCACCTATTGGCCGGAGGTCGGCAACACCTTATACATGGGTGGGCGCAGAATCGGCTAATCCTATCTACTAAAGAGCGCTCAGGAACCGGCTCGCACAAAAGGAACTGCGGTTCCTCTGCTCTTTAATATGTACTGGGCTTTTTCTTCAAGAGTGAAAACGAGACGCGTACCCTTACCCGGTAAAAGCGCATGAAATCACCTGCGGAAATTTCATGCTGTTCCAAGAGAGGTTAACTGCGAAAATTTCATACGGTTCAGTCCACTATCAAGTGAAGTACGAGCTTCGTGCGGTTCCTGCTATGAACCGTAGATAACTTCAAGAGGTTCACACCTCGAAACGCATGGAATTTCCGAGGTAACTTCCTGGTATGAACCGCATGAAGTTCTTGCAGGTAGCATTCCCCTTGAGAACCGCTTGAAGTTATCTGCGGAAACTTATCGCAGAAATTTCATGCGGTTCTCGTGGTTTTTTTTTAGTCCAGACTTAAATTTTGACTTAAAGTTTTACATTTGGAATTTTAAATGAAAATGTGGGCACGTTTAATTAAATTCAAAATTTGTTTTTTTTGACACTTGTCACTTTAAGTCAAATTTTGTCTTTTAACTTTAATTAAATTTACATTTGTAGAGGCTTAACGGGGTTAAGTAAAATTCGTCGTTTTTTGACGTTTGGCGATTTTAAGTTAAATTTCGACATTAATTTGAACATGGAGTCTTTTAACTTTAATATGATTTGGCATATTTTCTAGAGGCTTAACGACTTTAAGTCAAAATTAGTCTTTCCTCTTGATGCTTGCTGACTTTAAATCAAATTTACACATTAATTTGGACATAAAATCTTTTAACTTTAAATTTGACTCTTTTTTAAGAAGGTTTAGATTTTAAATCAAAATTTTAAAAAATTAAAAAATCTTTTTTACTTAAGACCCGGCGCTACCCGACCGAAAATTTAAACGTAAACTCCTGTCCACTGTATCTAACCCGCGAAAGCCTTAGAAGAGCGCATCCGATTTTAAATGGAAAGACCACTGTAGTAAAAGAGTAATAAACATGTATAAAGAATACCTGTCAATTAATAGAAGAGTGCTCGCTTTCGAAGTTACATTTTGTTAGATATATCAATTAATACCCAAAAATTAACAAAACGTTACTAATATAATAAATTTAAAACAATAAATACCAGAACATACCGTCTAGATTTTCTCAATGTTATTATTTTTTATAAATTATTTTTGTTATTATTATGAATTCGTTAGAAATCTTCACGGTAAGCCTTAGACAATTGGAAATAATGGAGAACTAATGCAGAGATTTTTTTAAAATATAAAATAGTTTAGGAGATATCGAACAAAAAAATTTAATAGGTGTAGCGCCTCCCCTTAACGCTTGTTGACTTTAAGTCTAATTTATACATTAATTCGAACATAAAGTCGTTTAACTTTAATTAAATTTGACATTTTTTCTAGAGGATTAAAGATTTAAGTCAAAATTAGTCTTTTTTCTTAACGCTCGTCGACTATAAGTCAAATTTCGACATTAATTTGTTATAAAGTTTTTTAACGTTAATTAAATTTTTACATATTTTCTAGAGGCTTAACGGATTTAATCCATAATTTGTTTTTTTTTTAACACTTGTCGACTTTAAGTCAAATTTCTACATTCAGTTGTCATAAAGTCTTTGATTTTTAGTAAATTTGACATTTTTCCAGAGGCTTAACGAGTTTAAGTCAAAATTAGTATATCTTTTGACGTTATTCATTAATTTCTCATAAAGTTTTTTAACTTGAATTAAATTTGACATTGTTTCTAAAAACTCGACTTTAAGTCAAAATTAGTCGTTTTTCTTCAAGTTTGTTGACTTTACGTCAAATTTCGACATTAATTTGCACATAAAGTCTCTTAATTCTATCAAACTTTGACACTTTTTTTAGAGGCTTAAGGGTTTAAGTCAAAATTAATCTTACTTTCCTAACGCTTCTCAACTTTAAGTAAAATTTCGACAGTAAATTGGACATAAAGTCTCTTCACTTGAATTCAATTTGACGTTTTTTCTAGTGGCTTAACGCCTTTAAAATCAAAATTTGTCTTTTGTTGACGCTTATCGACTTTAAGTCAAATTTCGACATTAATTTGGACACACTCTTTTGCCTTTAATTAAATTTGACATTTTTTTAGACGCATAATGACTCTAAGTCAAAATCAGTCTTTTTTCTGTCGACTTTAGGTCAAATTTCGACAATAATTTATCATGAAGTCATTTGACTTTAGTTAAATTTGACATTTTTTTAGAGGCTTAACGGCTTTAAGTCAAAATGAGTCTTTTTTCTGTCGACTTTAAGTCAAATTTCTACAATAATTTATCATAAAGTCTTTTGACTTTAGTTAAATTTGACTTTTTTAGAGGCTTAACGGCTGTAGGTCAAAATAAGTCTTTTTTCTTTCGACTTCAGGTCAAATTTCTACAATAATTTATTATAAAGTCTTTTAACTGTAGTTAAATTTGGTATTTCTTTTAGATTAAATAAATAAATGAAAAATAAATTAACCCGCAGCTTAAAAAGAAACAGTATAATATTTTATAATTTCATAATAAAGAAATTATACAATTTTGAAATTATTTATTTCATTCTAAAAATTAAGAAGAGTAGGATATACCGTGTGTGAATTAAAATAAAAAATAAAAAATATAAGAAAAAATCGTCGCGGTTTTTTAACACTTTGTAATTGTTAAATGTAATTGCAGGAAGGCATTGGGAATATAAAATATTTGTTTTTGCAATGCCCTTTTTGAGTTACGATTTTTTTTAAACACCACTTGTGGATTGATGAGCTGTTAGATATATATATATATATTTAAATTTTAGTGGCTTTTTGACGGTTTGTGTTTGCTAAATACACCCGCAGAAAGGCACTACACAAATAAAATTTAAAAATCGCACCTAATTTTAGTAGATGCGCCGAGAAATCAATGGCTGAAATTTTTATTTACGTCGGTAAAATATATTACAGTTGTGGCCACACTATGAATACCCATATTATATATTTTTTAATTAATTGGAAGTCTGCAACTGGTATATAACTATAGAAAAGACCGGTGAACCGCTCTAAGGAACCGATTCATCCAGTGAGTGGACCGGTTCGGAACCGTTCCCGACAGTGAACCGTTTTTCCCATCTCTACCGGGTACGATTGCATCGAGTATCATTTGCACAGGTGTACTAGATTAACTTGCTTATGGGGAAATCCCCTTTTTATATATAAATAATATAATATATACATATCTACATGACACGAGATTACGTTCGCTAGTTAGGGGAATCCCGTAAATTTATCTTATACGATTTCATAAAAAAGATTTCTACGCCCGCAAATTTATCAATAAATTACAACAAAATCAATTACAATTAATGTAAATATTGATTTTATATGTAGTTATATGCGGATATATGCTCAAATAAGTTTAATGTGACAAAACCTCGAAATATTAAGTTATATGCGAAATAAAACTTGGTACTTTGATTTCTTTCCGAGAGAAACGTATAGATACAGATCGCCAGTACCATACGAAAGAGCAAATAAAACATGTAAAAAAATATAAATCCGGACTCTACTTATGAGTTATTAAATCGGAGGTTACGTTTACCTGTTCTGCAATTTAAAAAAAAATCAAAATATATAATTCCGAAAACGTAAAATTTTCTTTGACAACTTTTCAATTGTACTAAATTTGGTATATTTTGTCGTTGGAATCATCAAAATCGGCAGTTTAAAAAATCAAAATCGCGATTTTAGAATATTCAAAGAACAAAAAGTGCAATTTTTGCGTTTTGTGTTAATCTAACGAGACAAATTCGTAATCTTTTTCAAAATTACATTAAATTTGCCATATGTTGTCATTTGAATCATCAAAATTAGAGAACGCTTTTTGGAATTTAAAAGATCAAAATAACAATTTAAAATCTACGAACATTAAAAACATAAAATTTTGAAGTTTTGCGTTCATTTAACGAAAATCTTTTTAATAAGTTTTTAAATTGCACTCAATTTACCACATTTTGAGATTGGTACCATCAAAATCGGACAACGCGTTCGGTAGTTGTGTAATTTAAAAAATCAAATTTGCGATTTTAAAATCGTTCAACTTTATAAAGTGCAAGTGTTATTTAACCAGAAAATTTTGTAATCCATCCTAAAATTACAATGAATTTTCCACATTTTGATATTTGAATTATCAAATCATAGATCACGTTTGCCCGTTCTGCAATAAAAAAAAAAACAAAATGAAAGATATTAGAACTCCGAAAACGTGAAATTTTGACGTTTTGCGTTGATTTTACAAAAATTTCTACTACTATTTTTTTTTACATTTTGTCGTTTGAATTATTAAAATCGGACAACGCGTTCGGCAGTTTGAAAAAAAAAACAAAATCGAGATTTTAAAATATCTAAACTTAAAAAAAATGCAATTTTACGAGAACATTCTATAAATTGTTTTCAAATTACACTAACGGGTCCATTTTATAAACAATCGTTACATTGCGATTCGTTAGATAACTATAATCGTTCGGAACGCCAGTTGCTATGTTGCGAACGATTTAGGTTAATATGTTATTTTGTAACCAACATCGTTATGCATTGACCTTGAATGCTTATTTATAACGATGAACTTGTGATTTTAGGACGAATAGTACACTTGTAGCTCACTTCATTTCTAATTTCGTCAGCGTCGTGACAGTTGACGTTTACATTTCAAATCTAAACATTGTGCTTATTTTTGCGGATATTTTCGAAAATCAAATTATAATTGAACTTAATTAATTTAATTAAGTGGTGAAGTGTTAATAATGACTGAAAGTGAAAATTGAAGTAATGTCATGAAAAATCTTGCTCTAAAGATCACTGCACAGCAGTATCAAATATATCTAGAAGAGTCACAACGGAATGAAACCTTTCGAACGAATAAATGAAGTCCCTAAACCCGGATATTTTGGATGAATCATTGAAGTCATTAGCCTTACAATTAAATGCAGCAGGAGGTCCAATAAAAAACGCTGAGCAGTGAATTATAGAAGTGTTTCTCAGATTTGTCTATACATGTTTCTAAAGCTTTCTTCGAGATTAAAGAAAAGATTATTTGTGTGTCTTAAATACGTGTTCATGTGCTGACTCCTTGCTCGAAATAGCTATTTATGTAACAAGTCCACAATATAGCACTTTCTTGGACGAGACGTTTTATGGCCGAGCGAGCGAAGCGAGAGAGGCTAATAACGGAGGCGAGTCCATGAAGCGCTATTGTGGACGAGTTACATACAAAGCTTTATGTTTGACTACTGCTTTTAGCATTTTTGGAATACTTTTAAAATACATGCTGAAGCAATTTATTTATATATATTTTAATCATAGTGTGCGTTTGCTGCCACACTAATGTCAGTCATTGTAAATTTCATAGAGAATGGATGATTAGGTTAAACAATCTAAGTCGCACAATAAACTTCCAAACCTTGCAAATTTCTTCAGGAGTAAGTGTAATGAATAATAGTAAGTACTATCGCTATAAACCACTATCATAGATGATCTCTCTTTTGCATGAGTAATTTGCATTGTATTTATTAGGTGTTCTAACCAAAATTAAAATCTGTCACTTCTGACACTGACATAAGAGTCCAATTTACTTTATCAATTATGGTACTAGTACGAAATGGCGTACATTTTGGCCTAAAAACAAACCCACAAAGTTACTATTTTCGTACAGTCGAACATAAAATATATTTTCTAGATTTGTACATAATTTTCTAATAATATAGGAATAACAATTTTGCATTGTATCACAATATACAATGATATGTATTTAAATAAAAATTAACTTATCTTCGTTCCAATATATAATTCCTATCAACCACAAATCACATGAGAAGATTAAATATAAATATATAATTCATATAGTATCATGTCAAAATATCCGTTAACGATTGACAGCCGAGCTGTCGCTCCCGAACGATCATAGCGGAGCGGTTTCATCGTTTCGTAACGATTATGAAAAGTTACAAAATTGAGTTTAATTTAAAAATAGTTATTGGAACGAGAATCGAATTACAACGACATCGTTACGAGTTATAAAATAGACTTGTTAATCAGCCGTATTTTGACATTTCAATTATCGAAATTACTGCTCTGCAATTTAAAAAAATCAAAATCGATATTTAAAATCTTCGAACTTTGAAAACGTGAAATTTGATTGATTTTACAAAAATATTTCTTAATCAACTTTTAAATTGCACTACATATGGCACATTTTGTCGTTGGAGTCATCAAAATCGGACAACGCGTTCTGCAGTTATGCAAATTCAAACTTTAAAAAAAATACAAATTTTGCATTTTGATTTAATTTTAAGACAATGTTTTGACTTTTGAATCATCAAAATCAGACGGGTTTGGCTGGTCTGCAATTTAAAAAAAAAATCAAAATCCCATTTTAAAATCTTCGAACTTTGAAAACGTGAAATTTTGACCTTTTGCATTGATTTGTCGAAGATATTACCTAACCAACTTTTAAATTGCATCAAGTTTGGCAAATTTGGACGTTGGAGTCATCAAAATCGGACAACGCGTTCTGCAGTTATGCAATTAAAATAATATTAATAATAATTTAAGAAAATCAAAATCGTGATTTTGAAAACTTGAAACTTTGACGTTTTGCATTGATTTTACGAAAATATTTCTTAACTAACTTTTTAATTGCACTAAATTTGACACATTTTGACGTTGGAGTGATAAAAATCAGACAGTGCATTCAGCAGTTATGCAGTTTCAAAAATCAAAATCGCGATTTTAAAATATTCAAGCTTTAACATGGTGCAATTTTTGCATATTGATTTAATTTTACGAGAAACTTTCGAAATACGTTTTAAACATGCCATATTTTGACGTTTGAATCATCAGAATCAGAAAATGCATTCGATAGATATGCTATTTATTTCAAAAATAAAAATCGCGATTTTAAAATATGCGAACTGTAAAAAAGTGCAATTTTTGCATTTTGTGTTAACTTAACGAGAAAAATTCGTAATCATTTTTTTTAAGTTACTTTACATTCTAGAATGTAACAAATCAAAATCGCAATTTAATCGAACTTTGAAAACGTAAAGTTTTGACTTTAAACTTTTTAATTGCATTAAATTTGGCACATTTTGACGTTAAATTTTTTTTCGAAATCTCGTTAGTTTTTGAACAAATTGGCGGTAGACATTATAAGAATTTGAAAGACTGTCATTTTCATCTTTCATAATTTTTACGTTTGAGACGTCAGACCTCAGTATCATCAGATCTTGCAAAACATTTGATATACAATTTTGGACAAAATAAAGTAGACACCATTGTAATCTAGTGCGCGACTTTCTTCTAAAATTTATTCGTGAAAGTTGGGCTTTAATGCCCATTCATTAAACGTCAATGAGTGATTCACACTAGACAAAAAGAGGTCAGCTTTTTTGTTCGCAATTGTACATTTAAAATATGGTTTACACTGGATTTTTTTTTGACTTAGGCATGAACCATTCAGTCACGACTAGGTTATTATTATTTATGTATTTCAACTTGGGATGAGTAAATGAACAAATGAATAAATGAATAATGCCAGACGTACACACAATAAGCATGGACCTGACCGAATACTTCTCAATCCCTGAAAAATCTTTCGGCCGGGTTGGGATTATTCGAACCCATACGGCACGCAGTGCAACCGACACAAGCGCTCGCCTGTACCCACTACACCAACGGGCCGCCCACTCACTGGAAGTAAAAGTATAAATAACCATTATACCATCAAAATCGGAGAAAGTAACATGATGGCCACATCACCATTTTTTTAATTCTGAAAGTGACTAATCATTTATATTTTACTAACAATTTAAATGTAACTATAAATAGTTTACTTTTCTTACCAAATGTAGGACACACTGTTTTTCAATTTTGCTTTGAATTTATTATTATATATTGTATGATAAGTGGCTTTACCACTCAAAAAGTTCACGAGCCGCCACTGCTCCCATGAGTAGAGCCTTGCGTTTGAATTGATTTTCTGAAAATTATTTAATACATAGAACACTTACGGTTGCAAAATTACCATACAATAGACACAAAAGGAAATTATTTCCTTAAAGGGCCTGTCGCCTTTACTCCAGGAAGATTGCATCATTTGGCTAACCCAAGGAAAGAGATCGCGAACATTTACCACTACTAATGTGCCCCCACTTGCTAGTTTTTCTAAATATCTTATCAGTTCCTATCGATTTTTACTTTCTCCGTTATGAAGTACGTGAAAATACTCGTATTGTGTCGTGAATTTTTTTTTAAATTTTCTTTTAGCGGAAATATCCGTTTTATCAACCCTGGAGGCGATTTGAAAAGTTACATCAAATTGATATTGATAATAATTGAAAAGAATGCCGAAATAAACAACTTATGAAGAATAACTTTTTGAATAAACTGACGGTAAAAATTATTAGAATTTGTCATTTTCATCTCTCATAATTTTAACCTTTAAAATGTCAGAATAATCGGATCCTGCAAAACACTGGATGTACACAACACCAATTATCTGGGATTATTATTAAAATAGTAGATTATACAGTGTGTCCCACCGAGACCGCACATTAAAACCGCAGACTTCTAATTAATGTATTGTTATGAGATTTTCAGCATTTATGTTATCGAGTGTGGCCTTTCCAATAAAAATATTTTCAAGATTATACTTACGGTCATACTGGTCACACCAACTTCCTTATTTTAAATAGAATGCTATATTTTTTATTGCAAATTTGAATTCTAAATATAATTCTGTGAAAAAAATTATGAAGTAACATAACCTCTAAATTGAACAGTTTTCGTCATATTTGACATTTTAAAAAATTTGCTGCTTTTTCATAATTCATTTTAAAAATGCGTATCTCCGAACAAAATAAAATCTAAGAGATCTTATGTTTACTATAGAAAGACAATATCCGAAGGTACTCGGTAGTTTTAAAGCATTAAATTTCGTTTTTTTTTTAAATGGAACACATATAGTTTGACATATTCTGACGCATTGATCTATACCAGTATTCCTATATAGTGGCGCTCGTGGAACATAATGCCGGTAGAGCCACTTATACTACAGGGTGTTTCAGAGCTCTGGGAACGGTCAATCACGTGCTTATTTGTCAAAATTTTGAAAAATGTTTTATATAAAAGTTGTGCAGAATAGTGATCTGCATGCCTTAGAAATATTTAAATTTGTACAGGGTGTCTCATAACAAAGTTACAGACCAAACTTATGTTTTTTAAATGGAACACCCTGTATATTTTAGCATTTTTGGATTCCTCGTTACTTGGAGATTAAAATGACTTAGGTTTCGGCGATTGAAACCGAGCCGTTTTTGTGTTATTCAGTTGTTTATACAAAAATTTGAACAAAATTGTTAAAGCACTGCCCTGAAACTAATAAAGATAATTCATTCTAATTTAGTGGTAAAGTTTAGTTGAACTTTAGTCTTCAAAATTACTATATCATCCAAAACATAACTCAGCGTATTATACAGGGTGATAGTTATTTGCAAACTGCACAATTTCTTAATTTTTTCAAATGGAACACCCTATATATTTTTTCATAATTTAAAAGTCCATTGAGTAAGCTTTCGTTTCATATAAGGTTTCGTATATCTGAAGTTGATGGTTACTCTAATATTTCAAAATTCATTGGTAATTTGCATGTTTTTTATTATTAGTTTTAAAATCTAGTTACCAATTATTTCAAATAAACAAATAAAAAAATACAGGTGACAGTAATTATTATATTAGTCTCAAAAATAGATCGAACCATTTAAGTTGTGATCTTAGTTTATAATTATGAATTTCTCACAAGAAGAATTGGTTGACATGATTTTCATTCTTGGCGAATGTCACAAAAATTGTCTTTTGGCTTCACGAGTGTATGGACAGCGGTATCCCGAGAGGCGGTGTCCACGACAAGGAGCATTTAGAAGAGTGCAAGAGCGATTTGAGACTACAGGTAACGTTTATTATTCAAAACCTGTGCAAAGCAAACCTGTAATTAACGAAGATAGCGAATTCCTGGTATTGGCATCGATAGTTAAAAACCCTAAATTAAGTTTAACCGAATTAAATAATCAGTTGGATATTAGTCGGCCCTCAGCGCATAGAATTTTGAAGAAACACAAATTTCACCCTTACCACATCCACTTAGAACAACAGCTTGGAGAAGCAGATTTTCCCGCTAGAACTGCATTCTGTAACTGGGCCCTTAATATTCTGGGAAACAATGAACATTTTTTTGATTTTGTGTTGTTTACTGATGACGCTTCATTTCACAATAATGGACAGGTAAACAGACACAACCTTCATTATTATTCGGACCACAATCCTCATTTCACAAGGACAGTAAATAATCAAAATCGATGGAGCCTGAATGTACGGGGTGGTATTCTAGGAACTTCTAGGAATTCTAGGACCACACTTCTTTGAAGGCAGCCTGAATGGAGAAATGTTTGAAGAATTTCTTAGGAATCATTTAGATGAGTACCTACTTGACGTACCATGCAACGTAGTAAGAGATATGTGGATCCAGTTGGATGGTGCACCACCACATTTTGCTCGCAGTGTACGACAATTTTTGAGTGACCGTTACCCTAATAAGTGGATAGGTCGCGGCGGACCTGTACTATTTTTTTCTATGGGGCTATATCAAGGACATGGTGTTCCGTATACCACCGACTACAGCAGAAGATATGCGAATACGAATTAGGAATGCTTTTTCTGCAGTAACGCCACAAGTTTTAGTTGCAGTTCACAAATCGTTCGTTGAACGTCTCAGAATTTGTTTAAATCAGAATGGTCGAAATTTTGAAAACATGTTGTAAACTTCTTTAAATTGTTATTTTTCATTTTATATACTTATGTTATTAAATTGTTTTGTTATTTTTCATTTTATATACTTGTTATTAAATTGTTTTGTTATTTAAGTTGATTTATAAGTTTTTACTATAGTTCTCTATCTGTATTGAAACATAATTGTTTGTATAACTTATTGGGAATAATGCATCCAGATTTTGTTGAAATATGGTAGGATACAAGATTTGAATACATGTCTCAAAAACATAAAATACGATTTTGTAGGCAAACACAACGCTTATAAACGGATCCTTCTCAACCGAAACATGCAACTTACGAACGAATTCTGAAATACTCGAGTCACTATCAACTTCAGGCATACGAAACCTAATATGAAACGAAAGCTTACTCAATAGACTTTCAAATTATGAAAAAATATATAGGGTGTTCCATTTAAAAAAATGAAGAAATTGTGCAGTTTGCGAATGGCTATCACCCTGTATAATACGCTGAGTTACGTTTTGGATGATATAGTAATTTTGAAGACTAAAGTTCAACTAAACTTTACCACTAAATTAGAATGAATTATCTTTATTAGTTTTAGGGAAGTACTTTAACAATTTTGTTCAAATTTTTGTATAAACAACTGAATAACACAAAAACGGCCCAGTTTCAATCCTCACAACCTAGGTCATGTTAATCTCCAAGTAACGAGGAATCCAAAAATGTTAAAATGTACAGGGTGTTTCATTTAAAAAAACATAAGTTTGGTCTGTAACTTTGTTATGAGACACCCTGTCTCAATTTAAATATTTTTAGGGCGTGCAGCTCACTATTCTGCACAACTTTTATATAAAACATTTTTCAAAATTTTGACAAATAAGCACGTGATTGACCGATCCCAGAGCTCTGACACACCCTGTATACCCCCTTCCCCCTCCTTCTTTGAAGAAATAAAGAACGATTTATCTCCTAGACCGGTGATTCCCAAAGTGGGCGCCACCGCCTCCTGGTGGGCGCTGCAGCGATTCAGGGGGGCGCTGATGGCCACAGGTGCATTTGGGGGCCGATGAATAACTGTAAGGAGGTGGTGATAGTATAAAAGAAAGAAGAGAAGATTTAGTGGAACGTGGGTTCAGTGCGGTAATCAATTTATTAATCTTTGTGATCTAAGATTACTGCTGACGAATTACTGATTTGGTAGCTCCGCAGGTTCATCCTTCTCATTCGAATATTTAACTTTTTTCTGTATAACATCTGGCTTCAATAAATAGTTTTATAATTTCTTTTTCTTTCATAAGATAAATGTTTCTAATTTACACCCTTCTTTACAATATTTTACGAAAAAAGTAGAAACATTACTTACCGGGTGACCCAGGGTTCTGTAAAAGCCCCATAACTTATTTGCTATTTGGGATATCGACTTCTAGTTTTCTTGAACTGGTACCCACACTTATTCTACATATTTTAAAAATATGTATGTTTTTGTACAGGGTGTCCCAATATACATAACAGAACAAAGTTATGTTTTTTTAAATGGAACACCCTATATTTTATACTTTATTTTCAATCCATTTGAGAAGCTGATAAAAATAGTATAAGATACTACGGGTCTATTATGGACGGTTGGTTAGTTATGGGCAAATTTGTGGCAAAAACATGTACACACTGAAAACATTGCAGAAGCGTTTCTAGCAAAGATAGCATCATTATTTATACACTAGAAAATTTCCCACATCATAAAGAATAATACACATTGGCTTTGGTTCTCTTTTATTCATAGTGCTATACAGGGTGTCAACATACACAAAACAATGGATAACTATTTTTTTTCAAATGGAACACCCTATATAAGTTGCCACTAATCTATGGCATTTTTAATAAGCTTTCCAATGATATACAGTTTTTATAACAAAATATTAACGATTCTTGAGATTTATCAATAAAAACATATTTGTTTTGTCTCTTTCTGCTGATTTTTGGATTTTCAGCCAAAACTATGCATTTTCAGGAAAAATTATAAGAGACCAAAGTTGTAGAGCGAAAAATGTCCGATCGACATAGGTCTTTCAACTTTTAAGATAATGCGTGCATTACCCGCCAGAGCGCGCAAAATCGTGACCGTATATGCATTTTAGCGTTTTCTTTTCAAATTTTTATTAATAAATTGCACTATACTTTATTTTCTGTACCCTCTGGCGGAAAAACGGGAAATTATAGGGTAATTAAAATGGCCCACATCGATTGAAAATGTTCCGCTCTACAACTCTTAATAGAGGCAATTTTTGCCAAAAATGCATAGTTTTCCCTAAAAATGCAGATTGAAAATGTATATATCATTTTCTGCGTTTTTCAATGGTTTTTTACATTTTTAGCGAAAACTATGCATTTTGGGCAAAAATTCTTTCTTTTAAGAGTTGTAGAGCGGAATATTTTCAATCGATGTAGGTCATTTAAATAATTCTATAGTTACCCGTTTTTCTGCTAGAGAACGTGGAAAATAAAGTATAGTGCAATTAATTAACAAAAAAACGCTAAAATGTATATGCGGTCACGATTTTGCGTACTCTGCGAGCAATGCACGCATTATTGGAAAAGTCGAAAGACATATATCGATCGAAAATTTTCCGTTCTACAACTTTGGTCTCATATTATTTTTTCAGAAAATGCATAGTTTTGGCTGAAAATTCAAAAATGAGCAGGAGGTGACAAAAGAAAAATGTTTTTATGGATAAATCATAAGAATCCTTAATATTTCGTTATACAAATTGTACATCATTGGAAAGCTTATTCAAAATTCCATGCATTGGTGTCAAGATATATAGGGTGTTTCATTTGAAAAAAAATAGTTATCCATTATTTTGCGTATGTTGACACCCTGTATAGCAGTATGAACAAAAAAGAACCAAAGCCGATTTGTATTATTCTTCATGATGTGGAAAATTCTTTAGTGTATAAAAAACGACGCTAGCATTGCTAGAAGCGCTTCTGCAACTTTTTCAATGTGTCCTTGTTTTTGCCACAAATTTGCCCATAACTAACCAATCGTCCATAATAGACCCATACTATCTTATACTATTTTTATCACCTTCTCAAGAGGGTTGAAAATAAAGTATAAAATACAGGGTGTTCCATTTAAAAAAACATAACTTTGGTCAGTTATGTATATTGGGACACCCTATATAAAAACATACATATTTTTAAAATATGTAGAATAAGTGTGGGTATCAGTTTAGGAAAACAAGAAGTCGCTATCTCAAATAGCAAATAAGTTATGGGGCTTTTACAGATCCCTGGGTCACCCGGTATATATTTCCTATTAATTGCTATTAAAATTTAAAAAAATGGTGATGTAAAATCATATTTTAAATGTACTTCGAGCATTGTATAAACTCAAAATTATGAAAGATTATACTTCAAATTCAAAAACTCAGTTTTCTCAAAAACTAAAGGGATTTCAAAAAAAACTTATTCTTTATAAGTTGTTCATTTTAGCATTCTCTACAATTATTATTAACATACATTTGCTTTAACTATTATCGTTTAATAATTATAAACTAAAAATTAAAAAAAAAAACAAATTTTTTCTCGAATAAAAATGATTTTATGAAAAATGTTTTCAAGCAAAAGATGTTCATTCATTTGTTGTCTTCAATGTTTGTTTAAATGTTTTTGTGGTATTTTTCATATTTAAGAAAATATTGGCAAAAAACAAAAAAACAGTTAAGGTAAGCAACCACTTCCGGTGTACGAAATTTTACCAAAAGTTTTTCAGTTCTTCAGATTGTCAAATAAGACGTATGATCAAAGTTTCATATCAATTGCTCTATTAGTTTTTGAGGTACAGCGCGCACAGATAGACACACACACACAGACACACACACACACAGACACACACACACACACACACACACAGACACAATTTTTTTTTTGTTGAAATGGCATCTAGGGACCCCAAAACGGATATTTCCGTAAAAAACATTTTTGAAAAAAAAACACGATCACAATACTTTCTCGTACTTCGTAACGGAGAAAGTAAAAATAATTTCCAGGGGGCGCTAAGTAATATTTTTTTCTGGAAAAGGGGCGGTAGGACAAAAAACTTTGGAAACCACTGTCCTAGATCAAAGTAACTGGCGAAAAAGTGTTTTAAGAATTAATTCAAAATTATTGCTAAACTTCAAACTACAGGTAGTGCCGTGGCTTCTCGGCTTTATATCGGGTGTGTATAAATTGGCGGATAATCTACACGTGGCGATGTTCTTCCTAAAATTCTAAATAGAAAAAGTCGATGAAAAAATGTTCTACCATTCATCATAGGTCATCAGAAGCCATTTAAAAGAAATGTACATTTGGCAACATAGCGTTCACGAGCTGTCCTATTTATCAATAATCTCATGGTTCAGAGTAGAAGGTAATAGATAGATAGAGCGGGGTTTATTTACAGATGCAAGGTAAAACAGATAATGGGTAAATAGTAAAATCCATTGTAATTGAACAAAACAAAACGAAAATAACACAGAAACACAAATACACTGAACCTCGGGCACTAATACAAACTGATAATAATGAGAAAAGCAGAATTGGCACATACTTGGAACTAGCAAGTTTGAATGATTTATTTGCGTCAAAGGGACATAAGCGGATGTCACGTTGCCGAACGTATTTTTTTTTAAATAAGCTAATTAAGAAGTGTTAAAAATGCAAGTTTGAGATAGAAAGGTAGCATACACTGACAAATAATTTTCAAACTAGTCATACTATCGAAATTGCAGGGTTTTCTGTAAATTAATAACGAATAATAACGAATATTTAACGACTTGATGTTCAATCTCTGAGGACCTCGTGGGCCACCATGGTACAACATTTTAGAATTAAGATAAGCTACTTAAAATTTTTGAAAGAATATCGTCACGTGTAGATTATCCGCCAATGTATACACACCCGATATAACGAGCCGCCCCTGTTCCTTTACCTATATTTTTTACTTTTCAAGATATTAACATATTTGTAAAAATACGTCAATATTCTATGCAATGGAAAAACCACGAAGAAACCGCCGCCAACATTAAACATTTAAAATATTTACATCTAATAACTTACATGCTATTAGAAGTACAAACTCCGTTACTACGTACACAAACAAATACACTTGCAACCACAAAAATTGTTAACCATTTTCCGTCCATGTTGAGTTATTGTCATATGGGTTTTAATGCAAACGGGTGACAATAACGAGGAAACAAATACTTATCTCTTCTGGGCTGTGATATGATAATGTTCTCGTAAATTGTAGTTTTATCACGTAGAATAACGCGTTCGGTAAATCCCAGACAAGAGGTGGCCGCATCCAAAAATGCACATCCTTTGATTATAATTAAATGTTCCTGTCTACGGTTTAATGGAACAACGAATTATATACTATACTATATTACTAGCAGTATTTTCTTGATCAGTGTTTTGAGAGACTTTTTGATTAAATGAAAAGGATGAAGGCTGAAAGACCTCCGCTAATTGCCTGTTGAGGTCATTTGTAAATAAAAATAAAAGTGTCTCAAAAATATATCATCTCTCTCTCCCTAAACAGGATGGTTGTGATAGTGATAATCCATAATTAAACTATTTCAATTCCGCTTTGTGATTCATTTTTGTCATTCTTTAAAAAAAAGGAAAATATAAGGTTTTTAAAAACAAATTGATTTTTTACTGATGCAATTCAATTTTTTTTTCAAATTTTTGTTTAAGTATTGTCATTAATCATTAAGGCACGATTTGTTTACCATAAAGTACAAAATTATTACTCGCTTCATGTATTTATTTTAACTTGGTACAAATTATAAATTATTTTATTTAACAATCTATTATGTACTTTTATACAGTGTGATTGGTTTTTCATTGTCTAGCTAATAACAAAAGTTTAATAGAAAATTCGTTAAACGAAACTTGGTCTACAAAATGGCATTAACAATATTTTCCGGAAAAACATCAGGATTTATTTTTTTAAACGAAACACAGTGTATATTTTTACAAAATCAGGTTCAAATGTAATTCTCTTTACAATGGTGTATCGCAAGTAACATTTTGCTTTCAAATTATGCTCAATATTTGAAAACAAATATCAATATGAATGTTTCAGAAAAAAATCTTGATAGAAACTAACAAACAATTTTGCAACAAAATTTAATAATCAAATTCATTATAACATTTCTTCAAATTATCCACCCTTCATCTCTGTAAAAGTAAAATTAAAACCAAAATCGAATTCCATTAAAAAAGGCAATGATCCATAATTTACTGTGCCAGAAAATGCGGAATAAATAACAAAAATCGCCTGATCAAGGAATTTTTTATTTAAGAAAGACCCTGTATGCAACTATGCACCACCTAACAATTTTGAAATGAATACAAACAATTTTAGTAGGTACGCAGCTAATTTCATCAAAATGATTTGGGATAGAGTCGATAAATTACGTTTAAGATTAATGAATCATTTTTTAACAATTTTGCAATCATGAATAAATTTTACTAACCTTATATCGTACATCCATATCCATAATGTAATGACAAAATTACCAAAAACCGGGATGTAAAGTGTAAAACAGGATGCACTAGTACATTTTACTTTACCCAGTTTATGGTAAAGACGAGCAGATGTCTCTGATGCAAAAGGAGGACAAAATTTAAAAATAAAATCTTATTTAATATTTAAAAACTAAGGCTTACTTGTTTAATCACGCCCGCGGGATATACATACAAATAAGGAAATCACTACTGTTAATCACCGCTGACCGGATTTATTTTCACAAATTTGATATATAACTTATGGCGCCATCTAGTAATGCTAATGTGTACATGCAAATGAGTTGATAAAATAGAAATTAGAATTATCAACAATTCGTGTAAACAAATCTTTCTTATTTTTCATGATAAACATTCCTTAATGTGAAAAATATTTTACCTACTCCCACTTTGTAATTGATGAATTACCGAACTGTTTTCACCAATCGTAAGCGACCCATTACGAATATATAGAGCATATACCTGAATGTTAAATGTTGTACATAAATGTGTAACATGTACTATTACCACTTATGTACCTCGCTATATTATATACTCATTAGCCAATTACAATTAACATCCGCCGAGTCCCCTGCATTCGTCTGTTCATCTTTAAATATTAAAAGTGACAGTGACATTTAAACGTCAGATTGCAACTTTTTGGTTAAAGAATAACCGACACAATAAACTCCACGCTACGCCTTATTGGTACTTCCATCGCAATGGTATCTTAGTAGATTAACATTTCAGAGTGAGTACAACGATCCGTATTCCTAAATTTGTACAACAAATGTATTGGACAATATATTATTCGACGGAAAATTTTCTAACGGTAATTCGTTTGTTTAGTTGGTAGTCGTCCTACATTGCCATTGCCGGCTATTTAATACAAATTCAAACGTCACCTTAACAAGATTCAGTTTCAATTTGTCTTTAGTTTAAGCGAATAAATGCAAGGTCGAAGGTAAAGTATAGTACATAACGCGAGTTGTAACGCAATTACGCGCTCGTGAAATTACGTTACTCGCCGCTACGCGGCTCGTACGCACTTTCACTTGCGCGTAATTTGCTACTTACAACTCTAGTTATGTAATATACTATTACAATATTCGTGCGTAATCGGTTTTACTGTAGTCTATTACGCACTTATATCGTAAATATATATTTCGTCACTCAATTTAGAGAGGAAAGTAGACGTTTGCATCACTTGTGAGAAAAGTAATAGTTATTTATTATAGGAATGTGGAATGTACGTAATTAGTCCCGCAAGAAAAGGTAAGTAATGTCATTTTCTTAAGGGTCTAATTAGGAATTCCACATGAGTATAATATAACATTTTATCCAAAATCGTCTGCAATTGCATTAAATATTGATATAATGTTCATAAAATTTTGAGAAGAAATTTTGACGTACGTGATGTCAATTTGAAATATTTCAAAAATCCTATGAAGGATTTATGCATTCCGTTAGAGAAACTTATTCTCTCATAATGAGCCATATTACATGGCTCAAATGACCACTTTAATTCGATTATTACAACCGATTTTGGATAAACTCATTTCTCCATTTCTAATAAATGAGGGTGTTTAAAATGTTTCTCTCGAACAATTGAGCACTTTCATAACATGTGTAATATACTAATTTTTACTTTCTCCGTTACGAAGTGCGAGAAAGTATTATGATCGTGAAAATGTTTCAAACATTTGTATAATCATTTATTAATAATTAAAGGATTAGAAAAGCATGGTTGCGATCGTTACTACGTGGCAATCCTCTCTATTCAGTCAACCTGTATGGAATCTCACATCAAACTTTACAATAAACTGATGTGAGAGTTAAATAGAGTGTAGATTTGTCTGCCCAGAAAAATCGTATTATTGGATTTGATGATGATTATTAAGAATACTAGAAAAAAGCATTTTTTTTTACCTTTAGCATGTTGTTGTTGTAGTTGTTGCTAACGTTTTTATGGGTGATGGCGCACATTGATATATTTTGAGATTCATCCGACCGCGATGTGAGTATTGGAGGTGATTTGGAAAATAAATATTTTTTTCCCGGATTGCTATGAAATATAAGATTTTTCGGATTGCTTTTAGGCCGTGAAATATTACTTTTGCCGACTAGACTTTAAAATACTTATTTATGCCTAGGCTGTAAAAGTAACGAGCCAATCAGGTGAGACTACGTCATGTTATTTCGCAAATCAGATGAGAATCC